>CM062804.1:1606553992-1606933992 GCA_031772625.1 Pinus tabuliformis
TTAGTTCATTTAGCTGCATCATTTGTGCTTCTAGAGCTTGTTTTCGCTCTTTTAGCTTTTGCAGGTCTAGCTCTGATCTGTGCTGGTGGGTGCTGCTGAAGTAGATGTGCTGTTTGTTCACCTGCTGAGGTGGAGGTGCAGTAGTAGGAGCAGTCTCCTCAAGATTAATGACCTGTGGAGGGGGCTGAGATGTTTGCCCCTCTTGCGCTTGTGTTGATGATCCTTTCAGAGGTGCTTGTGTGGCCTCATATTGCCCCAATTTTTCTTGTGCCTTTATAAGTTCTTTGTAAACAGAAAAATTAATAGAGCAGTGGAATCCTGCTCATACCTTTGTTTTGCCACTTCATCGGTCTGTGGATGGATAGTGGCTGGAAGTTTAACCTTCTTCCTTAGTGCAGCCATATCAGCATCTCTGATTTTTAATGATCCCGTAATTGTGCAGACAGTTTATATTTGAGTCTCCTCATTGTCGGATGAATTGTTTGGATTTTGTCATAGGGTTTCCATCATAAATACTGTACTTCAAACCAAATCCCACCAGTATTCTATCTGCCTCCTTCCACCCTTCATCCCTTTCATTGTAGACTAAATGGCCAAGTTGGCTCTTGATTTTCAGCTGTGCTTTCTTGCCTCTGCCTGAGAAGTGGAACATATCCACATAGCCAAACTGCCTGAAGTATTCTAAGGCAAATAGCCTCATGGGCACAAATTTGGGTAGTCTAAATGGGGGTAATTCACACCCATATATTCTGATGACGGTGTGGTGTTGGTAGAGATACCAATCCCCAATACTGTATACTTTTGACAAATGTAGGCACCTTTTCATGTCATCTGTCAGTCTAGGAGGAGGTGAACCAATCAGTAGAGTCAAGGCTGGATGGATGAAAAGATCAATAAACTCACAGTAGGTGTATGGAGAGTGGCTTGATATGTGGAAAACAGATGTCCAATATACTACTGATCTCAGATTGCCCTGTGCATCTACTCTCTTCTTTGGGAAGGAAAATTTATCATGCTGGAAGTATATGAGCAGATGATATAGGTAGGAGGTGTACCTAAACACTCTTTCTCTTGACAAATTCATCAACTGTTCATGCATTTTGTCTGATATGTATGTTGCATAATCATAGTGAATTGGCTTTTTTCCTGGGGAAAACATAAGCATCATTTGTATAATTGTTTCATCCACATGTTCTATCGAATCATATCCCAGGATGGGACTGATCATGTCAACCAGGTCTAGGCCCAACTGGTTAAGATAAACATAGTTGATAGGAGGAACTTGCAGAGTGCTAGCCTTGATGAAGAGCTGGTTGACCTTAATGATTTGGGCCTCTGTGGTTTTGGCTCCCTGTACTATTAGATCAGCTAGTGACAGTGGGACCAACTTTTGCTCTGTCTGGAATTGCAACATCTCCCTGATGGCTTCAGGGTAATGAGAAACAGAATTGAACCTTCAGCATCTAGCACTGCCCTCTGGGATGCATCATAGTGTTCAGCAACTATGTGCACAAGCTCAGGGAATTGATTAACCTGAGGAAGCTTGAATATTGGGAGGAATGAATCCCAAATTCCCAGGATGTCTGTCCCCCTCTCATGTTTGATCTTTATCTCGTTTAATATTTGCAGATGGAACCTGCTTCTGCTCATCATTTCCTCTGTTATCTTGTAGTCCAGGTCTGCCAATGCTCTGGTGTCAAATGTTCTATTAGGAACATTCAGGGGAGCCACATTGAGGGCTATGGGAGCTACAGGGGGGTCCATGACTTTCCTTTGAGGTTTCTGTTTTGCTTGGGATTGTGTCACTTATGTAGATCAATAACAACAGAGTTTCTTTGCAGAGAAGGTGAAAATGCCTGAGAAAAGGTGAATGCAGGGTCTGCAGCAGTTGAAATGCTGCTTTATGGTAATTAAGAGCGAAGCTTAGCTTTTCTGGCACCTTTCAATGGTAAAATTTGGTTTCAAATGCGCCTGCCACGATTGCGCAGACAGGACCTGGTTTCTTAGCAGAATGCCACTGGGAAAAGGCTCGGCTGGTGTTTTCCGAAGTGATAATTGGAACTTCAAGGCTTTGCTGAGGAATTCAGTGATGAATTTCTGATTTTCGGCTTTCTTTAAGCTTTCTAAAGCGTTAAATAGATAATTGCAGGCGCACAGAGGATGAATGATGAGGAATACCTGGTAAAACAACGAGCAGAGGTCGTGACCGCAGGTTGAACTGGTGCGCTGGAGGTCTTCTGGTCAGTTTAGCAGGTTGGTAGACAATTTGGACGTTGTTTGCATGCAGAGCAGAATAACGACGAACACACAAAATGACCAAAAAACGCGAACTTTTGGCTAAAATAGACCTTTTTACGTTTTTGGCGCGAATTCATGCTGACGTCAGCATGACGTCATTGGTGGGGTCAAGGTCGGATGACGTCATGCTGACGTCATCGGGTGACGGGCGCTGACGTGACGGTGATGTGCGGGTGGGATGGGAAACCGGAAACCAGCGATGGTTTCATATCGCACCGCCTTCTGTACGGGGGCGGTATCCATCGGCTGTACCTCCGACGCGTGGTGGTGAGGACACGTAGCAGTGGGATGACGTCCTCCAAATACGGACGTCGGAAGATAACGTTCGGTCATCGGATGAGTTCCGACGTCACGATGATCGTTGGATCTGCGGGTGATGATCGGACGGCGGAAGGACAGCAGACGTGACGTGGGGTTAGTACGGGTAATGGTCAGATGACAGATGCAGTCCGATGCGATCAGGGCCGTCGGATCTGTAGGCCTTTGATCTGACGGTCGTCGGGAGGTGACATGTGTGGAATATACGGATGAGGGCGGAGGCAGATAAACGTGGTTTGAGCGCTTTTCTAATGTATTATGATAAAAATAATTATATGCGCCAACCTCGGCTAACAGGCGGAAAGTGGGTTTTTATGCTCTTTTGGCTCTTTGAGGCGGGTAAGGTGGGGTTTAGGGCCTTTTTAAAGGTTTTATGTGCAAAAGGGGGTAGAGATAGAGGAACTGGCTTATGAGGAAAAGGGGTATTCGGCATAGGTTTATCAACATGACCTGATGTCATTTGATCCCTGATTTGTAACTTTATTGGCTATAATGCCAAGGGGGTGGGTATTTATAAGAGTTTGGGATTTATACACCTTGGTGTTAGTAATATTAGGGGAAGAGGTGATGTTAGGATTTATATAATAGAATTAGTGTTAATATGAATGAGGGGGGCAAATGAAGGGGATCTTACTGAGTTTATCTGAAATTGATTTAGTTTTGACAGTAGATCAAAATGAAAAGATTTTAGACAAGAAATGTGGCTTCTGAATGAACCAGAACCATCTAAAACCATGATCTTTCTCCATAAATCTCAGCTAAAAGAAAGGGAATGTTAGTAATGAAATGAAGGGGGAGAGGGAGGTTAGTCATGCTCCTGCTGTAGTCTTTTACTTTGCTGCCCATCATCACCATTCTTGCAATGATAGGGATCACTTTCTGCAACCCCAACTACCTACCCAGCTGCTTACCTAGCATTTTTTGTTTCTCCTTGGAGGGTGCACTTGGACTTGCAAACCCTTACTTGCCTTTTCTTTTCTTTGGCTTTTTCTTTATTCTTTTCTATCTACCTCTAACCTTATCTCTTCCAAGGTCCCAGATTGAGCTGTTGGAAACCTTTTCTTCTCTACCTGAACTACTTGTCTGCCAAGATTAGGCTGTTTGGACAGACTTCTTTCTCTATTCTATAACACAAAATTGAAACATGGCATGATCCAGGTTAAACAGTTGGATCATCCATCAAAATTTGAAATTAAAGTCCTCAATCATTTAGACACTCACACACCTTTTTGTTCTCTAGGAAATATGGGATCTTTGTGAACTCAAAGCAGAGCATATTTGGACTTTCTCTTGCCAATCATGAAATATGAAACCTATTGGTATAGGTATCCAACAGTGGCTCCACATGGGGATGGTTTTTCTTTTGAAAGACCAAGAACAGCAGGTCAGATTGCCTTGCTCCTTAGCTGCCCATACCAATCTTTGAAACTTGCTGCCTCAATGTGTCAAAATGGTGTGTTTCTCTTTTGGAAGACCTCTGATTCTATCAGCCTCTTGCTGCTTGGTGAATCACTTGGGAAAACTACTTTTTACAATCTAAAACAGAAGATAATATGTACATCTATATATATACAATGAATCCTTAGGTTCCACTCATGGGGAATAGTCAAAGTAGTGCTTCAGCATCCTGCCATTGACAGGACCTTCATCCAAGTCAGTTTCAGTAAGACTTTTGAGGAAATAGGTGTTGTTCCCTTGTACTGCTTGGACAGCAAATGGTCCTTTCCATAAAGAGTCAAACTTTCCATGTTTCCCTTTCTCTTCTCTTCTTGCATCCCACTTTAAAACTTTGTCCCCTACATTGAAATCTTCTGCTTTGGTTCTTCTATCAAAAGCCCTTTTCAGTTTCTCTTGTAGTATCTGCACTCTGCTGAAAACTTGTTCTCTGGTCTGCTGTAAACAAATTATCTGGTTAATCCTTCTTTGCATGTCATTTGGCTCTGCTTGGCTTTCTTGCAGAAGTTTCATAACCGGCACTCCTAGTGATGAAGGAAATCTGGCCTCTAATCCATAGACTAACTCATATGGGCTGGTCCCAATTGATCTTTTAGTTGTTAGTCTGTCTGCCCATAAAGCATTTACTAGTTTCTTATGCCAGTTCTTTTTGTTCTCTTCCAGCACTTTCTTTATGATATTTATCAAACTTTTGTTTGATGATTCAGCAAGGCCATTTCCTTGAGGATAGTAAGCTGTAGAATGGCCCAAAGTAATGTGAAATTTATGGCAGAAGTTCACCATCTTCTTGGATCTGAAGGCAGCAGCATTGTCTGTTATTATCTTGTCTGGGCAGCCAAATCTAGCCAGTATATTGTTTTCCAAAAATTGAATGATTACTGAATCATTTGCTTGTCTGCATGGGGCAGCTTCAATCCACTTGGTGAAGTAGTCTGTTGCTGTTAGAATCCATCTGTGTTGCCCTGAAGATGAGGGATGAATTTCCCCAATGAAATCCAAGCCCCATTGTTGAAAAGGTCTCTCTGTTGTAATGGGCTTCAAAGGAAGTGGCAGCAGCTGTCTTTTGCCTTCAAACAGTTGGCATTTGTGGCATGAGGCTGTGAATTTCTTAACATCAGAGAACATAGTAGGCCAGTAATAACCAGCCCTCAATATCTTGTCCACAGTGGACTTCCAGTACAAATGTCCACCACAGTCTCCAGCATGGAAATCTTGCATGATATTGTTAGTTTCATTCTCTATTAGACAGTGCAGCAAAATACCTTCATGGTTTTTCCACAGTAGATTTTCATCCATCACACAAAATCTAGATGTTTTCATTTTCAGGAACCTACACTTAGTTCTGGACAGTCCTGGGGGAGCACACAGGTTTTGTAACACATAACAGATATCAGAGTACCAAGGAGATTGTTCAAAGGCTACATTGATCTTTGGAGTCGCCAGCTCTGTTTCACTGTCCAGTTGGTTGATATCTAAGGCTTGGAAATTTGCTTCTGTCATTAATTTGGCCAAACCTTGCCCTTTAATCAGCTTTGTAGGCTTTATTTCAATGTCAAATTCTAGTATATTGGCAATCCATTTTCCTCTCCTACCCTCTAAGTTTTCTTGGGTGAGAATGTCTTTGACAATAGGACTAGGTACATAAGCCACAACATGGGAGTAAAGGATGTAAATCCTAAAGTCTTTAATAGCTTTGATCAAAGCATAGGCTTGTTTCTCCATTATTTGGTACTTTAGGGGGCATCTCTAAGAGCTCTGCTGAAAAAAGCAATGGGCTTTTCATTCCCTTGGTCATCTTTCTGTAATAATACAGCAGCAATAGTATGCTGGGAGGCAAATGAGAAAATAATAAAGTCTCTGTCAAACTGAGGATTAGTTAACACTGGGGTTTGAGTCAAGGCCAATTTTATACTTTCAAAAGCTTGTTTTGCTTCAACAGTCCATTTGACCTTTGAATCTTTCTTTAGCATATTGTTTAGTAATCTGACTAATTCTGCTAAATTCGGGATAAACCTTCTTAAAAAGTTGATTTTTCCTAAGAATCCTTGCAGCTCCTTGACATTCCTTGGGTGAGGCATTTGTAGGATAGCTTGTATCCTATCTGGATCAATTCTTATGCCATCTTTTGAAATAATGTGTCCTAAAGTTTCCCTTCCTCCAAACCAAATAATGACTTCTTGGGGTTTAAGGAAATACCATATTTCCTGCATGTTATGAAAATCTGTCTTAAATGTTTCAAGTGTTCTTGGTCAGATTTTGAAAAGGGTGTTAGATCATCTAAGTAAATAACCAAGAAGTCATGAATCTCTTTTGCAAAAGCAATGTCCATTGCTCTTTGAAACGTTGCCCCTGCGTTTTTCAATCCAAAGGGCATTTTCACATACTTGAAAGTTCCCCATGGGGTAGTAAATGCAGTTTTGTCTTGATCATCAGGGTGTACAAGGATTTGATTGAAACCTGAGAATCCATCAAGCAATGATATCCTTGAAGCCCCTACTACTCTTTGAAGAATGTGATCCATTTTGGGTAAGGGGTAGTTATCTTTGAGTGATACTTGGTTCAAATTCCTTAAGTCTACGCAAAGTCTAATCTCACCAGTTTTCTTTCTTGTAGGGACCAAATTTGAAATCCACTCTGAGAACCTGATTGGTGCTATGATACCAGCTTTGAACATTTTATGCAACTCTTTTTCAATGGAAGGAAGGAGCACAGGATTGATCCTTCTCAATTTCTGTTTGAATGGTTTTTGATTAGGCTTGAGGGGAATGGTATGCTGGATGACAGAAGTATCATAAGACTTTAAGTCCTCATAACCCCAAGCAAAAACATCTTGAAATTCTTTAAAGAGATCAATGTATTTGGGCTTTTGATCAGGGGGCAAAGAGGCAGATAGCTTTATTATTTTAGGCTTGTCAATAGTACCAATGTTGCATTCTTCAACTCTTGCATCTAGTGGCTGCATCTTTGGCTTTCTAGGGATGTCATTTGAGTCAAAAATATCCTCTAGTGGGGTAAGGCCTGCTGGAAGGAAATTGTCTTTGAGTTGTATGATTTCGGCTTCAACGTTACTCATCTCTTCACAGTCAATTTGGTTAATTTGCTGAATGTTTTCATTGTTGAAAATGGTTGGACTGAGTAGTTGTTTTGCTGTCCTAGGTGACATTGGGTGAGCAGACTGTTGAGACTGTGTTTGTGATGGACATGCTCCATCAAATATTTGTGACTGAGTTGCTGACTCAAGGTCAATATTTAATCCTGTGAACTCTTGTTGCAAGTTTAAAAAGTTGTTTATTTGCATGTCATTCTCAAATACTTGCCACTCTTTAACATTGTTTGGAACAGAAGGCCTATATTTGACCTCGGCTGTGAAACAGTTGTTGGGTTCCAATGGAAATTTGAAGGTGCTGGCAAATGTTGCCAAGCTGTGTGCATGGAGATTGTGGCCCCTTGGAATTTTTGTGATAACAAACTCAGAGAAGGTCTCTAATATCTCAATTACAGCAGACCTGTAGGACCTCAATCTTTTGTCATTGGTGACAAAATTTCCTTTTACTTGTTGAATTACTAGGTCAGAGTCCCCCATGATGGAGAGGCTAGGTGCTTGTAATGATTTTGCAATCTTGAGGCCTAGTAACAGAGCTTCATATTCTGCCATGTTGTTAGTGCATCTAAAATTCAATCTGTAAGCCCTACCTTCTGCATAATCTTTCTCTTTATTATGTATCCATACTCCAGCCCCTGCCCCTAACTTGTTAACTGAGCCATCAAACTCTAGCACCCACAGAATATCTTGCTGAACAGAAGATTTAAGATTCTGTTCATGGGATGGCAATGTGAGCATGAGTTGGGGTTTCTTTTCCCATTTATTTTCTAGGACAATTTCATCACTTGTTTGACAATCTTTGACAACTAGAGGAGGGTTAATGTGTATTGTTGGGCTAATTGAAGTTTGGCAGGTGCTACTTGTTTGATCAGTGTTTTGCTCTTGTATGAGTGTTTCGGTCCTAATGTCATTGTTGGAGAGGTCTGCGCTGTCATTGAAGAGGATGAAGGAGTCTATGTCCGAATGAACAGCATATATTGGAAAATTTTGAGGTTTTTCTTCACTGCTGACCATATACTTCATGAGTGTTTCCCTATAAAGTCTTTTTGGTTGCCCAAAGACAGAGATAGTTGCATATGACATGTCCAATTGCAGGGAGCCTTGGAGCTTGGCTCCCCATGATCTTGATAACAGCATCCCATATTTGGGTGGGATATCAGCGACTACAACATCCATTAGAATAGTTTTGTTGGGAAATTGAACCAGGGACACACATAAATCTTTTATTAGGCCCAAACATTTGACTTGGCTAGAATCAAAAGAAAACAGGTCTTTGTATGGTCTTGTTATATCCAAGTTTAATCTTTCCATGACTGCTTTTGGCATCAGGTTATGAGAGGCACCTGAGTCAAACATTGCATTGTGCAGTATTTTATCATGAACATGCAGGCTGACATAAAAAGGTAAAACCCCTGTGACTACTGTTTTTCCATCTACCTCTGGGCCAAACAGTAATTCTGGAGTGTCATCTAGCACATTTACATCATCTTTGCTGTTGGTGAGCTGAAGGGATTTTTTGATCTGTTGCTTATATATGTCATGCTTGGCTAGCTCTGAAAGGGGAATTGCTACCTTTAACTTGCCAATCTCTGCTCCTAGGTCAAAGGGTTTGTCAACTTGGGTTTTGGAGTCACGGAACCTTCCCCTTACACTCATGTCTTGAGGGGTAATGTTTGGGTTAGGGTGAGAGGACGAGGTTGCCATGGGCTGTTGTAGTGGGGACAGTAGTTCAGTAACCTCCTCAACCACTACTTCTTTTGTAGGCAAGTTTGTTTTGTCATTAAGTTCTGTGACTGAGGTTTCTCTAGACTGCTGTTTCTCTTTTGTCTTTTCAGGCTGATTTACATTCACAGTCCTACTCCTTAATTTGTATTGTTTGTGGACTTCATAGACAGCAGTATCATATCCTTGTTTAAAGTCAAAGGATTCTCCTGATTTAGTTTGGAATGTTTTGCTTTCATCCTCCTCATGGTCTTCTTGTGTTAAGAAAACATGGCTTTTACCATCCAGACCCATTAAGTTGATTTCAGGATCTTCATTGAGCTGATTGGCTGAGGAAGTTTCTGCATAGTTTTCTTGAAAAGGGGGTCTGATATCTTGGTCAGCACTTGTTTTTCCTATGTTTGGGTTCTGAGTTCTCCTAAAATTTGGGTTTCTAGGAGGGTTGCTTTGTGATGCCTCCCATGATGATTTTCTTTCAACTGATTCCACTCTCTCACCCAGTCTCTTCATGCTGTTTAGTATTGCATCCAACTTTTGATCAAAGCCTGAGGGCTCTTCTCTGAAGCCAGCCTTCTTTTCCAGCTTTGCCCTGTTTCTCTTGGCAATTAGGTTGGCCTCTACAGTGACTGCAACTCTTTGAGCTTCTGCAAGGGTTGGGGGATCTCTTTCTTTCAGCTGATAGGCCATATCAGAGTCAAAACCGTCAGGGAAGTTATACAGGGCCAAATCAGGAGGGGGTCTTAAGTTCTGGGGGATAGCATTATATACATTGTTAAACCTAGCACAATATTCCAAAACTGTTTCTTGGGGACCTCTTTTAATAGTGTTATATTCACCGAGTATGTGTAGAGGATCTTTCTTCTTCTCCCATCTGTTGGTAAACTCTTGGTACAGGACCTCAGGGTTGCAATGGAATTTGCATTCAGGGATCTAAACCAAGTTCTGACATCCCCGGTTAAGCTTTGAACAAAAATTCTCATCCTGACACTGTCATCATCTATTTCATAGGTCTCAAAGTGGTCTTGCATCTTCTTAGCATGCTGGACAGCTGTCAAAGGGCCATGGGAGTCAAAAAATGAGATTTTGGTTTGGTAGTCTTGGGGTAGAGCTGGAGCATTGGCTGGTATCTGCAGAGGTGCATATCTGTTAGCCATGTTTATGGGGTTTATGGGGTTAATAGGAACAAATGGGACAGCTGGGATTACAGGTGTAACAGGGTTAATAGGATGGGTAACAAGCGGGGGCTGGTTAAAAGAGTATGTGCAGATGGTGAAGATGGAAGAGGAGGACTTTGAGGGGTTGATGATGAACTAGGGGAATTAGGTGTGGAACGGAAAAGGACTTTGCAAGGAGTTGGAATGAGGATAGGTTGGTCTGACCTTATATCTGAATCAGCAGGCTTCTCCTGCTTTTGCTGTCTCCTTATGTTCTTTGGAATGATATTTGGGTTATCAACAATGATGGGTTGATCAGGGTCAGGGTTTGCCCTAGTGTGCCTTGGGTTTCTTTTGGGAGCCAGCTTCTAAGTATTCTTTTAGAACTTTATACAGGAGGCTTTTGTACAATTTCTGGAATGACTATATATGTTTCAACGCTAGGATGAAGATTCCCTAGATAGCTCTTCCCTAAAGCTGTCCCTGTGTTTACAGAAACAGTCCTAAGGCCTCTTGGCTAGTTTCAGGCTTGATGGTAGCTTTGGAAGATAGATAGTAACTGAAAAATCTTAATAGTCCCCAGTGGAGTCGCCAATTATGTTAACACCCAGGTTGTTCCCTATGACTCCCAAGGGAATACGGCCGGGGTAACCACTAACCAATCTTTTGATCACTGTTTCTAGCCAAACTGTGATCAGAGAGGGCTCTCTCTTTATGATTTGTATCTGTAATGATACTGTTTAGGCTAGGTATTAAGCACAGGTTTTGTTTATGTTTTGGTTGAAGAATTTCTTTCAGATCTTTGTGATGTATTATTCAGAGAGTCAAGTATCATTGGGCAATGGAGTCTATGGCTGTAGGTGTCTAGAAACTTTGAGATGAACTGGTGAAACTTACAGGGCCATTTGGGTGCTTTATAGAACAAACTTTTGATTAATAACATGAACAGGCTAAACAAGCAGTGAAAGCATTTAAGAATTTTCACTCAGCGTTTAAGTATTCCCGCCCTACTGGTTACGAGAAATGGATAGATGTCTCAGGGGCAAACTCGAAACCCTGGAAATGTCTATCACTGTGAAAGATATAGTTTTAAAGTGCAGCAATTAAGAATTACACTTCTGTTACTGTATCTAAAGAAAACATGGATAATAGCTCAGTTTGAGTTCAGGGTAATCATAGATTAAATCCTGGAACCATTCTTCTACTTTGCTATTAAGTGTAAAACATTTAAACAACAAAAGAGAACAAAAGACTCGAAAAAACATGAAATACAGAGATTTAAGAAAAACTTATTGTTTTATGAAACACTCTGGAATCCTGCAACATTCACCATTCATCACGACGCATCAAATACACCAAGCTTTTGGAAATTCCATTCTCCCTTTGTATTACTTCTCTGAGGATCTTACAGCAAATGAGACTTCCGAAAGGAAAATAACAACAACCCCTGCTCTATTATGCGGAGGGGTCTATATAGTACTCTGTATACAAAATATCTCAGGTATTGAGTCATCTGAGAGAGAGAAAATATCTTTAGTAGTGTTCAGAAAGTAGGCCGGAAGTTATTACAACGTTAAATGCAGAGTAAATGCCCTTTATGTCTGTCAGATGATTGTTTTGACTTTAAGGAGTCACTGAGTCGGTTACATTACTATGTATCGATCCTGTAGGTACGCATTTACTTTTGCCTGCGCAATGAGTTTCTCGGCTTTGCCAGCTGCGTTTGTCTTTCTTGCTTTGTTGGCTGCTTCATCTGCTGAGTTGGCTCAGCTTTGAATTTATGATGCCTGCTGATTTTGCTGACTGTTCTTTCCATCTAAATTTATAGAAGAAACAGGAATTGATGCATGGCCTAATGTTTACAAAATTCTTTGGATGGCATCTGTCCACCATTCCTGTGTAGGGAGCTGATGCCTGAGGATGGCCTGCATTGTCTCTTCAGCTTCTGTATACTTGAAAAAGTTGGGAGCTACATCAAACAGATGATTCATTTCATTCATTATAAAAAGTAGATTTTCTATCTTACCATAGAAAATCTGTCCTGTGATAGGCCCTGTGTCTTCTGAGGTGCTGGCCTTCTCATTTACCTGTGATGAGGCAAAAACATTCACTCTCTTGGCATATTCTTCATGGGTGAATAATCTCCCTCCGTTGTTCAACAAGCTGGGGAGTCCTTTACTTTCCAATACCCGAAACCTCTCAATGAACCTGTTTACCTCAGTTTGCATATCTTGGGTTCTTCTGTCTAACGTTTGCACCAGACTTCTAAGAGTAAGAACCCTCTTGATCATTTGGATAGTATCAGTTCTGTTTGCGATTCCCATGATGGTCAACTGAGAACTTGTCTTATGATTGAGCACATTGATCATTTTTGTTGCAATTTCAGGCATGTTCCCCAATAAGGCCCTTGATGTTCTGATTTCCCTCTGCGCCTTTGGAATGAGCTCCAGTTGCTCATGGATTGTCTCAATGTATGGCCATTGGTTATTGATGGATTTACCAATATTGGACCATATCATTGCTCTGATTTCGGCTATGATTTTATCTAGTTTTAGCTCTTTCTCAAGCTCCTTGATTTTGTCTTTAAGAGCTTTGATTTCCTTGGCCTTCTCTCCTACTTCTCTCTTTGTTTTGTCATGCCTTTCATTCACCTTGGCCAGCTGCTCCTTAGTTTCATTTAGCTGCATCATTTGTGCTTCTAGAGCTTGTATTTCGCTCTTTAGCTTTTGCATGTCTAAGCTCTGATCTGTGCTGGTGGGTGCTGCTGAAGTAGATGTGGCTGGTTGTTCAGCCTGCTGAGGTGGAGGTGCAGTAGTAGGAGCAGTCTCCTCAAGATTAATGACCTGTGGAGGGGGCTGAGATGTTTGCCCCTCTTGCGCTTGTGTTGATGATCCTTTCAGAGGTGCTTGTGTGGCCTCATATTGCCCCAATTTTTCTTGTGCCTTTATAAGTTCTTTGTAAACAGAAATTAATAGAGCAGTGGAATCCTGCTCATACCTTTGTTTTGCCACTTCATCGGTCTGTGGATGGATAGTGGCTGGAAGTTTAACCTTCTTCCTTAGTGCAGCCATATCAGCATCTCTGATTTTTAAGATCTCTTGTATCCCTTTGATATCATTGGGATTGTGCCCAATTTCTATGATGATTTCTTCCAGGGTTTTGATCCTGTTGTCTTTGGCCTGAGAAGAGGCTCTCTCTAGCTCCAGCTGGGAAGCTGTAGCATTCAGACTGCTTGTTAACTTGTAGTTGTCCAAGGTCTTATCGGCCAATGAAGCATACACCATTTCCCCTGTTTGTTTATGCAACTCAATTTTGTCCATGGGGTGTATGTCTTTGGCAAGGACCTCTAAATTGGTCCTGAGATAATCAGCAGAAGACTGTGGCTTGAGTGCCGTAGGCATAAAATGACTCAATGTCAGTTTGCCCTCACCTACATCAAAAGCAGACATGAGTCTCTGCTGATTGGAAGGAGCCATGTTAAGTAGGTGATTATATAATTGAACTTTGATTGGGTCACTCCTCCTCTTAATGTCTATGAACTGCTGCTTTATGCTCACTCTTTCCTCTTTCTGCTGGCTGGAGGAGCTGACTTCCCCTCCCATTGTCCTGTCTAGTTCCTGCTGGGAGGAACTTGCTGAAATTTCTTGACTCGGTGGGCCCATGCCCAGTGCTTCTCTGATGGCTATATCCTCTTCTGGAAAATCGTTGAGTCTTTGCCTTTTCTCTCCTTGATTTATAGAGGATGTCAAGGGAGTTTCTCTTTCCCTCTTCCTAAAGACAAATGTGTCCTCCTTTTGAGGGGTTTGGAGGACCGAGGCATCAGATGTAGTGTCTTGCCTTGTAGGCATGACTTTTTCAGTGGTCTGAGGAGTATCCACTGTTTCTTTTTGCTGAGCAGGTTGCTCTTGTCCTTGTTTTTCTTGCTGCTGTTCCTCTTGCTGTCCTATGTCTTCTTGTTGCCCTTGCTGTAGCCCTTCTGCTTGTTCTTGTGCTTGCTGACTTTGATTTTGCTGCTGTTCCTGCTGTTGCTCTTGCTCCATCTCTTTTTCTGCCTCCATTTCTTTTTCCTTTCCTTTTTCTGATACTTTTCCAGCAACTCTTGTAGTTTGATGTGGAGTAGTTGAAGAGGAGGCTGCTGGTCCAATTTGTGTGCTTGGCAGTGAGGGGACCTGTGCATAAAATTCAAGGTCAGCCATCTTCTTTTGATTGTTCAGAGCTCTTTGATTAAGCTCTTCTTGAGTCATATTTTCTTCTAGAGTTCCCCTTTTCCACTTGCTTTGATTGGCATATTTTTCAATTTGGGGGAGGCTATAATGACCGTAAGCAGACAGTTTATATTTGAGTCTCCTCATTGTGATGAAGTTGTTGGGGTCATAGGGTTTCCATATAAAACTGTACTTCAAACCAAATCCCACCAGTATTCTATCTGCCTCCTTCCACCCTTCATCCCTTTCATTGTAGACTAAATGGCCAAGTTGGCTCTTGATTTTCAGCTGTGCTTTCTTGCCTCTGCCTGAGAAGTGGAACATATCCACATAGCCAAACTGCCTGAAGTATTCTAAGGCAAATAGCCTCATGGGCACAAATTTGGGTAGTCTAAATGGGGGTAATTCACACCCATATATTCTGATGACGGTGTGGTGTTGGTAGAGATACCAATCCCCAATACTGTATACTTTTGACAAATGTAGGCACCTTTTCATGTCATCTGTCAGTCTAGGAGGAGGTGAACCAATCAGTAGAGTCAAGGCTGGATGGATGAAAAGATCAATAAACTCACAGTAGGTGTATGGAGAGTGGCTTGATATGTGGAAAACAGATGTCCAATATACTACTGATCTCAGATTGCCCTGTGCATCTACTCTCTTCTTTGGGAAGGAAAATTTATCATGCTGGAAGTATATGAGCAGATGATATAGGTAGGAGGTGTACCTAAACACTCTTTCTCTTGACAAATTCATCAACTGTTCATGCATTTTGTCTGATATGTATGTTGCATAATCATAGTGAATTGGCTTTTTTCCTGGGGAAAACATAAGCATCATTTGTATAATTGTTTCATCCACATGTTCTATCGAATCATATCCCAGGATGGGACTGATCATGTCAACCAGGTCTAGGCCCAACTGGTTAAGATAAACATAGTTGATAGGAGGAACTTGCAGAGTGCTAGCCTTGATGAAGAGCTGGTTGACCTTAATGATTTGGGCCTCTGTGGTTTTGGCTCCCTGTACTATTAGATCAGCTAGTGACAGTGGGACCAACTTTTGCTCTGTCTGGAATTGCAACATCTCCCTGATGGCTTCAGGGGTAATGAGAAACAGAATTGAACCTTCAGCATCTAGCACTGCCCTCTGGGATGCATCATAGTGTTCAGCAACTATGTGCACAAGCTCAGGGAATTGATTAACCTGAGGAAGCTTGAATATTGGGAGGAATGAATCCCAAATTCCCAGGATGTCTGTCCCCCTCTCATGTTTGATCTTTATCTCGTTTAATATTTGCAGATGGAACCTGCTTCTGCTCATCATTTCCTCTGTTATCTTGTAGTCCAGGTCTGCCAATGCTCTGGTGTCAAATGTTCTATTAGGAACATTCAGGGGAGCCACATTGAGGGCTATGGGAGCTACAGGGGGGTCCATGACTTTCCTTTGAGGTTTCTGTTTTGCTTGGGGATTGTGTCACTTATGTAGATCAATAACAACAGAGTTTCTTTGCAGAGAAGGGTGAAAATGCCTGAGAAAAGGTGAATGCAGGGTCTGCAGCAGTTGAAATGCTGCTTTATGGTAATTAAGAGCGAAGCTTAGCTTTTCTGGCACCTTTCAATGGTAAAATTTGGTTTCAAATGCGCCTGCCACGATTGCGCAGACAGGACCTGGTTTCTTAGCAGAATGCCACTGGGAAAAGGCTCGGCTGGTGTTTTCCGAAGTGATAATTGGAACTTCAAGGCTTTGCTGAGGAATTCAGTGATGAATTTCTGATTTTCGGCTTTCTTTAAGCTTTCTAAAGCGTTAAATAGATAATTGCAGGCGCACAGAGGATGAATGATGAGGAATACCTGGTAAAACAACGAGCAGAGGTCGTGACCGCAGGTTGAACTGGTGCGCTGGAGGTCTTCTGGTCAGTTTAGCAGGTTGGTAGACAATTTGGACGTTGTTTGCATGCAGAGCAGAATAACGACGAACACACAAAATGACCAAAAAACGCGAACTTTTGGCTAAAATAGACCTTTTTACGTTTTTGGCGCGAATTCATGCTGACGTCAGCATGACGTCATTGGTGGGGTCAAGGTCGGATGACGTCATGCTGACGTCATCGGGTGACGGGGCGCTGACGTGACGGTGATGTGCGGGTGGGATGGGGAAACCGGAAACCAGCGATGGTTTCATATCGCACCGCCTTCTGTACGGGGGCGGTATCCATCGGCTGTACCTCCGACGCGTGGTGGTGAGGACACGTAGCAGTGGGATGACGTCCTCCAAATACGGACGTCGGAAGATAACGTTCGGTCATCGGATGAGTTCCGACGTCACGATGATCGTTGGATCTGCGGGTGATGATCGGACGGCGGAAGGACAGCAGACGTGACGTGGGGTTAGTACGGGTAATGGTCAGATGACAGATGCAGTCCGATGCGATCAGGGCCGTCGGATCTGTAGGCCTTTGATCTGACGGTCGTCGGGGAGGTGACATGTGTGGAATATACGGATGAGGGCGGAGGCAGATAAACGTGGTTTGAGCGCTTTTCTAATGTATTATGATAAAAATAATTATATGCGCCAACCTCGGCTAACAGGCGGAAAGTGGGTTTTTATGCTCTTTTGGCTCTTTGAGGCGGGTAAGGTGGGGTTTAGGGCCTTTTTTAAAGGTTTTATGTGCAAAAGGGGGTAGAGATAGAGGAACTGGCTTATGAGGAAAAGGGGTATTCGGCATAGGTTTATCAACATGACCTGATGTCATTTGATCCCTGATTTGTAACTTTATTGGCTATAATGCCAAGGGGTGGGTATTTATAAGAGTTTGGGATTTATACACCTTGGTGTTAGTAATATTAGGGGGAAAAGGGGATGTAAAGGATTTATACAATAGAATTAGTGTTAATATGAATGAAGGGAGCAAATGAAGGGGATCTTACTGAGTTTATCTGAAATTGATTTAGTTTTGACAGTAGATCAAAATGAAAAGATTTTAGACAAGAAATGTGGCTTCTGAATGAACCAGAACCATCTAAAACCATGATCTTTCTCCATAAATCTCAGCTAAAAGAAAGGGAATGTTAGTAATGAAATGAAGGGGGAGAGGGAGGTTAGTCATGCTCCTGCTGTAGTCTTTTACTTTGCTGCCCATCATCACCATTCTTGCAATGATAGGGATCACTTTCTGCAACCCCAACTACCTACCCAGCTGCTTACCTAGCATTTTTTGTTTCTCCTTGGAGGGTGCACTTGGACTTGCAAACCCTTACTTGCCTTTTCTTTTCTTTGGCTTTTTCTTTATTCTTTTCTATCTACCTCTAACCTTATCTCTTCCAAGGTCCCAGATTGAGCTGTTGGAAACCTTTTCTTCTCTACCTGAACTACTTGTCTGCCAAGATTAGGCTGTTTGGACAGACTTCTTTCTCTATTCTATAACACAAAATTGAAACATGGCATGATCCAGGTTAAACAGTTGGATCATCCATCAAAATTTGAAATTAAAGTCCTCAATCATTTAGACACTCACACACCTTTTTGTTCTCTAGGAAATATGGGATCTTTGTGAACTCAAAGCAGAGCATATTTGGACTTTCTCTTGCCAATCATGAAATATGAAACCTATTGGTATAGGTATCCAACAGTGGCTCCACATGGGGATGGTTTTTCTTTTGAAAGACCAAGAACAGCAGGTCAGATTGCCTTGCTCCTTAGCTGCCCATACCAATCTTTGAAACTTGCTGCCTCAATGTGTCAAAATGGTGTGTTTCTCTTTTGGAAGACCTCTGATTCTATCAGCCTCTTGCTGCTTGGTGAATCACTTGGGAAAACTACTTTTTACAATCTAAAACAGAAGATAATATGTACATCTATATATATACAATGAATCCTTAGGTTCCACTCATGGGGAATAGTCAAAGTAGTGCTTCAGCATCCTGCCATTAACAGGACCTTCATCCAAGTCAGTTTCAGTAAGACTTTTGAGGAAATAGGTGTTGTTCCCTTGTACTGCTTGGACAGCAAATGGTCCTTTCCATAAAGAGTCAAACTTTCCATGTTTCCCTTTCTCTTCTCTTCTTGCATCCCACTTTAAAACTTTGTCCCCTACATTGAAATCTTCTGCTTTGGTTCTTCTATCAAAAGCCCTTTTCAGTTTCTCTTGTAGTATCTGCACTCTGCTGAAAACTTGTTCTCTGGTCTGCTGTAAACAAATTATCTGGTTAATCCTTCTTTGCATGTCATTTGGCTCTGCTTGGCTTTCTTGCAGAAGTTTCATAACCGGCACTCCTAGTGATGAAGGAAATCTGGCCTCTAATCCATAGACTAACTCATATGGGCTGGTCCCAATTGATCTTTTAGTTGTTAGTCTGTCTGCCCATAAAGCATTTACTAGTTTCTTATGCCAGTTCTTTTTGTTCTCT
The DNA here is from genome assembly GCA_031772625.1 of Pinus tabuliformis. Classification (NCBI taxonomy): domain Eukaryota; kingdom Viridiplantae; phylum Streptophyta; class Pinopsida; order Pinales; family Pinaceae; genus Pinus; species Pinus tabuliformis. Next base: position 1,606,572,657 of record CM062804.1, read on the forward strand.
TCCAGCACTTTCTTTATGATATTTATCAAACTTTTGTTTGATGATTCAGCAAGGCCATTTCCTTGAGGATAGTAAGCTGTAGAATGGCCCAAAGTAATGTGAAATTTATGGCAGAAGTTCACCATCTTCTTGGATCTGAAGGCAGCAGCATTGTCTGTTATTATCTTGTCTGGGCAGCCAAATCTAGCCAGTATATTGTTTTCCAAAAATTGAATGATTACTGAATCATTTGCTTGTCTGCATGGGGCAGCTTCAATCCACTTGGTGAAGTAGTCTGTTGCTGTTAGAATCCATCTGTGTTGCCCTGAAGATGAGGGATGAATTTCCCCAATGAAATCCAAGCCCCATTGTTGAAAAGGTCTCTCTGTTGTAATGGGCTTCAAAGGAAGTGGCAGCAGCTGTCTTTTGCCTTCAAACAGTTGGCATTTGTGGCATGAGGCTGTGAATTTCTTAACATCAGAGAACATAGTAGGCCAGTAATAACCAGCCCTCAATATCTTGTCCACAGTGGACTTCCAGTACAAATGTCCACCACAGTCTCCAGCATGGAAATCTTGCATGATATTGTTAGTTTCATTCTCTATTAGACAGTGCAGCAAAATACCTTCATGGTTTTTCCACAGTAGATTTTCATCCATCACACAAAATCTAGATGTTTTCATTTTCAGGAACCTACACTTAGTTCTGGACAGTCCTGGGGGAGCACACAGGTTTTGTAACACATAACAGATATCAGAGTACCAAGGAGATTGTTCAAAGGCTACATTGATCTTTGGAGTCGCCAGCTCTGTTTCACTGTCCAGTTGGTTGATATCTAAGGCTTGGAAATTTGCTTCTGTCATTAATTTGGCCAAACCTTGCCCTTTAATCAGCTTTGTAGGCTTTATTTCAATGTCAAATTCTAGTATATTGGCAATCCATTTTCCTCTCCTACCCTCTAAGTTTTCTTGGGTGAGAATGTCTTTGACAATAGGACTAGGTACATAAGCCACAACATGGGAGTAAAGGATGTAAATCCTAAAGTCTTTAATAGCTTTGATCAAAGCATAGGCTTGTTTCTCCATTATTTGGTACTTTAGGGGGGCATCTCTAAGAGCTCTGCTGAAAAAAGCAATGGGCTTTTCATTCCCTTGGTCATCTTTCTGTAATAATACAGCAGCAATAGTATGCTGGGAGGCAAATGAGAAAATAATAAAGTCTCTGTCAAACTGAGGATTAGTTAACACTGGGGTTTGAGTCAAGGCCAATTTTATACTTTCAAAAGCTTGTTTTGCTTCAACAGTCCATTTGACCTTTGAATCTTTCTTTAGCATATTGTTTAGTAATCTGACTAATTCTGCTAAATTCGGGATAAACCTTCTTAAAAAGTTGATTTTTCCTAAGAATCCTTGCAGCTCCTTGACATTCCTTGGGTGAGGCATTTGTAGGATAGCTTGTATCCTATCTGGATCAATTCTTATGCCATCTTTTGAAATAATGTGTCCTAAAAGTTTCCCTTCCTCCAAACCAAATAATGACTTCTTGGGGTTTAAGGAAATACCATATTTCCTGCATGTTATGAAAATCTGTCTTAAATGTTTCAAGTGTTCTTGGTCAGATTTTGAAAAGGGTGTTAGATCATCTAAGTAAATAACCAAGAAGTCATGAATCTCTTTTGCAAAAGCAATGTCCATTGCTCTTTGAAACGTTGCCCCTGCGTTTTTCAATCCAAAGGGCATTTTCACATACTTGAAAGTTCCCCATGGGGTAGTAAATGCAGTTTTGTCTTGATCATCAGGGTGTACAAGGATTTGATTGAAACCTGAGAATCCATCAAGCAATGATATCCTTGAAGCCCCTACTACTCTTTGAAGAATGTGATCCATTTTGGGTAAGGGGTAGTTATCTTTGAGTGATACTTGGTTCAAATTCCTTAAGTCTACGCAAAGTCTAATCTCACCAGTTTTCTTTCTTGTAGGGACCAAATTTGAAATCCACTCTGAGAACCTGATTGGTGCTATGATACCAGCTTTGAACATTTTATGCAACTCTTTTTCAATGGAAGGAAGGAGCACAGGATTGATCCTTCTCAATTTCTGTTTGAATGGTTTTTGATTAGGCTTGAGGGGAATGGTATGCTGGATGACAGAAGTATCATAAGACTTTAAGTCCTCATAACCCCAAGCAAAAACATCTTGAAATTCTTTAAAGAGATCAATGTATTTGGGCTTTTGATCAGGGGGCAAAGAGGCAGATAGCTTTATTATTTTAGGCTTGTCAATAGTACCAATGTTGCATTCTTCAACTCTTGCATCTAGTGGCTGCATCTTTGGCTTTCTAGGGATGTCATTTGAGTCAAAAATATCCTCTAGTGGGGTAAGGCCTGCTGGAAGGAAATTGTCTTTGAGTTGTATGATTTCGGCTTCAACGTTACTCATCTCTTCACAGTCAATTTGGTTAATTTGCTGAATGTTTTCATTGTTGAAAATGGTTGGACTGAGTAGTTGTTTTGCTGTCCTAGGTGACATTGGGTGAGCAGACTGTTGAGACTGTGTTTGTGATGGACATGCTCCATCAAATATTTGTGACTGAGTTGCTGACTCAAGGTCAATATTTAATCCTGTGAACTCTTGTTGCAAGTTTAAAAAGTTGTTTATTTGCATGTCATTCTCAAATACTTGCCACTCTTTAACATTGTTTGGAACAGAAGGCCTATATTTGACCTCGGCTGTGAAACAGTTGTTGGGTTCCAATGGAAATTTGAAGGTGCTGGCAAATGTTGCCAAGCTGTGTGCATGGAGATTGTGGCCCCTTGGAATTTTTGTGATAACAAACTCAGAGAAGGTCTCTAATATCTCAATTACAGCAGACCTGTAGGACCTCAATCTTTTGTCATTGGTGACAAAATTTCCTTTTACTTGTTGAATTACTAGGTCAGAGTCCCCCATGATGGAGAGGCTAGGTGCTTGTAATGATTTTGCAATCTTGAGGCCTAGTAACAGAGCTTCATATTCTGCCATGTTGTTAGTGCATCTAAAATTCAATCTGTAAGCCCTACCTTCTGCATAATCTTTCTCTTTATTAAGTATCCATACTCCAGCCCCTGCCCCTAACTTGTTAACTGAGCCATCAAACTCTAGCACCCACAGAATATCTTGCTGAACAGAAGATTTAAGATTCTGTTCATGGGATGGCAATGTGAGCATGAGTTGGGGTTTCTTTTCCCATTTATTTTCTAGGACAATTTCATCACTTGTTTGACAATCTTTGACAACTAGAGGAGGGTTAATGTGTATTGTTGGGCTAATTGAAGTTTGGCAGGTGCTACTTGTTTGATCAGTGTTTTGCTCTTGTATGAGTGTTTCGGTCCTAATGTCATTGTTGGAGAGGTCTGCGCTGTCATTGAAGAGGATGAAGGAGTCTATGTCCGAATGAACAGCATATATTGGAAAATTTTGAGGTTTTTCCTCACTGCTGACCATATACTTCATGAGTGTTTCCCTATAAAGTCTTTTTGGTTGCCCAAAGACAGAGATAGTTGCATATGACATGTCCAATTGCAGGGAGCCTTGGAGCTTGGCTCCCCATGATCTTGATAACAGCATCCCATATTTGGGTGGGATATCAGCGACTACAACATCCATTAGAATAGTTTTGTTGGGAAATTGAACCAGGGACACACATAAATCTTTTATTAGGCCCAAACATTTGACTTGGCTAGAATCAAAAGAAAACAGGTCTTTGTATGGTCTTGTTATATCCAAGTTTAATCTTTCCATGACTGCTTTTGGCATCAGGTTATGAGAGGCACCTGAGTCAAACATTGCATTGTGCAGTATTTTATCATGAACATGCAGGCTGACATAAAAAGGTAAAACCCCTGTGACTACTGTTTTTCCATCTACCTCTGGGCCAAACAGTAATTCTGGAGTGTCATCTAGCACATTTACATCATCTTTGCTGTTGGTGAGCTGAAGGGATTTTTTGATCTGTTGCTTATATATGTCATGCTTGGCTAGCTCTGAAAGGGGAATTGCTACCTTTAACTTGCCAATCTCTGCTCCTAGGTCAAAGGGTTTGTCAACTTGGGTTTTGGAGTCACGGGAACCTGCCCCTTACACTCATGTCTTGAGGGGTAATGTTTGGGTTAGGGTGAGAGGACGAGGTCGCCATGGGCTGTTGTAGTGGGGACAGTAGTTCAGTAACCTCCTCAACCACTACTTCTTTTGTAGGCAAGTTTGTTTTGTCATTAAGTTCTGTGACTGAGGTTTCTCTAGACTGCTGTTTCTCTTTTGTCTTTTCAGGCTGATTTACATTCACAGTCCTACTCCTTAATTTGTATTGTTTGTGGACTTCATAGACAGCAGTATCATATCCTTGTTTAAAGTCAAAGGATTCTCCTGATTTCGTTTGGAATGTTTTGCTTTCATCCTCCTCATGGTCTTCTTGTGTTAAGAAAACATGGCTTTTACCATCCAGACCCATTAAGTTGATTTCAGGATCTTCATTGAGCTGATTGGCTGAGGAAGTTTCTGCATAGTTTTCTTGAAAAGGGGGTCTGATATCTTGGTCAGCACTTGTTTTTCCTATGTTTGGGTTCTGAGTTCTCCTAAAATTTGGGTTTCTAGGAGGGTTGCTTTGTGATGCCTCCCATGATGATTTTCTTTCAACTGATTCCACTCTCTCACCCAGTCTCTTCATGCTGTTTAGTATTGCATCCAACTTTTGATCAAAGCCTGAGGGCTCTTCTCTGAAGCCAGCCTTCTTTTCCAGCTTTGCCCTGTTTCTCTTGGCAATTAGGTTGGCCTCTACAGTGACTGCAACTCTTTGAGCTTCTGCAAGGGTTGGGGGATCTCTTTCTTTCAGCTGATAGGCCATATCAGAGTCAAAACCGTCAGGGAAGTTATACAGGGCCAAATCAGGAGGGGGTCTTAAGTTCTGGGGGATAGCATTATATACATTGTTAAACCTAGCACAATATTCCAAAACTGTTTCTTGGGGACCTCTTTTAATAGTGTTATATTCACCGAGTATGTGTAGAGGATCTTTCTTCTTCTCCCATCTGTTGGTAAACTCTTGGTACAGGACCTCAGGGGTTGCAATGGAATTTGCATTCAGGGATCTAAACCAAGTTCTGACATCCCCGGTTAAGCTTTGAACAAAAATTCTCATCCTGACACTGTCATCATCTATTTCATAGGTCTCAAAGTGGTCTTGCATCTTCTTAGCATGCTGGACAGCTGTCAAAGGGCCATGGGAGTCAAAAAATGAGATTTTGGTTTGGTAGTCTTGGGGTAGAGCTGGAGCATTGGCTGGTATCTGCAGAGGTGCATATCTGTTAGCCATGTTTATGGGGTTTATGGGGTTAATAGGAACAAATGGGACAGCTGGGATTACAGGTGTAACAGGGTTAATAGGATGGGTAACAAGCGGGGGGCTGGTTAAAAGAGTATGTGCAGATGGTGAAGATGGAAGAGGAGGACTTTGAGGGGTTGATGATGAACTAGGGGAATTAGGTGTGGAACGGAAAAGGACTTTGCAAGGAGTTGGAATGAGGATAGGTTGGTCTGACCTTATATCTGAATCAGCAGGCTTCTCCTGCTTTTGCTGTCTCCTTATGTTCTTTGGAATGATATTTGGGTTATCAACAATGATGGGTTGATCAGGGTCAGGGTTTGCCCTAGTGTGCCTTGGGTTTCTTTTGGGAGCCAGCTTCTAAGTATTCTTTTAGAACTTTATACAGGAGGCTTTTGTACAATTTCTGGAATGACTATATATGTTTCAACGCTAGGATGAAGATTCCCTAGATAGCTCTTCCCTAAAGCTGTCCCTGTGTTTACAGAAACAGTCCTAAGGCCTCTTGGCTAGTTTCAGGCTTGATGGTAGCTTTGGAAGATAGATAGTAACTGAAAAATCTTAATAGTCCCCAGTGGAGTCGCCAATTATGTTAACACCCAGGTTGTTCCCTATGACTCCCAAGGGAATACGGCCGGGGTAACCACTAACCAATCTTTTGATCACTGTTTCTAGCCAAACTGTGATCAGAGAGGGCTCTCTCTTTATGATTTGTATCTGTAATGATACTGTTTAGGCTAGGTATTAAGCACAGGTTTTGTTTATGTTTTGGTTGAAGAATTTCTTTCAGATCTTTGTGATGTATTATTCAGAGAGTCAAGTATCATTGGGCAATGGAGTCTATGGCTGTAGGTGTCTAGAAACTTTGGGATGAACTGGTGAAACTTACAGGGCCATTTGGGTGCTTTATAGAACAAACTTTTGATTAATAACATGAACAGGCTAAACAAGCAGTGAAAGCATTTAAGAATTTTCACTCAGCGTTTAAGTATTCCCGCCCTACTGGTTACGAGAAATGGATAGATGTCTCAGGGGCAAACTCGAAACCCTGGAAATGTCTATCACTGTGAAAGATATAGTTTTAAAGTGCAGCAATTAAGAATTACACTTCTGTTACTGTATCTAAAGAAAACATGGATAATAGCTCAGTTTGAGTTCAGGGTAATCATAGATTAAATCCTGGAACCATTCTTCTACTTTGCTATTAAGTGTAAAACATTTAAACAACAAAAGAGAACAAAAGACTCGAAAAAACATGAAATACAGAGATTTAAGAAAAACTTATTGTTTTATGAAACACTCTGGAATCCTGCAACATTCACCATTCATCACGACGCATCAAATACACCAAGCTTTTGGAAATTCCATTCTCCCTTTGTATTACTTCTCTGAGGATCTTACAGCAAATGAGACTTCCGAAAGGAAAATAACAACAACCCCTGCTCTATTATGCGGAGGGGTCTATATAGTACTCTGTATACAAAATATCTCAGGTATTGAGTCATCTGAGAGAGAGAAAATATCTTTAGTAGTGTTCAGAAAGTAGGCCGGAAGTTATTACAACGTTAAATGCAGAGTAAATGCCCTTTATGTCTGTCAGATGATTGTTTTGACTTTAAGGAGTCACTGAGTCGGTTACATTACTATGTATCGATCCTGTAGGTACGCATTTACTTTTGCCTGCGCAATGAGTTTCTCGGCTTTGCCAGCTGCGTTTGTCTTTCTTGCTTTGTTGGCTGCTTCATCTGCTGAGTTGGCTCAGCTTTGAATTTATGATGCCTGCTGATTTTGCTGACTGTTCTTTCCATCTAAATTTATAGAAGAAACAGGAATTGATGCATGGCCTAATGTTTACAAAATTCTTTGGATGGCATCTGTCCACCATTCCTGTGTAGGGAGCTGATGCCTGAGGATGGCCTGCATTGTCTCTTCAGCTTCTGTATACTTGAAAAAGTTGGGAGCTACATCAAACAGATGATTCATTTCATTCATTATAAAAAGTAGATTTTCTATCTTACCATAGAAAATCTGTCCTGTGATAGGCCCTGTGTCTTCTGAGGTGCTGGCCTTCTCATTTACCTGTGATGAGGCAAAAACATTCACTCTCTTGGCATATTCTTCATGGGTGAATAATCTCCCTCCGTTGTTCAACAAGCTGGGGAGTCCTTTACTTTCCAATACCCGAAACCTCTCAATGAACCTGTTTACCTCGGTTTGCATATCTTGGGTTCTTCTGTCTAACGTTTGCACCAGACTTCTAAGAGTAAGAACCCTCTTGATCATTTGGATAGTATCAGTTCTGTTTGCGATTCCCATGATGGTCAACTGAGAACTTGTCTTATGATTGAGCACATTGATCATTTTTGTTGCAATTTCAGGCATGTTCCCCAATAAGGCCCTTGATGTTCTGATTTCCCTCTGCGCCTTTGGAATGAGCTCCAGTTGCTCATGGATTGTCTCAATGTATGGCCATTGGTTATTGATGGATTTACCAATATTGGACCATATCATTGCTCTGATTTCGGCTATGATTTTATCTAGTTTTAGCTCTTTCTCAAGCTCCTTGATTTTGTCTTTAAGAGCTTTGATTTCCTTGGCCTTCTCTCCTACTTCTCTCTTTGTTTTGTCATGCCTTTCATTCACCTTGGCCAGCTGCTCCTTAGTTTCATTTAGCTGCATCATTTGTGCTTCTAGAGCTTGTATTTCGCTCTTTAGCTTTTGCATGTCTAAGCTCTGATCTGTGCTGGTGGGTGCTGCTGAAGTAGATGTGGCTGGTTGTTCAGCCTGCTGAGGTGGAGGTGCAGTAGTAGGAGCAGTCTCCTCAAGATTAATGACCTGTGGAGGGGGCTGAGATGTTTGCCCCTCTTGCGCTTGTGTTGATGATCCTTTCAGAGGTGCTTGTGTGGCCTCATATTGCCCCAATTTTTCTTGTGCCTTTATAAGTTCTTTGTAAACAGAAATTAATAGAGCAGTGGAATCCTGCTCATACCTTTGTTTTGCCACTTCATCGGTCTGTGGATGGATAGTGGCTGGAAGTTTAACCTTCTTCCTTAGTGCAGCCATATCAGCATCTCTGATTTTTAAGATCTCTTGTATCCCTTTGATATCATTGGGATTGTGCCCAATTTCTATGATGATTTCTTCCAGGGTTTTGATCCTGTTGTCTTTGGCCTGAGAAGAGGCTCTCTCTAGCTCCAGCTGGGAAGCTGTAGCATTCAGACTGCTTGTTAACTTGTAGTTGTCCAAGGTCTTATCGGCCAATGAAGCATACACCATTTCCCCTGTTTGTTTATGCAACTCAATTTTGTCCATGGGGTGTATGTCTTTGGCAAGGACCTCTAAATTGGTCCTGAGATAATCAGCAGAAGACTGTGGCTTGAGTGCCGTAGGCATAAAATGACTCAATGTCAGTTTGCCCTCACCTACATCAAAAGCAGACATGAGTCTCTGCTGATTGGAAGGAGCCATGTTAAGTAGGTGATTATATAATTGAACTTTGATTGGGTCACTCCTCCTCTTAATGTCTATGAACTGCTGCTTTATGCTCACTCTTTCCTCTTTCTGCTGGCTGGAGGAGCTGACTTCCCCTCCCATTGTCCTGTCTAGTTCCTGCTGGGAGGAACTTGCTGAAATTTCTTGACTCGGTGGGCCCATGCCCAGTGCTTCTCTGATGGCTATATCCTCTTCTGGAAAATCGTTGAGTCTTTGCCTTTTCTCTCCTTGATTTATAGAGGATGTCAAGGGAGTTTCTCTTTCCCTCTTCCTAAAGACAAATGTGTCCTCCTTTTGAGGGGTTTGGAGGACCGAGGCATCAGATGTAGTGTCTTGCCTTGTAGGCATGACTTTTTCAGTGGTCTGAGGAGTATCCACTGTTTCTTTTTGCTGAGCAGGTTGCTCTTGTCCTTGTTTTTCTTGCTGCTGTTCCTCTTGCTGTCCTATGTCTTCTTGTTGCCCTTGCTGTAGCCCTTCTGCTTGTTCTTGTGCTTGCTGACTTTGATTTTGCTGCTGTTCCTGCTGTTGCTCTTGCTCCATCTCTTTTTCTGCCTCCATTTCTTTTTCCTTTCCTTTTTCTGATACTTTTCCAGCAACTCTTGTAGTTTGATGTGGAGTAGTTGAAGAGGAGGCTGCTGGTCCAATTTGTGTGCTTGGCAGTGAGGGGACCTGTGCATAAAATTCAAGGTCAGCCATCTTCTTTTGATTGTTCAGAGCTCTTTGATTAAGCTCTTCTTGAGTCATATTTTCTTCTAGAGTTCCCCTTTTCCACTTGCTTTGATTGGCATATTTTTCAATTTGGGGGAGGCTATAATGACCGTAAGCAGACAGTTTATATTTGAGTCTCCTCATTGTGATGAAGTTGTTGGGGTCATAGGGTTTCCATATAAAACTGTACTTCAAACCAAATCCCACCAGTATTCTATCTGCCTCCTTCCACCCTTCATCCCTTTCATTGTAGACTAAATGGCCAAGTTGGCTCTTGATTTTCAGCTGTGCTTTCTTGCCTCTGCCTGAGAAGTGGAACATATCCACATAGCCAAACTGCCTGAAGTATTCTAAGGCAAATAGCCTCATGGGCACAAATTTGGGTAGTCTAAATGGGGGTAATTCACACCCATATATTCTGATGACGGTGTGGTGTTGGTAGAGATACCAATCCCCAATACTGTATACTTTTGACAAATGTAGGCACCTTTTCATGTCATCTGTCAGTCTAGGAGGAGGTGAACCAATCAGTAGAGTCAAGGCTGGATGGATGAAAAGATCAATAAACTCACAGTAGGTGTATGGAGAGTGGCTTGATATGTGGAAAACAGATGTCCAATATACTACTGATCTCAGATTGCCCTGTGCATCTACTCTCTTCTTTGGGAAGGAAAATTTATCATGCTGGAAGTATATGAGCAGATGATATAGGTAGGAGGTGTACCTAAACACTCTTTCTCTTGACAAATTCATCAACTGTTCATGCATTTTGTCTGATATGTATGTTGCATAATCATAGTGAATTGGCTTTTTTCCTGGGGAAAACATAAGCATCATTTGTATAATTGTTTCATCCACATGTTCTATCGAATCATATCCCAGGATGGGACTGATCATGTCAACCAGGTCTAGGCCCAACTGGTTAAGATAAACATAGTTGATAGGAGGAACTTGCAGAGTGCTAGCCTTGATGAAGAGCTGGTTGACCTTAATGATTTGGGCCTCTGTGGTTTTGGCTCCCTGTACTATTAGATCAGCTAGTGACAGTGGGACCAACTTTTGCTCTGTCTGGAATTGCAACATCTCCCTGATGGCTTCAGGGGTAATGAGAAACAGAATTGAACCTTCAGCATCTAGCACTGCCCTCTGGGATGCATCATAGTGTTCAGCAACTATGTGCACAAGCTCAGGGAATTGATTAACCTGAGGAAGCTTGAATATTGGGAGGAATGAATCCCAAATTCCCAGGATGTCTGTCCCCCTCTCATGTTTGATCTTTATCTCGTTTAATATTTGCAGATGGAACCTGCTTCTGCTCATCATTTCCTCTGTTATCTTGTAGTCCAGGTCTGCCAATGCTCTGGTGTCAAATGTTCTATTAGGAACATTCAGGGGAGCCACATTGAGGGCTATGGGAGCTACAGGGGGGTCCATGACTTTCCTTTGAGGTTTCTGTTTTGCTTGGGGATTGTGTCACTTATGTAGATCAATAACAACAGAGTTTCTTTGCAGAGAAGGGTGAAAATGCCTGAGAAAAGGTGAATGCAGGGTCTGCAGCAGTTGAAATGCTGCTTTATGGTAATTAAGAGCGAAGCTTAGCTTTTCTGGCACCTTTCAATGGTAAAATTTGGTTTCAAATGCGCCTGCCACGATTGCGCAGACAGGACCTGGTTTCTTAGCAGAATGCCACTGGGAAAAGGCTCGGCTGGTGTTTTCCGAAGTGATAATTGGAACTTCAAGGCTTTGCTGAGGAATTCAGTGATGAATTTCTGATTTTCGGCTTTCTTTAAGCTTTCTAAAGCGTTAAATAGATAATTGCAGGCGCACAGAGGATGAATGATGAGGAATACCTGGTAAAACAACGAGCAGAGGTCGTGACCGCAGGTTGAACTGGTGCGCTGGAGGTCTTCTGGTCAGTTTAGCAGGTTGGTAGACAATTTGGACGTTGTTTGCATGCAGAGCAGAATAACGACGAACACACAAAATGACCAAAAAACGCGAACTTTTGGCTAAAATAGACCTTTTTACGTTTTTGGCGCGAATTCATGCTGACGTCAGCATGACGTCATTGGTGGGGTCAAGGTCGGATGACGTCATGCTGACGTCATCGGGTGACAGGGCGCTGACGTGACGGTGATGTGCGGGTGGGATGGGGAAACCGGAAACCAGCGATGGTTTCATATCGCACCGCCTTCTGTACGGGGGCGGTATCCATCGGCTGTACCTCCGACGCGTGGTGGTGAGGACACGTAGCAGTGGGATGACGTCCTCCAAATACGGACGTCGGAAGATAACGTTCGGTCATCGGATGAGTTCCGACGTCACGATGATCGTTGGATCTGCGGGTGATGATCGGACGGCGGAAGGACAGCAGACGTGACGTGGGGTTAGTACGGGTAATGGTCAGATGACAGATGCAGTCCGATGCGATCAGGGCCGTCGGATCTGTAGGCCTTTGATCTGACGGTCGTCGGGGAGGTGACATGTGTGGAATATACGGATGAGGGCGGAGGCAGATAAACGTGGTTTGAGCGCTTTTCTAATGTATTATGATAAAAATAATTATATGCGCCAACCTCGGCTAACAGGCGGAAAGTGGGTTTTTATGCTCTTTTGGCTCTTTGAGGCGGGTAAGGTGGGGTTTAGGGCCTTTTTTAAAGGTTTTATGTGCAAAAGGGGGTAGAGATAGAGGAACTGGCTTATGAGGAAAAGGGGTATTCGGCATAGGTTTATCAACATGACCTGATGTCATTTGATCCCTGATTTGTAACTTTATTGGCTATAATGCCAAGGGGTGGGTATTTATAAGAGTTTGGGATTTATACACCTTGGTGTTAGTAATATTAGGGGGAAAAGGGGATGTAAAGGATTTATACAATAGAATTAGTGTTAATATGAATGAAGGGAGCAAATGAAGGGGATCTTACTGAGTTTATCTGAAATTGATTTAGTTTTGACAGTAGATCAAAATGAAAAGATTTTAGACAAGAAATGTGGCTTCTGAATGAACCAGAACCATCTAAAACCATGATCTTTCTCCATAAATCTCAGCTAAAAGAAAGGGAATGTTAGTAATGAAATGAAGGGGGAGAGGGAGGTTAGTCATGCTCCTGCTGTAGTCTTTTACTTTGCTGCCCATCATCACCATTCTTGCAATGATAGGGATCACTTTCTGCAACCCCAACTACCTACCCAGCTGCTTACCTAGCATTTTTTGTTTCTCCTTGGAGGGTGCACTTGGACTTGCAAACCCTTACTTGCCTTTTCTTTTCTTTGGCTTTTTCTTTATTCTTTTCTATCTACCTCTAACCTTATCTCTTCCAAGGTCCCAGATTGAGCTGTTGGAAACCTTTTCTTCTCTACCTGAACTACTTGTCTGCCAAGATTAGGCTGTTTGGACAGACTTCTTTCTCTATTCTATAACACAAAATTGAAACATGGCATGATCCAGGTTAAACAGTTGGATCATCCATCAAATTTGAAATTAAAGTCCTCAATCATTTAGACACTCACACACCTTTTTGTTCTCTAGGAAATATGGGATCTTTGTGAACTCAAAGCAGAGCATATTTGGACTTTCTCTTGCCAATCATGAAATATGAAACCTATTGGTATAGGTATCCAACAGTGGCTCCACATGGGGATGGTTTTTCTTTTGAAAGACCAAGAACAGCAGGTCAGATTGCCTTGCTCCTTAGCTGCCCATACCAATCTTTGAAACTTGCTGCCTCAATGTGTCAAAATGGTGTGTTTCTCTTTTGGAAGACCTCTGATTCTATCAGCCTCTTGCTGCTTGGTGAATCACTTGGGAAAACTACTTTTTACAATCTAAAACAGAAGATAATATGTACATCTATATATATACAATGAATCCTTAGGTTCCACTCATGGGGAATAGTCAAAGTAGTGCTTCAGCATCCTGCCATTAACAGGACCTTCATCCAAGTCAGTTTCAGTAAGACTTTTGAGGAAATAGGTGTTGTTCCCTTGTACTGCTTGGACAACAAATGGTCCTTTCCATAAAGAGTCAAACTTTCCATGTTTCCCTTTCTCTTCTCTTCTTGCATCCCACTTTAAAACTTTGTCCCCTACATTGAAATCTTCTGCTTTGGTTCTTCTATCAAAAGCCCTTTTCAGTTTCTCTTGTAGTATCTGCACTCTGCTGAAAACTTGTTCTCTGGTCTGCTGTAAACAAATTATCTGGTTAATCCTTCTTTGCATGTCATTTGGCTCTGCTTGGCTTTCTTGCAGAATTTTCATAACCGGCACTCCTAGTGATGAAGGAAATCTGGCCTCTAATCCATAGACTAACTCATATGGGCTGGTCCCAATTGATCTTTTAGTTGTTAGTCTGTCTGCCCATAAAGCATTTACTAGTTTCTTATGCCAGTTCTTTTTGTTCTCTTCCAGCACTTTCTTTATGATATTTATCAAACTTTTGTTTGATGATTCAGCAAGGCCATTTCCTTGAGGATAGTAAGCTGTAGAATGGCCCAAAGTAATGTGAAATTTATGGCAGAAGTTCACCATCTTCTTGGATCTGAAGGCAGCAGCATTGTCTGTTATTATCTTGTCTGGGCAGCCAAATCTAGCCAGTATATTGTTTTCCAAAAATTGAATGATTACTGAATCATTTGCTTGTCTGCATGGGGCAGCTTCAATCCACTTGGTGAAGTAGTCTGTTGCTGTTAGAATCCATCTGTGTTGCCCTGAAGATGAGGGATGAATTTCCCCAATGAAATCCAAGCCCCATTGTTGAAAAGGTCTCTCTGTTGTAATGGGCTTCAAAGGAAGTGGCAGCAGCTGTCTTTTGCCTTCAAACAGTTGGCATTTGTGGCATGAGGCTGTGAATTTCTTAACATCAGAGAACATAGTAGGCCAGTAATAACCAGCCCTCAATATCTTGTCCACAGTGGACTTCCAGTACAAATGTCCACCACAGTCTCCAGCATGGAAATCTTGCATGATATTGTTAGTTTCATTCTCTATTAGACAGTGCAGCAAAATACCTTCATGGTTTTTCCACAGTAGATTTTCATCCATCACACAAAATCTAGATGTTTTCATTTTCAGGAACCTACACTTAGTTCTGGACAGTCCTGGGGGAGCACACAGGTTTTGTAACACATAACAGATATCAGAGTACCAAGGAGATTGTTCAAAGGCTACATTGATCTTTGGAGTCGCCAGCTCTGTTTCACTGTCCAGTTGGTTGATATCTAAGGCTTGGAAATTTGCTTCTGTCATTAATTTGGCCAAACCTTGCCCTTTAATCAGCTTTGTAGGCTTTATTTCAATGTCAAATTCTAGTATATTGGCAATCCATTTTCCTCTCCTACCCTCTAAGTTTTCTTGGGTGAGAATGTCTTTGACAATAGGACTAGGTACATAAGCCACAACATGGGAGTAAAGGATGTAAATCCTAAAGTCTTTAATAGCTTTGATCAAAGCATAGGCTTGTTTCTCCATTATTTGGTACTTTAGGGGGGCATCTCTAAGAGCTCTGCTGAAAAAAGCAATGGGCTTTTCATTCCCTTGGTCATCTTTCTGTAATAATACAGTAACAATAGTATGCTGGGAGGCAAATGAGAAAATAATAAAGTCTCTGTCAAACTGAGGATTAGTTAACACTGGGGTTTGAGTCAAGGCCAATTTTATACTTTCAAAAGCTTGTTTTGCTTCAACAGTCCATTTGACCTTTGAATCTTTCTTTAGCATATTGTTTAGTAATCTGACTAATTCTGCTAAATTCGGGATAAACCTTCTTAAAAAGTTGATTTTTCCTAAGAATCCTTGCAGCTCCTTGACATTCCTTGGGTGAGGCATTTGTAGGATAGCTTGTATCCTATCTGGATCAATTCTTATGCCATCTTTTGAAATAATGTGTCCTAAAAGTTTCCCTTCCTCCAAACCAAATAATGACTTCTTGGGGTTTAAGGAAATACCATATTTCCTGCATGTTATGAAAATCTGTCTTAAATGTTTCAAGTGTTCTTGGTCAGATTTTGAAAAGGGTGTTAGATCATCTAAGTAAATAACCAAGAAGTCATGAATCTCTTTTGCAAAAGCAATGTCCATTGCTCTTTGAAACGTTGCCCCTGCATTTTTCAATCCAAAGGGCATTTTCACATACTTGAAAGTTCCCCATGGGGTAGTAAATGCAGTTTTGTCTTGATCATCAGGGTGTACAAGGATTTGATTGAAACCTGAGAATCCATCAAGCAATGATATCCTTGAAGCCCCTACTACTCTTTGAAGAATGTGATCCATTTTGGGTAAGGGGTAGTTATCTTTGAGTGATACTTGGTTCAAATTCCTTAAGTCTACGCAAAGTCTAATCTCACCAGTTTTCTTTCTTGTAGGGACCAAATTTGAAATCCACTCTGAGAACCTGATTGGTGCTATGATACCAGCTTTGAACATTTTATGCAACTCTTTTTCAATGGAAGGAAGGAGCACAGGATTGATCCTTCTCAATTTCTGTTTGAATGGTTTTTGATTAGGCTTGAGGGGAATGGTATGCTGGATGACAGAAGTATCATAAGACTTTAAGTCCTCATAACCCCAAGCAAAAACATCTTGAAATTCTTTAAAGAGATCAATGTATTTGGGCTTTTGATCAGGGGGCAAAGAGGCAGATAGCTTTATTATTTTAGGCTTGTCAATAGTACCAATGTTGCATTCTTCAACTCTTGCATCTAGTGGCTGCATCTTTGGCTTTCTAGGGATGTCATTTGAGTCAAAAATATCCTCTAGTGGGGTAAGGCCTGCTGGAAGGAAATTGTCTTTGAGTTGTATGATTTCGGCTTCAACGTTACTCATCTCTTCACAGTCAATTTGGTTAATTTGCTGAATGTTTTCATTGTTGAAAATGGTTGGACTGAGTAGTTGTTTTGCTGTCCTAGGTGACATTGGGTGAGCAGACTGTTGAGACTGTGTTTGTGATGGACATGCTCCATCAAATATTTGTGACTGAGTT
Source organism: Pinus tabuliformis (assembly GCA_031772625.1). Taxonomy (NCBI): domain Eukaryota; kingdom Viridiplantae; phylum Streptophyta; class Pinopsida; order Pinales; family Pinaceae; genus Pinus; species Pinus tabuliformis. Next base: position 1,606,589,170 of record CM062804.1, read on the forward strand.
GCTGACTCAAGGTCAATATTTAATCCTGTGAACTCTTGTTGCAAGTTTAAAAAGTTGTTTATTTGCATGTCATTCTCAAATACTTGCCACTCTTTAACATTGTTTGGAACAGAAGGCCTATATTTGACCTCGGCTGTGAAACAGTTGTTGGGTTCCAATGGAAATTTGAAGGTGCTGGCAAATGTTGCCAAGCTGTGTGCATGGAGATTGTGGCCCCTTGGAATTTTTGTGATAACAAACTCAGAGAAGGTCTCTAATATCTCAATTACAGCAGACCTGTAGGACCTCAATCTTTTGTCATTGGTGACAAAATTTCCTTTTACTTGTTGAATTACTAGGTCAGAGTCCCCCATGATGGAGAGGCTAGGTGCTTGTAATGATTTTGCAATCTTGAGGCCTAGTAACAGAGCTTCATATTCTGCCATGTTGTTAGTGCATCTAAAATTCAATCTGTAAGCCCTACCTTCTGCATAATCTTTCTCTTTATTAAGTATCCATACTCCAGCCCCTGCCCCTAACTTGTTAACTAAGCCATCAAACTCTAGCACCCACAGAATATCTTGCTGAACAGAAGATTTAAGATTCTGTTCATGGGATGGCAATGTGAGCATGAGTTGGGGTTTCTTTTCCCATTTATTTTCTAGGACAATTTCATCACTTGTTTGACAATCTTTGACAACTAGAGGAGGGTTAATGTGTATTGTTGGGCTAATTGAAGTTTGGCAGGTGCTACTTGTTTGATCAGTGTTTTGCTCTTGTATGAGTGTTTCGGTCCTAATGTCATTGTTGGAGAGGTCTGCGCTGTCATTGAAGAGGATGAAGGAGTCTATGTCCGAATGAACAGCATATATTGGAAAATTTTGAGGTTTTTCCTCACTGCTGACCATATACTTCATGAGTGTTTCCCTATAAAGTCTTTTTGGTTGCCCAAAGACAGAGATAGTTGCATATGACATGTCCAATTGCAGGGAGCCTTGGAGCTTGGCTCCCCATGATCTTGATAACAGCATCCCATATTTGGGTGGGATATCAGCGACTACAACATCCATTAGAATAGCTTTGTTGGGAAATTGAACCAGGGACACACATAAATCTTTTATTAGGCCCAAACATTTGACTTGGCTAGAATCAAAAGAAAATAGGTCTTTGTATGGTCTTGTTATATCCAAGTTTAATCTTTCCATGACTGCTTTTGGCATCAGGTTATGAGAGGCACCTGAGTCAAACATTGCATTGTGCAGTATTTTATCATGAACATGCAGGCTGACATAAAAAGGTAAAACCCCTGTGACTACTGTTTTTCCATCTACCTCTGGGCCAAACAGTAATTCTGGAGTGTCATCTAGCACATTTACATCATCTTTGCTGTTGGTGAGCTGAAGGGATTTTTTGATCTGTTGCTTATATATGTCTGTTGGCATTATGGTTCAAGTGTTGTCCTTGATGGCAACTCACTCAGTGGATGGTACAGGTGCTCAAAGGTTAGTACAGGTGATGGCAACTTAATCAGAAGACAGATCTCAGTACAGCATGGCAAGAAAGCTCATACACGCTGTTTCGTTAAGCCCAAGTCGCGTGTACACGCAAGTTCGATTCAGAAAAAGCGCGTGTATGTGGAAAGGTTCCTTTGGTTCATGGTGGTTAGACCTTGGAAGTTGTGCCTATGATTTCGGACCATTATGTCTCGACGGGCGTGTCGATCCCTAGTTTTAAAGTTGATGGTATTGTGTTACTATGGTTTTGGCTCTTGGTATTGAGAAAGGCCTAAGGCTATATAAGGAGAAGAAGATCATTAGGCAAAGATCATCTTTCGACAAGGCATGAATATCTAAGAGAGAAAGAGATCTGATATGCAGGTTCTGAGTTGGTTGATCTGAGCTAAGGAGAGATCTCATCGGTTGATGGAGAACTAGATCTAAGGAGAGATCGGGATCAAATGGTTTGAAATGCACTATCATGTTATGGTTGATTATGCGTATTTCTAGATCTGCATATTGTCGCAATGTTACGTTCTGAGTCTAACTAATATCTGGTACAGCTGCAAGTTGAGAAAGTTTATTTTTAGATCTGTACGCAGGTTGGCTTCGGTAAAAGCGCGTGTATACGCGGTTTCTGCTCATTAAAGTAGCGTATATCTTTTGAAGCTTGATTTGGGTTTACAGTGGGATCTGACTGTTATTACAGAGTTCTGTAGTCTGCTCTGTGTTCTGGTAACTGGTGATTGACAGGGTTCAGTGGTTCAGTGATTCAAAGTTGGTTGTTTTATGCTTCAATGATCTGTTGTGAAAATTGAATGAATTGTGGTCTTCAGATTGTAATGTTGTGCTTCAGGAATATCCAAGTCTGAAAATGTATGAAAAGTGATACCTGGAAGAAGGAAGATTGTAGGTCAGCACCTACGTACTAGTATCTTGGCTAGTACAAAAGCAAAAGGGGGTTGGAGCTCCCTTCCAAGGAAGTTTGGAGAACGAGAGAAGGTTGAAGCCTTCTGCAGGTTGTAGCCTGCGTACTGGTATAAGGCTGCACCAGTACAAAAGATTGTAAACTGAAGTTTCATATTAAGAAAGATAGAGACAACTTGCAGCAGGTGGTTTTCACCCACATTGGGTTTCCACCTTATATCTTGGTGTTCATGTGTGTGGCTTTTTATCTGTTCTGTTATACTGCACATGTTTACTGTTAATATGATGAATAATGTCCTGATGCACTTAATTGAAGAATAAGCCAACTAAATTGTGAGTTTTCTGCTTATACGCTGTTTTACTTCGTCACAGTAGCGTGTACACGCTGTTTCACTTAACTGAAGTAGCGTATATGTTTTGGGCATTTGAAAAGTTTGATTAATCTGATAATACTGATTCACCCCCCCTCTCAGTATTATTTCCAACAATTGGTATCAGAGCAGGTCCTTCAGAGAAGCTTGATCGCTTGAAGGAAGATCATTCATCATGAGCAACTACGAGAAAGAAGCATCAATCAGGCCACCGGTTTTTGATGGAACAAATTTCAATTATTGGAAGGTAAGAGTTACTGCATATCTTAAATCTATTGGTACAGAAGTTTGGGACATTGTAGAAAAAGGCTATGCTTTTCCTTCAGCTACTCCTACAGATCCAGATGAAAAAAAGGCATATGAAACAAATGCAAAAGCAGTCGCTACCCTATTAGGAAGTATATCTCAAACAGAATTCATGAAGGTCATGCACTTCAAATCAGCAAAAGAAATATGGGACAAAATGATCACTAGCTATGAAGGAGATGAACAGGTAAAGGAAGCTAAACTTCAAACACTTAGGATTCAATATGAGACTCTCAGGATGTATAATGATGAAAGTGTGGCTAATTATTTTCTCCGGGTAGATGAGATTGTTAATTGTATGAAAAACTTGGGTGAAGAAATAAGAGAAACTATAGTAGTTCAAAAGGTTCTAAGATCTTTATCCCCCAAGTTTGAATCTAAAGTATCTGCAATAGAAGAAAAAGAAAATCTCCGTGTTCTCACTATGTCTCAGCTACATGGAATTCTAACCGCTTATGAAATGAGAAAGGGAGGTCCATCTGACAGAAGGGAAGCTGCTTTTAAGGCATCAGGAAAAGAAGATTACTATGAAGCAAGCCATGTTCCAGAAGAAGAGGAAGAAGAATCAAATTTTGTCAGAAATCTTCAAAGGGGTTCTGGAAGGTTCAGAGGTAAGCTACCTTTCAAATGTTTTGCTCGTGGGAAAGTAGGTCATTATGCTGCAAAATGTCCTTATAAGGATAAAGGAAAAGAACCTGCTAGATGGAACAAGAAACAAAGTGCAAATAGGAAAAGCTACTACACCCATGAAGATAGTGATGGCTTATCAAACAGTGATGAAGATGAACAAGGTAATAAATATAAGCTGTTAATGGCATTTGAAGATGATGATTATGAGGATGCTATAGATGTGGATAATCTCTATAATGAAATCACTAGACTCAAGAGAAGCATAGAAGAAAGGAATGTGATTATTGATACTTTGCAATTTCAAATTGATGAAAAGGAAAAACATCTTGAAAAACTAGAAGGTGAAATTGTTGGTCTCAGAAAAGAAATTGAGAAAACAAAAACTATTAATCTTAAATTTGTCAAAGGATCTGAAACCTTGGATGAGATTATTAGTGTGCAGCGGTCTCCTCTAAACAAAACAGGTTTGGGCTATAATGGAGAAACCTCTCAAGCATCCACCTCAAAAAGTTATCTTGATGCAGCAAGAGGAAATGAGCGGAAGAACAATGAAGATAATCAGGTAAAGCAGGGACGAGTTACAAACAGAAACTATCAGGGACAATCCTCCTTAAGGATGAACAAAAGCTACAACCAACCACAGGTAAAATCTTCTCAGTTTGGCTCAAGAACAGATGAAAATAGAAATTACAATCAGTTGGCTGGTAGATTCAATAACCGCAGAAGCTTCTTCAATGGACAATGCTTTTCTTGCCACAACTTTGGTCACAGAGCAGCTCAATGTGTTGCATATAAAACAATCATGACTAGGGAAGCTCAAAAACAAAGAAGTATGACAGGGATTACAAAAAGGACCTATAACAACTTTTCGGTGCTTGAAAATGAAGTTGAATGTTCTATTTGCAATAATTTTGGTCATAAAGACTCTGAATGCAGGAGCAGGTTTCAGGAGAAAAAGGAACAAGCCACAAGCACCAAAACATGGAGAATAAAGGAACCTCAAACAGAAAGATGTGGGATAGCATTTTATGCAGAAGGACAGGAAAATCTATGGTACATTGACAGTGGATGTTCGAAACATATGACAGGTGATAAAGAAAAACTTGAATCTTATTCTACTTTAGAAAAGGGAAAGAAAGTCTCTTTTGGAAATGATACTCCTGCTACTATAAAAGGAAAAGGTATTGCTCCTTTAAAAGAAAAGGTCAAGGCTGGAAATGTTTTGTATGTTGATGGATTGAAACATAATCTTCTAAGTGTCAGCCAGATGTGTGATCAAAAAACAGAGGTTATTTTCAGATCGAATGGATGTCTTGTTCGTGATCTTGATACAGGTAAAACAGTTCTCAAAGGCAAAAGAACTCCAAATAATCTGTACATATTTGAAGAAGAACAACAACAATGCTATCTTAGCAAGGATGAAGAGCACTGGTTATGGCATCGAAGGTTGGGACATCTAAGCTTCTCACAAATAAGGAAAGCATGCAAATATCAGGCAGTTCGCGATCTTCCAGATATCAAAATTCCAGACAACACCATATGCAAATCTTGTCAGTTTGGAAAGCAGACCAGAACTAACTTTCCAGAGAAGGAAGGGTCAGCTAGCTTGCCTCTTGAGCTAGTCCATACAGATGTATGTGGTCCATTTAGGAAAAGGTCACCTCGAGGAGAAGAATATCTGATATTATTCATTGATGATTTCTCAAGGTTTGTTTGGTTAGGGCTTATGAAGCACAAAGATGAAGCATTCGAAAAATTCAAATCCTTCAAAGCATTGGCCGAAAATGAATCAGGACACAAAATCAAGTGCCTCAGATCTGACAGAGGTGGGGAGTTCACATCAAATGAATTTTTTGATTTCTGCGATGAACATGGGATAAGAAGAGAATTCTCTACAGCTAGAACTCCTCAGCAAAATGGGGTTGTGGAAAGAATGAACAGAACTATCCAACAAATGGCTCGTGCTATGCTCGATGAATCAGGTACTCCTGCAACCTTCTGGGGAGAAGCCGCACATGCTGCTGTTATCATTCTTAACAAAACAAATGTCCGAGTAAACAGCACTCAAACACCTCATGAGCTTTGGAGTGGTAAAACTCCTTCCGTGAAGCATTTCAAAATCTTTGGGAGCAAATGTTATATTAAGAACACTGATGAGCAACTTGGCAAACTTGAACCTAGAGCAGATGAGGGCATTCTTCTTGGTTATTCTCCACATAGCAAAGCATACAAGTGCTACAATAAAAGACTTGGCAGAATTGTTGACAGTATTGATATAGTGGTTGATGAGAAGGGATATATTCCTAGGCAAGTTCATCATGAAGAAGATGAAGGTTACTCTCAAAGGCGAAATGATGAAGAAGAAGAACCTCAAGAAGAAGAAGAATCTCAAGAAGAACCAGAGGAGCAGACAAGAATAGAAGAGAAGACTCCATCCAGATATGTCCAAAAGAATCATCCAGAAACTCAGATTGTGGGGCAGAAAGAAGCAGGAGTACAAACAAGAAGGACACTTGCAGAAGCTTCAAGCTACTTGGCTCTACTCTCCTCCATTGAACCACAAAATGTGAAAGAAGCATGCAAAGATGAATGTTGGGTCAAAGCAATGGATGAAGAACTTGAGCAAATCGAAAGGAACAACACTTGGGAATTGGTTCCTAGACCAAAAGATAAGAATGTAATAGGAACAAAATGGGTCTTCAAGAATAAGTTAAATGAAAATGGAGAAGTAATTAGAAACAAGGCCAGACTTGTTTGTAAAGGGTATGCACAGCAAGAAGGAATAGATTTTGAAGAGACCTTTGCTCCTGTGGCAAGACTAGAGGCCATCCGAATGTTCCTTGCTCTCTCAAGCTTTCAAAACTTCAAGGTATTTCAAATGGACGTGAAATCAGCCTTCCTGAATGGAGACTTAGAAGAAGAAGTATATATTGAGCAGCCAGATGGGTTCATTCTTGGGAATGATCCAAACCTTGTATGCAGATTGAAAAAGGCTCTCTATGGGCTCAAACAAGCCCCAAGGGCTTGGTACTATCGGTTGGACAAATATCTTCACCAACAAGGCTTTTCAAAAGGATCAGCAGATAGCAATCTCTATATAAAAGTTGAAAATAACAAATTGCTAATTCTTGTTGTTTATGTAGATGATATTATTTTTGGCAGCAATGAAGAAACTATGAGTCAAAACTTTGCCTTGGTTATGCAGAAAGAGTTCGAAATGTCACTTCTTGGAGAATTGACATATTTTCTTGGATTGCAAATCCAACAAAATGAAGGAGGTATCTTCTTGTCTCAAACCAAATACCTCAAGCAGATCTTGAAGAAGTATGGCATGGAAGAGTCAAAACCAGTATGTACACCCATGGTTACAGGATGCAGCCTCAGTGCAAATGATGAATCAGCAGCAGTTCACCAACCCACTTATAGATCCATGATTGGGAGTTTGCTTTATTTGGCAGGTACTCGACCAGATATTACTCATGCAGTAGGGATGGTTGGAAGATTTCAAGCCAACCCAAAGGAAACCCATCTTCAGGCAGTCAAAAGAATCTTCAAATATCTTCAAGGGACCCAAAACTATGGCTTATGGTATCCTAGAAATACAGATCTCACTCTTCATGCTTACACAGATGCAGATTGGGCTGGAAGTGTGGATGATAGGAAAAGCACAAGTGGAGGTGCTTTCTTCATGGGTTCCAGATTAGTGTCTTGGTTCAGCAAGAAGCAAAATTCGATTGCCTTATCTACAGCTGAAGCAGAATATGTGGCTGCAGCATCTTGTTGCACACAACTTCTTTGGATGATGCAGACCTTGCAGGACTTTCAAATCACTTGCACTCCACCTGTCTCTATCTTATGTGATAATACAAGTGCAATCAGCATTTCAAAGAATCCAGTCATGCACTCAAAGACCAAGCACATACCAATCAAGTACCATTTTCTTCGGGAACAAGTGCTTGAGCAGAAGGTCAAATTGGAGTATGTTCCTTCTAAGGAGCAAGTTGCTGATATTCTCACAAAACCACTGCCCAGGGAAACTTTTGAATATCTCAGACAAAAGCTGGGAGTAGTTGATGCTTCATCCTGTTGTTGAAATTTGTTTGTTCTACAGAAAAGTTGGTATACGCAGGTTACAGAAGGGATATGAGCGTATACACGCGGATTTATGTTGAGTAAGTCGCGTGTATGCTGGACGCTTGTTGCAGAAAGAATATCCGCGTACATACGCTGATTTATACAGGATAAAACGCGTATATGAAGTTCTGAACAGCAAAGGAAAACTCTGAAGTTCTGAACAGCAATAGGAATGTCAGAAGTATTCAGGCACAGTTTCAGGGAGTGCAACAGGCACAGGTTCAGGGGGAGCAGCTCAAAAGTCTCATAAAGCATTGTTGGCATTCAGATGTTTTGGTTGATTGGTTTAAGAAGGAGCTCAGAAAGAAATTCTCGTTGCTGATCTAACAAGATGTTTATCAGATGCTGCTGGTGTCTTTCCTAAGTCTTGGTCTAGATCTGTTGTCTCTATGTCATGTATCTCTCTTGTTTCTTTTATGGTGTCAAGGTCATGTAACGACCTTTGTTGGTTTCCCCACTATGCCTGGGATGAATGATGAAATGTTCATGTATTATCATGGTTAGGTGGATGAGTCAATATTGATGTATCCCCACTTGGTTGGATGGATGAGTCATTTTTTTTGTATATCCTCACTTAGTTGAGAAATGGATGTATGTATGAGTCTTTGGTTATAGGAAGGTCTTTTATGATGTATAGAGTCATGTTCTTCTTGAAGAACATCTTTTGCAGATCTTGCCTACAGTCAAGGGGAGCATGAACAGCACTTGGTGAGCAGGATGGATAGATTGGTACTCTTTGGCATTCACAAAGGGGGAGCACACTTGGAGATTTCAGCATGTACTCAGGGGGAGTATGGACAGCAGTATGGACAGCAGAAGGATTACCAAGGAAGAGAATATCTTGGTCCTCCCTTTGCCCTTGATGTCAAAGGGGGAGAGTGACTTGGTGTGGTGGTTGCCATCAAGTCCAAAGGGGGAGATTGTTGGCATTATGGTTCAAGTGTTGTCCTTGATGGCAACTCACTCAGTGGATGGTACAGGTGCTCAAAGGTTAGTACAGGTGATGGCAACTTAATCAGAAGACAGATCTCAGTACAGCATGGCAAGAAAGCTCATACACGCTGTTTCGTTAAGCCCAAGTCGCGTGTACACGCAAGTTCGATTCAGAAAAAGCGCGTGTATGTGGAAAGGTTCCTTTGGTTCATGGTGGTTAGACCTTGGAAGTTGTGCCTATGATTTCGGACCATTATGTCTCGACGGGCGTGTCGATCCCTAGTTTTAAAGTTGATGGTATTGTGTTACTATGGTTTTGGCTCTTGGTATTGAGAAAGGCCTAAGGCTATATAAGGAGAAGAAGATCATTAGGCAAAGATCATCTTTCGACAAGGCATGAATATCTAAGAGAGAAAGAGATCTGATATGCAGGTTCTGAGTTGGTTGATCTGAGCTAAGGAGAGATCTCATCGGTTGATGGAGAACTAGATCTAAGGAGAGATCGGGATCAAATGGTTTGAAATGCACTATCATGTTATGGTTGATTATGCGTATTTCTAGATCTGCATATTGTCGCAATGTTACGTTCTGAGTCTAACTAATATCTGGTACAGCTGCAAGTTGAGAAAGTTTATTTTTAGATCTGTACGCAGGTTGGCTTCGGTAAAAGCGCGTGTATACGCGGTTTCTGCTCATTAAAGTAGCGTATATCTTTTGAAGCTTGATTTGGGTTTACAGTGGGATCTGACTGTTATTACAGAGTTCTGTAGTCTGCTCTGTGTTCTGGTAACTGGTGATTGACAGGGTTCAGTGGTTCAGTGATTCAAAGTTGGTTGTTTTATGCTTCAATGATCTGTTGTGAAAATTGAATGAATTGTGGTCTTCAGATTGTAATGTTGTGCTTCAGGAATATCCAAGTCTGAAAATGTATGAAAAGTGATACCTGGAAGAAGGAAGATTGTAGGTCAGCACCTACGTACTAGTATCTTGGCTAGTACAAAAGCAAAAGGGGGTTGGAGCTCCCTTCCAAGGAAGTTTGGAGAACGAGAGAAGGTTGAAGCCTTCTGCAGGTTGTAGCCTGCGTACTGGTATAAGGCTGCACCAGTACAAAAGATTGTAAACTGAAGTTTCATATTAAGAAAGATAGAGACAACTTGCAGCAGGTGGTTTTCACCCACATTGGGTTTCCACCTTATATCTTGGTGTTCATGTGTGTGGCTTTTTATCTGTTCTGTTATACTGCACATGTTTACTATTAATATGATGAATAATGTCCTGATGCACTTAATTGAAGAATAAGCCAACTAAATTGTGAGTTTTCTGCTTATACGCTGTTTTACTTCGTCACAGTAGCGTGTACACGCTGTTTCACTTAACTGAAGTAGCGTATATGTTTTGGGCATTTGAAAAGTTTGATTAATCTGATAATACTGATTCACCCCCCCTCTCAGTATTATTTCCAACAATGTCATGCTTGGCTAGCTCTGAAAGGGGAATTGCTACCTTTAACTTGCCAATCTCTGCTCCTAGGTCAAAGGGTTTGTCAACTTGGGTTTTGGAGTCACGGGTAGCAGTCCTTTCTCTGTTCATTAAATCTTCTTGTTGGATTTCATCTTGATTTTGGAACCTGCCCCTTACACTCATGTCTTGAGGGGTAATGTTTGGGTTAGGGTGAGAGGACGAGGTCGCCATGGGCTGTTGTAGTGGGGACAGTAGTTCAGTAACCTCCTCAACCACTACTTCTTTTGTAGGCAAGTTTGTTTTGTCATTAAGTTCTGCGACTGAGGTTTCTTTAGACTGCTGTTTCTCTTTTGTCTTTTCAGGCTGATTTACATTCACAGTCCTACTCCTTAATTTGTATTGTTTGTGGACTTCATAGACAGCAGTATCATATCCTTGTTTAAAGTCAAAGGATTCTCCTGATTTCGTTTGGAATGTTTTGCTTTCATCCTCCTCATGGTCTTCTTGTGTTAAGAAAACATGGCTTTTACCATCCAGACCCATTAAGTTGATTTCAGGATCTTCATTGAGCTGATTGGCTGAGGAAGTTTCTGCATAGTTTTCTTGAAAAGGGGGTCTGATATCTTGGTCAGCACTTGTTTTTCCTATGTTTGGGTTCTGAGTTCTCCTAAAATTTGGGTTTCTAGGAGGGTTGCTTTGTGATGCCTCCCATGATGATTTTCTTTCAACTGATTCCACTCTCTCACCCAGTCTCTTCATGCTGTTTAGTATTGCATCCAACTTTTGATCAAAGCCTGAGGGCTCTTCTCTGAAGCCAGCCTTCTTTTCCAGCTTTGCCCTGTTTCTCTTGGCAATTAGGTTGGCCTCTACAGTGACTGCAACTCTTTGAGCTTCTGCAAGGGTTGGGGGATCTCTTTCTTTCAGCTGATAGGCCATATCAGAGTCAAAACCGTCAGGGAAGTTATACAGGGCCAAATCAGGAGGGGGTCTTAAGTTCTGGGGGATAGCATTATATACATTGTTAAACCTGGCACAATATTCCAAAACTGTTTCTTGGGGACCTCTTTTAATAGTGTTATATTCACCGAGTATGTGTAGAGGATCTTTCTTCTTCTCCCATCTGTTGGTAAACTCTTGGTATAGGACCTCAGGGGTTGCAATGGAATTTGCATTCAGGGATCTAAACCAAGTTCTGACATCCCCGGTTAAGCTTTGAACAAAAATTCTCATCCTGACACTGTCATCATCTATTTCATAGGTCTCAAAGTGGTCTTGCATCTTCTTAGCATGCTGGACAGCTGTCAAAGGGCCATGGGAGTCAAAAAATGAGATTTTGGTTTGGTAGTCTTGGGGTAGAGCTAGAGCATTGGCTGGTATCTGCAGAGGTGCATATCTGTTAGCCATGTTTATGGGGTTTATGGGGTTAATAGGAACAAATGGGACAGCTGGGATTATAGGTGTAACAGGGTTAATAGGATGGGTAACAAGCGGGGGGCTGGTTAAAAGAGTATGTGCAGATGGTGAAGATGGAAGAGGAGGACTTTGAGGGGTTGATGATGAACTAGGGGAATTAGGTGTGGAACGGAAAAGGACTTTGCAAGGAGTTGGAATGAGGATAGGTTGGTCTGACCTTATATCTGAATCAGCAGGCTTCTCCTGCTTTTGCTGTCTCCTTATGTTCTTTGGAATGATACTTGGGTTATCAACAATGATGGGTTGATCAGGGTCAGGGTTTGCCCTAGTGTGCCTTGGGTTTCTTTTGGGAGCCAGCTTCTAAGTATTCTTTTAGAACTTTATACAGGAGGCTTTTGTACAATTTCTGGAATGACTATATATGTTTCAACGCTAGGATGAAGATTCCCTAGATAGCTCTTCCCTAAAGCTGTCCCTGTGTTTACAGAAACAGTCCTAAGGCCTCTTGGCTAGTTTCAGGCTTGATGGTAGCTTTGGAAGATAGATAGTAACTGAAAAATCTTAATAGTCCCCAGTGGAGTCGCCAATTATATTAACACCTAGGTTGTTCCCTATGACTCCCAAGGGAATACGGCCGAGGTAACCACTAACCAATCTTTGGATCACTGTTTCTAGCCAAACTGTGATCAGAGAGGGCTCTCTCTTTATGATTTGTATCTGTAATGATACTGTTTAGGCTAGGTATTAAGCACAGGTTTTGTTTATGTTTTGGTTGAAGAATTTCTTTCAGATCTTTGTGATGTATTATTCAGAGAGTCAAGTATCATTGGGCAATGGAGTCTATGGCTGTAGGTGTCTAGAAACTTTGGGATGAACTGGTGAAACTTACAGGGCCATTTGGGTGCTTTATAGAACAAACTTTTGATTAATAACATGAACAGGCTAAACAAGCAGTGAAAGCATTTAAGAATTTTCACTCAGCGTTTAAGTATTCCCGCCCTACTGGTTACGAGAAATGGATAGATGTCTCAGGGGCAAACTCGAAACCCTGGAAATGTCTATCACTGTGAAAGATATAGTTTTAAAGTGCAGCAATTAAGAATTACACTTCTGTTACTATATCTAAAGAAAACATGGATAATAGCTCAGTTTGAGTTCAGGGTAATCATAGATTAAATCCTGGAACCATTCTTCCACTTTGCTATTAAGTGTAAAACATTTAAACAACAAAAGAGAACAAAAGACTCGAAAAAACATGAAATACAGAGATTTAAGAAAAACTTATTGTTTTATGAAACACTCTGGAATCCTGCAACATTCACCATTCATCACGACGCATCAAATACACCAAGCTTTTGGAAATTCCATTCTCCCTTTGTATTACTTCTCTGAGGATCTTACAGCAAATGAGACTTCCGAAAGGAAAATAACAACAACCCCTCCTCTATTATGCAGAGGGGTCTATATAGTACTCTGTATACAAAATATCTCAGATATTGAGTCATCTGAGAGAGAGAAAATATCTTTAGTAGTGTTCAGAAAGTAGGCCGGAAGTTATTACAACGTTAAATGCAGAGTAAATGCCCTTTATGTCTGTCAGATGATTGTTTTGACTTTAAGGAGTCACTGAGTCGGTTACATTACTATGTATCGATCCTGTAGGTACGCATTTACTTTTGCCTGCGCAATGAGTTTCTCGGCTTTGCCAGCTGCGTTTGTCTTTCTTGCTTTGTTGGCTGCTTCATCTGCTGAGTTGGCTCAGCTTTGAATTTATGATGCCTGCTGATTTTGCTGACTGTTCTTTCCATCTAAATTTATAGAAGAAACAGGAATTGATGCATGGCCTAATGTTTACAAAATTCTTTGGATGGCATCTGTCCACCATTCCTGTGTAGGGAGCTGATGCCTGAGGATGGCCTACATTGTCTCTTCAGCTTCTGTATACTTGAAAAAGTTGGGAGCTACATCAAACAGATGATTCATTTCATTCATTATAAAAAGTAGATTTTCTATCTTACCATAGAAAATCTGTCCTGTGATAGGCCCTGTGTCTTCTGAGGTGCTGGCCTTCTCATTTACCTGTGATGAGGCAAAAACATTCACTCTCTTGGCATATTCTTCATGGGTGAATAATCTCCCTCCGTTGTTCAACAAGCTGGGGAGTCCTTTACTTTCCAATACCCGAAACCTCTCAATGAACCTATTTACCTCGGTTTGCATATCTTGGGTTCTTCTGTCTAACGTTTGCACCAGACTTCTAAGAGTAAGAACCCTCTTGATCATTTGGATAGTATCAGTTCTGTTTGCGATTCCCATGATGGTCAACTGAGAACTTGTCTTATGATTGAGCACATTGATCATTTTTGTTGCAATTTCAGGCATGTTCCCCAATAAGGCCCTTGATGTTCTGATTTCCCTCTGCGCCTTTGGAATGAGCTCCAGTTGCTCATGGATTGTCTCAATGTATGGCCATTGGTTATTGATGGATTTACCAATATTGGACCATATCATTGCTCTGATTTCAGCTATGATTTTATCTAGTTTTAGCTCTTTCTCAAGCTCCTTGATTTTGTCTTTAAGAGCTTTGATTTCCTTGGCCTTCTCTCCTACTTCTCTCTTTGTTTTGTCATGCCTTTCATTCACCTTGGCCAGCTGCTCCTTAGTTTCATTTAGCTGCATCATTTGTGCTTCTAGAGCTTGTATTTCGCTCTTTAGCTTTTGCATGTCTAAGCTCTGATCTGTGCTGGTGGGTGCTGCTGAAGTAGATGTGGCTGGTTGTTCAGCCTGCTGAGGTGGAGGTGCAGTAGTAGGAGCAGTCTCCTCAAGATTAATGACCTGTGGAGGGGGCTGAGATGTTTGCCCCTCTTGCGCTTGTGTTGATGATCCTTTCAGAGGTGCTTGTGTGGCCTCATATTGCCCCAATTTTTCTTGTGCCTTTATAAGTTCTTTGTAAACAGAAATTAATAGAGCAGTGGAATCCTGCTCATACCTTTGTTTTGCCACTTCATCGGTCTGTGGATGGATAGTGGCTGGAAGTTTAACCTTCTTCCTTAGTGCAGCCATATCAGCATCTCTGATTTTTAAGATCTCTTGTATCCCTTTGATATCATTGGGATTGTGCCCAATTTCTATGATGATTTCTTCCAGGGTTTTGATCCTGTTGTCTTTGGCCTGAGAAGAGGCTCTCTCTAGCTCCAGCTGGGAAGCTGTAGCATTCAGACTGCTTGATAACTTGTAGTTGTCCAAGGTCTTATCGGCCAATGAAGCATACACCATTTCCCCTGTTTGTTTATGCAACTCAATTTTGTCCATGGGGTGTATGTCTTTGGCAAGGACCTCTAAATTGGTCCTGAGATAATCAGCAGAAGACTGTGGCTTGAGTGCCGTAGGCATAAAATGACTCAATGTCAGTTTGCCCTCACCTACATCAAAAGCAGACATGAGTCTCTGCTGATTGGAAGGAGCCATGTTAAGTAGGTGATTATATAATTGAACTTTGATTGGGTCACTCCTCCTCTTAATGTCTATGAACTGCTGCTTTATGCTCACTCTTTCCTCTTTCTGCTGGCTGGAGGAGCTGACTTCCCCTCCCATTGTCCTGTCTAGTTCCTGCTGGGAGGAACTTGCTGAAATTTCTTGACTCGGTGGGCCCATGCCCAGTGCTTCTCTGATGGCTATATCCTCTTCTGGAAAATCGTTGAGTCTTTGCCTTTTCTCTCCTTGATTTATAGAGGATGTCAAGGGAGTTTCTCTTTCCCTCTTCCTAAAGACAAATGTGTCCTCCTTTTGAGGGGTTTGGAGGACCGAGGCATCAGATGTAGTGTCTTGCCTTGTAGGCATGACTTTTTCAGTGGTCTGAGGAGTATCCACTGTTTCTTTTTGCTGAGCAGGTTGCTCTTGTCCTTGTTTTTCTTGCTGCTGTTCCTCTTGTTGTCCTATGTCTTCTTGTTGCCCTTGCTGTAGCCCTTCTGCTTGTTCTTGTGCTTGCTGACTTTGATTTTGCTGCTGTTCCTGCTGTTGCTCTTGCTCCATCTCTTTTTCTGCCTCCATTTCTTTTTCCTTTCCTTTTTCTGATACTTTTCCAGCAACTCTTGTAGTTTGATGTGGAGTAGTTGAAGAGGAGGCTGCTGGTCCAATTTGTGTGCTTGGCAGTGAGGGGACCTGTGCATAAAATTCAAGGTCAGCCATCTTCTTTTGATTGTTCAGAGCTCTTTGATTAAGCTCTTCTTGAGTCATATTTTCTTCTAGAGTTCCCCTTTTCCACTTGCTTTGATTGGCATATTTTTCAATTTGGGGGAGGCTATAATGACCGTAAGCAGACAGTTTATATTTGAGTCTCCTCATTGTGATGAAGTTGTTGGGGTCATAGGGTTTCCATATAAAACTGTACTTCAAACCAAATCCCACCAGTATTCTATCTGCCTCCTTCCACCCTTCATCCCTTTCATTGTAGACTAAATGGCCAAGTTGGCTCTTGATTTTCAGCTGTGCTTTCTTGCCTCTGCCTGAGAAGTGGAACATATCCACATAGCCAAACTGCTTGAAGTATTCTAAGGCAAATAGCCTCATGGGCACAAATTTGGGTAGTCTAAATGGGGGTAATTCACACCCATATATTCTGATGACGGTGTGGTGTTGGTAGAGATACCAATCCCCAATACTGTATACTTTTGACAAATGTAGGCACCTTTTCATGTCATCTGTCAGTCTAGGAGGAGGTGACCCAATCAGTAGAGTCAAGGCTGGATGGATGAAAAGATCAATAAACTCACAGTAGGTGTATGGAGAGTGGCTTGATATGTGGAAAACAGATGTCCAATATACTACTGATCTCAGATTGCCCTGTGCATCTACTCTCTTCTTTGGGAAGGAAAATTTATCATGCTGGAAGTATATGAGCAGATGATATAGGTAGGAGGTGTACCTAAACACTCTATCTCTTGACAAATTCATCAACTGTTCATGCATTTTGTCTGATATGTATGTTGCATAATCATAGTGAATTGGCTTTTTTCCTGGGGAAAACATAAGCATCATTTGTATAATTGTTTCATCCACATGTTCTATCGAATCATATCCCAGGATGGGACTGATCATGTCAACCAGGTCTAGGCCCAACTGGTTAAGATAAACATAGTTGATAGGAGGAACTTGCAGAGTGCTAGCCTTGATGAAGAGCTGGTTGACCTTAATGATTTGGGCCTCTGTGGTTTTGGCTCCCTGTACTATTAGATCAGCTAGTGACAGTGGGACCAACTTTTGCTCTGTCTGGAATTGCAACATCTCCCTGATGGCTTCAGGGGTAATGAGAAACAGAATTGAACCTTCAGCATCTAGCACTGCCCTCTGGGATGCATCATAGTGTTCAGCAACTATGTGCACAAGCTCAGGGAATTGATTAACCTGAGGAAGCTTGAATATTGGGAGGAATGAATCCCAAATTCCCAGGATGTCTGTCCCCCTCTCATGTTTGATCTTTATCTCGTTTAATATTTGCAGATGGAACCTGCTTCTGCTCATCATTTCCTCTGTTATCTTGTAGTCCAGGTCTGCCAATGCTCTGGTGTCAAATGTTCTATTAGGAACATTCAGGGGAGCCACATTGAGGGCTATGGGAGCTACAGGGGGGTCCATGACTTTCCTTTGAGGTTTCTGTTTTGCTTGGGGATTGTGTCACTTATGTAGATCAATAACAACAGAGTTTCTTTGCAGAGAAGGGTGAAAATGCCTGAGAAAAGGTGAATGCAGGGTCTGCAGCAGTTGAAATGCTGCTTTATGGTAATTAAGAGCGAAGCTGAGCTTTTCTGGCACCTTTCAATGGTAAAATTTGGTTTCAAATGCGCCTGCCACGATTGCGCAGACAGGACCTGGTTTCTTAGCAGAATGCCACTGGGAAAAGGCTCGGCTGGTGTTTTCCGAAGTGATAATTGGAACTTCAAGGCTTTGCTGAGGAATTCAGTGATGAATTTCTGATTTTTGGCTTTCTTTAAGCTTTCTAAAGCGTTAAATAGATAATTGCAGGCGCACAGAGGATGAATGATGAGGAATACCTGGTAAAACAACGAGCAGAGGTCGTGACCGCAGGTTGAACTGGTGCGCTGGAGGTCTTCTGGTCAGTTTAGCAGGTTGGTAGACAATTTGGACGTTGTTTGCATGCAGAGCAGAATAACGACGAACAAACAAAATGACCAAAAAACGCGAACTTTTGGCTAAAATAGACCTTTTTACGTTTTTGGCGCGAATTCATGCTGACGTCAGCATGACGTCATTGGTGGGGTCAAGGTCGGATGACGTCATGCTGACATCATCGGGTGATGGGGCGCTGACGTGACGGTGATGTGCGGGTGGGATGGGGAAACCGGAAACCAGCGATGGTTTCATATCGCACCGCCTTCTGTACGGGGGCGGTATCCATCGGCTGTACCTCCGACGCGTGGTGGTGAGGACACGTAGCAGTGGGATGACGTCCTCCAAATACGGACGTCGGAAGATAACGTTCGGTCATCGGATGAGTTCCGACGTCACGATGATCGTTGGATCTGCGGGTGATGATCGGACGGCGGAAGGACAGCAGACGTGACGTGGGGTTAGTACGGGTAATGGTCAGATGACAGATGCAGTCCGATGCGATCAGGGCCGTCGGATCTGTAGGCCTTTGATCTGACGGTCGTCGGGGAGGTGACATGTGTGGAATATACGGATGAGGGCAGAGGCAGATAAACGTGGTTTGAGCGCTTTTCTAATGTATTATGATAAAAATAATTATATGCGCCAACCTCGGCTAACAGGCGGAAAGTGGGTTTTTATGCTCTTTTGGCTCTTTGAGGCGGGTAAGGTGGGGTTTAGGGCCTTTTTTAAAGGTTTTATGTGCAAAAGGGGGTAGAGATAGAGGAACTGGCTTATGAGGAAAAGGGGTATTCGGCATAGGTTTATCAACATGACCTGATGTCATTTGATCCCTGATTTGTAACTTTATTGGCTATAATGCCAAGGGGTGGGTATTTATAAGAGTTTGGGATTTATACACCTTGGTGTTAGTAATATTAGGGGGAAAAGGGGATGTAAAGGATTTATACAATAGAATTAGTGTTAATATGAATGAAGGGAGCAAATGAAGGGGATCTTACTGAGTTTATCTGAAATTGATTTAGTTTTGACAGTAGATCAAAATGAAAAGATTTTAGACAAGAAATGTGGCTTCTGAATGAACCAGAACCATCTAAAACCATGATCTTTCTCCATAAATCTCAGCTAAAAGAAAGGGAATGTTAGTAATGAAATGAAGGGGGAGAGGGAGGTTAGTCATGCTCCTGCTGTAGTCTTTTACTTTGCTGCCCTTCATCACCATTCTTGCAATGATAGGGATCACTTTCTGCAACCCCAACTACCTACCCAGCTGCTTACCTAGCATTTTTTGTTTCTCCTTGGAGGGTGCACTTGGACTTGCAAACCCTTACTTGCCTTTTCTTTTCTTTGGCTTTTTCTTTATTCTTTTCTATCTACCTCTAACCTTATCTCTTCCAAGGTCCCAGATTGAGCTGTTGGAAACCTTTTCTTCTCTACCTGAACTACTTGTCTGCCAAGATTAGGCTGTTTGGACAGACTTCTTTCTCTATTCTATAACACAAAATTGAAACATGGCATGATCCAGGTTAAACAATTGGATCATCCATCAAATTTGAAATTAAAGTCCTCAATCATTTAGACACTCACACACCTTTTTGTTCTCTAGGAAATATGGGATCTTTGTGAACTCAAAGCAGAGCATATTTGGACTTTCTCTTGCCAATCATGAAATATGAAACCTATTGGTATAGGTATCCAACAGTGGCTCCACATGGGGATGGTTTTTCTTTTGAAAGACCAAGAACAGCAGGTCAGATTGCCTTGCTCCTTAGCTGCCCATACCAATCTTTGAAACTTGCTGCCTCAATGTGTCAAAATGGTGTGTTTCTCTTTTGGAAGACCTCTGATTCTATCAGCCTCTTGCTGCTTGGTGAATCACTTGGGAAAACTACTTTTTACAATCTAAAACAGAAGATAATATGTACATCTATATATATACAATGAATCCTTAGGTTCCACTCATGGGGAATAGTCAAAGTAGTGCTTCAGCATCCTGCCATTAACAGGACCTTCATCCAAGTCAGTTTCAGTAAGACTTTTGAGGAAATAGGTGTTGTTCCCTTGTACTGCTTGGACAGCAAATGGTCCTTTCCATAAAGAGTCAAACTTTCCATGTTTCCCTTTCTCTTCTCTTCTTGCATCCCACTTTAAAACTTTGTCCCCTACATTGAAATCTTCTGCTTTGGTTCTTCTATCAAAAGCCCTTTTCAGTTTCTCTTGTAGTATCTGCACTCTGCTGAAAACTTGTTCTCTGGTCTGCTGTAAACAAATTATCTGGTTAATCCTTCTTTGCATGTCATTTGGCTCTGCTTGGCTTTCTTGCAGAAGTTTCATAACCGGCACTCCTAGTGATGAAGGAAATCTGGCCTCTAATCCATAGACTAACTCATATGGGCTGGTCCCAATTGATCTTTTAGTTGTTAGTCTGTCTGCCCATAAAGCATTTACTAGTTTCTTATGCCAGTTCTTTTTGTTCTCTTCCAGCACTTTCTTTATGATATTTATCAGACTTTTGTTTGATGATTCAGCAAGGCCATTTCCTTGAGGATAGTAAGCTGTAGAATGGCCCAAAGTAATGTGAAATTTATGGCAGAAGTTCACCATCTTCTTGGATCTGAAGGCAGCAGCATTGTCTGTTATTATCTTGTCTGGGCAGCCAAATCTAGCCAGTATATTGTTTTCCAAAAATTGAATGATTACTGAATCATTTGCTTGTCTGCATGGGGCAGCTTCAATCCACTTGGTGAAGTAGTCTGTTGCTGTTAGAATCCATCTGTGTTGCCCTAAAGATGAGGGATGAATTTCCCCAATGAAATCCAAGCCCCATTGTTGAAAAGGTCTCTCTGTTGTAATGGGCTTCAAAGGAAGTGGCAGCAGCTGTCTTTTGCCTTCAAACAGTTGGCATTTGTGGCATGAGGCTGTGAATTTCTTAACATCAGAGAACATAGTAGGCCAGTAATAACCAGCCCTCAATATCTTGTCCACAGTGGACTTCCAGTACAAATGTCCACCACAGTCTCCAGCATGGAAATCTTGCATGATATTGTTAGTTTCATTCTCTATTAGACAGTGCAGCAAAATACCTTCATGGTTTTTCCACAGTAGATTTTCATCCATCACACAAAATCTAGATGTTTTCATTTTCAGGAACCTACACTTAGTTCTGGACAGTCCTGGGGGAGCACACAGGTTTTGTAACACATAACAGATATCAGAGTACCAAGGAGATTGTTCAAAGGCTACATTGATCTTTGGAGTCGCCAGCTCTGTTTCACTGTCCAGTTGGTTGATATCTAAGGCTTGGAAATTTGCTTCTGTCATTAATTTGGCCAAACCTTGCCCTTTAATCAGCTTTGTAGGCTTTATTTCAATGTCAAATTCTAGTATATTGGCAATCCATTTTCCTCTCCTACCCTCTAAGTTTTCTTGGGTGAGAATGTCTTTGACAATAGGACTAGGTACATAAGCCACAACATGGGAGTAAAGGATGTAAATCCTAAAGTCTTTAATAGCAGTCCAAGAGACCTTGGGATCTGAATCCCAAGAGTCACCTATTGTACTATAAATGTGTATCTTATGTTAATAAAAAGATGAACTCACTGATTTATCTTTCACATTGTTTGCTGTCCATGTGTGTTTAACATGGTATCAGAGCAGGCGTATTCCTGCCCTGCAAAATTAATGTGAGCCATTTGTCTTATGGCCTTTTTGTGCAGTGATTTCTGCCATCAATTCTGCATCTCAGGAATATTTTCTCACTAATATTTCTTCAGCTAAATGTTAGCTGCTCTTGGCACTGTCCAGCACTGTCCTTGTACCTGCGCTTCTGTTGTGCTGTCATCCTGACATTGAAACGCCTGAGCGCTGTCATAATCCTGTGTCTGCGCTGCCTCTGCCTCTGACCTGACATATCTGTCCATATTCCAACGCATGGTAGACCATGCGCTGTATGCTCAGAGGTCTGCGTGAAAATGCCCTAGAATGCGCTGACGGTAGTTGTTTTAACGCTTGAAAATGTTGAATGAATTCACACCTGCCCTGACCTGAGCACTATTCTCACTGAACGCTGTCATCCTGACCTGATTTGATTCCTGCATAGATTGCTGCCGTGTAGCCAGCAGGGCCTGAACCAATTATTACTAAATTCTCTATACCCTTCGTGGGCACTGAATCCTTTTTCAGCTCCTCTTCCGTTGCAACTGCAGACCTGATAACTCGGCGTGAGTTGCTAAATCCTGGCTGGTTTATACCCGCTGGTGTCCGTCTTTTATTACTTTGGGGAAAATTGCACCGAAAACCATTAATATTTAGCCTGCATGAATGTGTAGCCCTGGAACGCAATGTGTTGGTGGAATCTAACGGTAGATATGATGATGAACAAGCGGAGATACTTCTCCCTGGAACCACGACCATGGCTAACATAACCGTTGGAGACAGAGGCTAGAGAAGGGAAGTTGATCGCCTCGTCAAAAGGCTATTTCACTCTCGCTCGCCGGTTCTGTTAGCTACCTTTTTCATATCCAATATATTCTCCAGGCCCCAGCAAAGACTCCACTTTCTCGTCGATGGTGCTCATTGTAGTTTTTGGTCATCTCTAGGCAATACAGAACCCGACCCTTGGTGTCCAGAGAGCTGACCTTCACGGGATTTTGAGGCCTTCGTTGTTGACAATCACAAAGCGTTCGACGTAATCGAAGGTGCTGTTCTTGGAGCGCAGTTCAGGCCTAGACACTTTCAGATCCTACCTCTGCTTGTCTAATTGATTATTTTAAGAGGGCTCATTTATATTCCCCACGGGCTGTAACACTATCTATTTATGCTCAACGCTCCCTCTGACCATCACTTCTATCGGCACTCTATCAAGGATTGTTCACCTCTTCTCGTGTGCATGCTCTAAATCTCTGGAACTGTTACAAGCTGGAGTATCGTTGAGAGTTCAACAAAGATTCTGATGGGGGAGATGTTTGAAACCGGGGCATTGGAAGTCTACGCTCAAACTTGTTCATCGCTCTCCTAAACGAGTTCATTCTGACTTCATTTCCTCGAAAGAATTCAAGACAGGTTATGTGTGTTGGAATGGAGCGTTGAATAAATCGTGTTTAAGCCTTCTCTGTAGAGATTGAACACCATTAAAATATTTGTGTGGTGATTCTTTATGGTGCACTTGTGTGTAAGCTGGTGCTTCATGAGACCCTGAGATTGCTGCCGCTGCGTTGGAGGTCTCTAAGTTTACTGCGCGTTGAATAGCCTGTGTTGAGGAAGAGAATTGTTGGTCGTTTCTGTTCAAGTCATTTTGAATAGTTTGTGTTGACAAGAGCATTTGTGCGTCGAAGCTGTGCCAGCTGTGCCTGTTGTTTCAAGAAGAGCGGCCTTCTTGGTTTACTATTAACTGTTATTGCTATTTGACAGTAAGAATGCACCAGATTTCCAATAACACCTACTGCTTCAGAGTGAATGCTAACAGATTCAGATCGCAGCATTAAAATTAAGATGGGAAGGGCATTACACTCCACTATCTGATTCTTGTTTGACTCGTTTTCTGCAAGGGTGCGCAAGGCACCTGCTGCCGCTCGTTGGACCTTAGAATCAGTTGATTCAAGCAAATCAACCAGAGGAGGAATCCCACCTTCAATCCTAACAATATTTTTAATAGAACTATTCTCGTACGTTGATGCAGTTTTTGAGTCATTGTTTGGTGCAGTTTTTGAACGCTGGTCCGGACGCGTTGTCTTGAATTTTGGTCCCACACAACTGAAGGCAACAGCGGTTTAAGCCTTGAGGCCCTACCTCGGCTTGTTTGGCGGGATCCACAACAATGTAGCTTACTAAGAGTTCATGAGAATTTGCATTCATATAACTCTGGTTGAGCTTTATGGACATATTCTTTTATTTGTAACGAACAGAAAAAGAGCCGAGAACGCTTGGCTAAGAGAGACTGCAGCAGAAGCTCGAAGATGTTAAAGGGATGATACGAGGAATTTTCATTGGGATGAGGAATGAGAAGAAGATCTTGGCACCATGTCAGTGATTAAATTCTTCATTTCTCTGACTTGAAATAAAGAATTGTAAAATTGAGATGATAACAGATATACATTGCTGGATTTTATAGCAGTCCATTCGCCAAAGAGAAATACAACTTAGTCTACCAAGTTCATCTTACTAAGTATTAACTCTACACCCTTGCAAAAGTAGGCCTCAACAGCGGTTTCTGCCCAATGGTTTGATCGTACACCAAATGCTTTACTTTGAAGAAGTGGCTTCAATGCATGTTATAAAAATGAAAACTTTGGATTACCTGCTTGCTTAGCCCAAGCCATATTTTCAAATTCAGGCTCCTATATTTACAGCTGTCTAGACAAAAAGGAGCCTATTTCAAGAAGAAAAGTTGGTTTCAAAGCATCTTCAAATCAAGTTTTATCAGTTTGTGTTCAAGTTGGCCTTTGTAGGCAGATTTTATCATTGTCACAGAGTCAAATCTCCTTAATAATTGGCTGCATATACATCTGAAGCAGGGGCAAGTATTCTCTAATCTCCTGGAGGTTTTCCTGAAACTGTGAATGAGTACTTGAAGGATCCAAGCAAGTTTGCATTTGTTGCTGCCATAATTGTGGCATTGTACTTAAAACTCATTATAGTGCATTGTTTCCTTGATTCAACTGCTTCATAAAGATTTTGGTGAGCTGATTGTAATCTTTTATGCTGCACACTTATCATTTGCTGAAATTTATAAAGGATATTGCTGTGTATTGTGAGTAGATATTATTTTTCTGCATTAAGACAGATGGCCAGAATCAGTGAAGTATTAGAGTTCATGAAAACTCTTATACAATCTATTGTTGATGACACATTAAAAATCAGCAAAGGATCTCTCTCAGAAATTCAGACATGCTTATATAATGCCCAGGAAAAGATTGATTTTTTGCAGCTTGAATCACAGCTACAGCAAGAAGAGCTACATAGACATCATTCTGAACCTGTTTTTGTTCAGAACGTTGAGACAACCACCCATCAGCAGCATGTTAATATTGTTGAAGTTCATTCAGATCCAGTGCCCAATAAAGCATTAATTGTACATGCAGATGCAGAAACTCAGTCTGCACTTCCCAAGCCGATCATCAGACCTTGGGAACAGCTTGTCCACAACAAGCACAGAACTGGTCTTGGATATGACAAGGACTTGTCCTTTCATATTCCAGACTATGCCAAGCCCATTCAGTTTCAGAGTGCTGGATTCATTCATGACAGTTCACCTCCAACTGTTCCAGATTCTGCCCCTCTTCCACAGCAACAACAACAACAAAAACAACAGATCGTGAAATGCCAACATTGTGACCGAGTTGGCCATCTGAAAGATCACTGTTTTGATCTTCATCCATGTAAGCACTGTCATAAAACCAGTCATTCTTCACATAGATGCTTCAGAAATAAACATCCTGCAAGAACAAAGATTCATCTTGGATGGATAGCTTCTTGGCAATGGGCATCAACAGCCAAGAAGATATTCCAAACACATGTCAGAACTTGTTCCAGAATATTGAACAGTCTTGCAGTCGAGTTTTCTCCATCTTCTCACCTTGTATCTGACAGGGGGGGAAATGATGGTCATCTACAAGCTTCAAAGTCACATCAAGCGAGCCTGAGCCACAACCTTCCACACCAGTTTCAGAGTTGTAGCCAACGACAAAGATGTCCGTGAACAGATTGATAACACTTCTTCTACCAGAAGACTCCAGCTTCTTGCCAGTTTTGGAAGAGTTCCAGGAATTGCATTAAGCATTCCAGAGTTGTTGGTTATCCTTAAACCATCACAGGTTGAGACTTCCCTTTTCAGGTTGAAGTTTTACCTTTTATGCGGGGTGAGACCTCCCTT
Organism: Pinus tabuliformis; assembly: GCA_031772625.1. Taxonomy (NCBI): domain Eukaryota; kingdom Viridiplantae; phylum Streptophyta; class Pinopsida; order Pinales; family Pinaceae; genus Pinus; species Pinus tabuliformis. The sequence goes on from CM062804.1 coordinate 1,606,614,816, forward strand.
TTATGGTTGAAGGTTTCCCTCTTTGAAACAATAGGATCACTTCCTCTAGCAGAAAACTTCAGTTTCTTGCCAGTCTTGGAAGAGTTCCGGGAACTGCACTAAGCGTTCCAGTGTTGGTGGTCATCCTTAAACCACCGCCCTTTTTTACCAACATTTCATAGAGCACAATCAGCCTAGTGTTGCCATGCATTTTTTGCACATTTTGTATTACAGCTCTCTTCTTGGACTCATACATAACCTTCGGATTAAGGGGGGGAATGTTGGACACCTAATCCTAAAGGGTTAGTGTGGAATTCGAATGGACAAAAGCAGTCCAAGAGACCTTGGGATCTGAATCCCAAGAGTCACCTATTGTACTATAAATGTGTATCTTATGTTAATAAAAAGATGAACTCACTGATTTATCTTTCACATTGTTTGCTGTCCATGTGTGTTTAACACATTGTCACTATTCATCATCAGCAAAATCCGTCAGAGCGGGGTCCTTCACTATAGAACCAGGCTGCTCTGAATGAGGTATGCATGGGATGTGTTTCTCGCTTCGGCTTAGCCTGCCACTCTGTTGCTGCAACTGGAACTAAATTTTTTGAAATTCTTTGGTAAAATCCAACTTCACCGAATGCCCCTGAGGAGATGCATGCATTTTCGAAGGAAATTGTTCCATAGCTTTCTCTAGGATGCTCGTCACCATCTAGAATAAATGCAAAGTTTACTTGTACTGAGCTACTCTCCATCTAGTATGGCTTGGATCCTGGGCCACTCCTTGCCACTCATCCAGGTCTAGATCAAAGTCTTCCACTGTTTATCATATTTCTTCTTCCCACTCTATTATTAATTTCCTAACTGGGTTGGAGCTACTGACGTGGTAAGCTTGGGTTGCTTCATCAATGATATGCAAGGTTGTCTTACACCCTTGTCCCATCCCTGCCACCCCATTGGAGGAGTTGGGTTGGCTTCCTAGAGACGATGTCACCTTTCTCTGCCTCCCCCGACCTCGGTTTCCTCCTCCATTATTCTTTATCCCCTTCGATTGAGCCATTTTGTTGCCTTTGGTTGTCAAATTCTCTTCTCTTTCCTGCACTCTCAGCTTTTCTACTACTCAAAGCCACAGGTTGGGTTCTCGACTCTGCCAGCGGTCTCACCCCCACTACAGACTTGCTTCAAATTCAAAAGACACAAATCGAGTAAGGAACCCACAAATCGAGTAAGGAACCCACTCCACTCTATGCAAGTAATTGAATGCCAACACAATATTCTAATTCCATCATGATTTCAAGCCTTCCTCTACCCAATATAAAACTTAAACGAATAGTGCAGAGCCATACCAACTATCACCATGTCATTAATAATATAGCTACAGTTCCAACATTAATTGATTTCATTAACCAAACAAAATTATTAGGAATGAGTTGGGTTTCAAGCCATCTGCGGGACTAATCCCATCAAACCCTTTTCTTAGTGACCTCTTACAGAATTCCTAGACAATGGGACTCAGGCCTGCTTTGTCCATATCCAACTTCAATTTCTCGGCATCACTACACACACTCCCCCGATACCTGAGTCGAGGTTGCCCACTCAGGAAAATCGAGACTACAGGACCGGACTGACCTGAGGTTTGATCAGTTGGGCTTCTCTACCTTCCCCCCTCTGTGACTAGATGGTATATCTAGGTTTTCCTGAGCCCCTAGATCTCCCTTCACTGACACTGTTTAAAACACCCACCCAATCTCTACAGACCCAACCCCCTGTCCACTCTTCCAGCCCCATGGGTAGGACACTTTCACCATCCCTACTCTCGACCCCCTCTACCATGCATGCACCCATGAGATACAAACAAATCTTGAATTCCAGAGACACATGGAGAAGAAAAAGTATAGACACTGACCCAACCTAGAGCCCACCATGGCCATGCCTCTGGCCCTTCCATATCCCGTCACCTCACAACCTAGACACTGTCAAATCCTTGAAATAAGGCTAAATGCTCAGTGCCATTCGGACTAAAATTTTAGGATGAAGATTGATAACATACCAAGATTCACTAACAAGTTCTATGGATATCGCCTACCTCCGGCTGTCCCGATTTCCCTTTGCTCTCCCGATTTCCCTTTTCTCTCCCATTCCATAGAATCGTTATCATCCACATTGCTCTCCTCAACATTTGAAACAAGGTTTTTCCCTCTCCAACTGTCCTTAACACAATGCTTCCCCCATGCAATAACTCTCACATGCTTGGGACCACCACTCCAAGTGTTGGCTGTATGTGGAGGGTGGCCAGGACACTCTTAATTAACTTCATTATTCCTTGGCCCCATACGAGCCCACTAGGGCGAGCTCACACCCCGATTGGGTAGATTTGTTCTAAATGTTTATAAATAATCTTTTTATCTTATAAATATTTTGAATACATTGTTGTACGCAATTATCTAGTAGTAATTTTGAGTATGTGTAATTGTTTATTAATAATTAGTTGGTGATGAAGAAGGGAGATGATCTTGTCAAGGATTAATTTTCACTTTGTAGGAGGATTGATTCTGCACATGTATTTCATTTTAATTCTAGGTATCACAATTTTTTACAGATAATTAATTCTTAGTAGTGTCCCTCTAGGGATTACTAAATATATCTTGATTTTTTTTTTTAATAATCTATAATCTCAACATTAAATTCTAATGCAAACAATCAAATAGGATTAGAAAGCAACATCTACACCTAAATTGATGCATCTAATGCAAGAAATCAAATGAGATTAGATATGAACATCTACACTGAAATCAATGCGTCTAGTGCCGACAATCCAATAGGATTAGAAATCCAAATCTACGCTGAAGTCAATGCATATAGTGCAAGCAATCAAATAGGATTAGAAATCAACATCTACATTGAAATAAATACATATAGTGCAAGAAATCAAATATAATTAGAAATCAACATCTATTGTAAAATCACTATATCTAGTGCAAGCAATAAAATAGGATTATGAATCACCTTCTACACTGAAATGAATGCATCTAGTGCAAGAAATCTTCTTCTCTCTCTCCCCCCTCCATCTAACCTTGATTTTTTTTAAGTAATTTACATCGTCAAGATTAACAACATCTAATCCATCTAATGCAAGCAAACAAATATAATTAGGAATCACCATATACACTGAAATAAATGCATCTAGTGCAATAAATCTTCTCCCCTCTCTCCCCCCTCCATCTAATCTTGAAAAATATTTTTAATAATTTACAACCTTAATATTAACAACATCTAATCCATCTAATGCAAAGAATAAAAGAAGAATAGAAAACAACATCTACACTAAAATCAGTGCACCTAATGCAAGCAATCAAATAAGCCTAGAAATCAACATCTACATTGAAATCCATGCATCTAGTGCAAGCAATCAAATATAATTATAAATCAACATCCACGCTGAAATTAATGCATCTAGTGGTTGAAATAAAATAGTATTAGAAAACACCATTTACACTAAAATCAATGCATCTATAGAAAGCAATCAAATAGGATTAGAAATCAACATCTACACCAAAAATCAATGCATTTAGTGCAAGAAATAAAATTGGATTAAAAATCGTCATCTACACTAAAATCAATGCATCTAGTGCAAGAAATAATCTTCCCTCTCTCCCCCCTCCATATATATCTATATCTCCCTCCATATCTCCTTCTTTATCTCTCTATCTCATCCCCCCCAAACACATGCACTCTCTCTCTCCATATATATATATATATCCGTCCCTCTCTCCCTCTCTTTGTCTCTCTCTTCTTCCCTTTCTTCACCTCCTATCTATATCTCTATCTCCCTCCGCCTCTCCTTTGTCTCCCTATATCACCCCCAAAACATACACACTCTTTCTCCATACCTATCTATCTCTCCCTATCTCTACCTCTCTCTTATTTGCTTTCTTCACCTCCCATCTATATCTCTATCCCCCTCTGCCTCTTATTTGTCTCTCTATATCACCCCAAAAACATACACACTCTTTATGCATATCTATCTATCTCTCCCTCCCTCCCTCTTCATATCTCTCTCCCTCTTTCTTCCCCTTCTCTCCCTCTCTACCCCTTTTATCTTTCTTCCCTCCTACTCTCCTCTCTCTCTCTCTCTCTCTCTCTCTCTCTCTCTCTCTCTCTATCTCCCTCTAGTCCAATGCGTGGATCTAGTAATAACTGAAACATATACATGAAAAAATATCCTAGTTTAAATCATAATGACATGAGAGTGAAAAGGTGGCCTACCTCACTACTATGTGGTTTCTTTTTGATGTCAATCTCGATATCCTCACTTCCAAGACCGATCCTCGCTATCTTGTTGTGAATGAATACCTACATGATAGATCAAACAAAGACAACAAAGGAAAAACATAGCATATGCATTCTATTGTAAACCATATGACAGATCAAGGAGTATCAAACTAAGAAAGTAGTCATTTACATGCTTATGGAAAGTAAACATGCATTGTATTAATAATAAACACAAGAGGGAAGCATACAACCACTGCCTTGATGTTGGAAGCCTCCTTCGAGATGTGTTTCCTATTGGGAATCATGATTTTCGTTAGAACAAAACCCACAAGTGTTAGTCAATGATCACATCGTCGTAGATAAGGATCCAAGAGAGGCAGTTAGTCCATGTCACGAAACACACGTGGAGCGTTGGTTTATCTAATGTCCAACAATATCCCCCACAACGCGAGTCAGGTGTGTATCAAACTCGTGACCTACGTTGTGATACCACTTGTTGGGAATCACAATTGTCATTAGAACAAAACCCGTAGATGTTATTCAATGATCGCATCGCCAAAGATAAGGATCCATGAGAGGCGGTTAGTCCATGTCACGAAACACAAGGGGAGCATAGGTTTTTCCAATGTCCAATATTTCCAAGTCCAAACCAAGAATTCTAAAGCTCTCCTTTCTCCTTCAAAAAATGGGAGTAGTTAGGTACAATTTAGCAGCAGCATGACCAATCTAGTCTGACTAACCATTTGAAGGTGTAAGGAAATGCATTTATAATGAAGGAGAGGGAATAAGGGATCCACAAAAGGGGGAATAAGTTCCACATCTTAAGGGGAAGATCCCTAAAGGTAGGATCAATGAATCAAAATGGGATAACTCGACCATATCCTTATTCAACAATAACTAGCTCACCATTCTCAAAGCTTATAGTAAGAGAAGCCTATGCTCCATTTTTGGAGAAACTGCCTGAAGAGGATCAATGCGGATTTTCCTATCCAAAGTCGCACTACCAATGCTAGTCACTAGTTATACCAAAAGGTACCAATATGGGTTTGCCTGCTAAAAGTAGAGTTGGGCTTGCAAATAGGGTTTTTTGACAAGCTCTTCCAGAAATAATTCAAGGCATTTCTTATTCTTTTATTTAGGGATGCTCTCATCAATATTCTTCATGGTGAATTCATGGAGATATTTTGTTACTTTGTGACATTTTGGGCAAATTTTGACAGCTCAGAGTATGAGACAGGGAGTGCGACAAATTACTACAAAACAGATACCCCCTAAAGCATGAAGTCAGAACATGAAGTGATGGTTGAAATACTTTACAAGTCAAGGCAAGGACTTTAGAGAACTACCATTAGGAGACCTGCAAATCAAACATAATACAACGTATATGACATCTCCGAGTACACATTTAACAATGCACGAATCCATAGCATGGGCACAACCATTCGGCTAGAAAGGATCATATATATGGATCCACATCATGGACGCAACCATCTGACTAGAAATAATCATATGTATGGATCCACGACATGGACGTAGCCATCCAACTAAAAAGGATCATGTTTAAAATCATGAATACTAAATAACTCCACGCAACCTAGATTTATTAGATGAAATCTAGGGTCTTCATCTTTGTCCTAATCCAACCAAAGTATGAATCTAACCATGTGAATAGATGTGTTGAAGTTGAACATGGTAGAAAACTCCTGATTGCCGGTCAATGATATGAACCGTTAATAGGCACAAGAGAAACCACCAACAATGACAATGGATTGCAAGGTACAAAAACACAATCCATGAGTGTGAATAAGGAAGCTGAAGTCAAACACTCATAGAATAATCCGATCAAAGGCCAATGATGTGAACCTATTATTAAATGCGAAGAACATGCCATTAAGGCATGCAAGCTCCAAGGTACTGAAAGTAAGTTTCTAGATCATATTCCTGGACAATGAATTGGAGTTGATAGGAAGTGATTCGTCGAAGGAGGGTCATAATATTTCCCACATCATTGACATGAAACAAAGGACTTTGTAATTTTCGTGAGAGTGATTCAGGATTGTAGCAAAGAAGGTCAATTAGGGTATAAGAGGTTTGAATTTGCATACGAAACTTTTCTTGAACATATCGGTGACACATCTCTAAAATTTGGCAGCATTTGACTCAAAATGGGATCATTGGTCCTGATGATGATATGCAATGATAAAATGAGAGGAAAATGGATTTCCCAAATCTAGGAGGGCAAGTGACTAAGTGAGGATATCCAAAACCTGACATGATATGCAGATGAGTGTCATGTTCAAGAGTGACATGCTGCCTTTCATATAGAACACAAGACACATTTACTTCCATTTCCCCCCATTATTTCTAGCGAGTACCTCTTTATTTTTAATCCCAAGCTTGAAGAGGATACCATATGCTTGTCGTATAAGTTCATCCTTCGAATGAATCCATCCTAGTAAGCTTAAGGAGCCATAGGAAGTACTAACTCAATCTCGTCATGGTGACAAGTCATGCGTCATTTAAGTTTTACGATTCCAACGGAGGGGTAACTCGACATCCTTTTCATGTTTAGAGAGTTTGAAAAATATGTTGAAAATAAAAATCCAAAGGTCCCTTTCTGTAGATAGCCTCTCGAATCTGAAAAGGTAGAAAACAATGTTCAAGAGAACCTCTTAGCCACGAGTGACTAAGGCATTCATTTTTCATACAATAGTCTAACTCAACCTGGAAAAGGATTAAAATTATAATGAGTAGATGTTCTTTCATTTACTTTTACGAGTTCCAAAAGACAAGTTCTCGATAATATTTTCATATTTTTGGAGTCTAAAAATAGCTGAAATAGGACTCCTCCTAGTGGAACAAGTGGTATAAAAGGATAGCAACTGGTTCTAGTTATGGTGGAACTACTCAAAGCATGTAAGGGTCAAGAGGTTGTCTAATAAGACCACTCATCACAGATGTTCCTTAAGCAAGGGTAAAATAATCAAGTAAAAGCGTATGATCAGATAAAGTGATGGTGATGATGGAACGAAAAAACCAATGTTCATCTGGCAAAAATAGGTTGATAAAAATGGCAATCACGAGAGGTAAAGTGGGAATGGTTTTATTTTTACACGGGCTTGAAACGTGGGAAACTATGCTTGAGGATACTTGAAAATGGTTTCATTTTTTCACAAGCTTCAAACATGAGAAAAAAATATGCTTGGATTTGGTTTCATTTTTACACAAGCTTGAAACAAAGACAAACTATGCTTGGATTTGGTTTCATTTTTACATAAGCTTGAAACAAAGATAAACTATGCTTGAGATGAGTTTTCATGCCCCCAAAATAATGACTCAATTAAAGGTACATGGCCCCCAAGCTTCATTTCATTCACCTAAGCAGACTACTGGTTACTAACAAGTGGATGGAATGAAGGTTCACTTACAAGATCAAGTGAAAGACTAGACTGGGATTTTACGAGATCTAATCAAAGACTCGAATTGGAAGGGGGTTTGTTTCATTTTTTAATGAGCTTGACACATGAAAAGAACTATGCTCATGACACCTTGTTTCATTTTTTAACGAGCTTGACACAAGTAAAGGAACTATGCTCTAACACCTTGTTTCATTTTTTAATGAGGTTGATGTAGTAAAAGAACTATCCTCATGGGGACCTATTTCATTTTTTAACGAGGTAGACATAGTAAAATAACTATTCTCATGGGGAACTATTTCATTTTTTAACGAGGTTTACATAGTAAAAGAACTATCCTTGTGGGGACTTATTTCATTTTTTAACGAGGTTGACATAGTAAAAGAACTATCCTCATGGGGACTTATTTCATTTTTTAACGAGGTTGAAATAGTAAAAGAAATATCCTCATCACGTTGATTATGGACTATAAGAGACCATGGCTTCTAAAAGGTTCTCATCAAATGGGAGAACATAATTCTAGAAGGGATACTTGTCAAGGGATCTAATGGAAAGATCAGGTTCCAATGTTCCCATTACATGATGCACTATATCACTGAATAGATCATCAGTAGACACAGGCATGGAACAAGTGGCCACATAATTAACTTGTGGTGGGGGTGATGCCACTTACATACAGGTACCATTTAAGGAAGATGGTTGATCGGGAGTCAAATTAGGACCAATGAATGAAATTTGATCAATGGCCACAATTATCCCTTCACATGGGAAACATATGACATGAAAGAGAGAAGAGACAAGTGCTCCCATGACATAAACATAGTCACGGCCGAGGAGTAAATTAAAATCCAAAGGGCCTTGGACAAACATCACGTCGAGATAGACAATTTTTCCTCCCAAAGTAATAGGCAACTTAGGAAGGATCCCTAATGGTTGACTGGTTTCTCTATTAAAAGCTAACAGATTCTAGGTAATGGGCACAAGCTGCGGAGAACCTAAAGCTTGCCAAATAGTTGAAGATAGAATACTAACATATGTGCCTTCATCTATGATTGTGCCAGGTATGGGTATATTATAAGCATGTACTGTGATTTGAAAATGCACATAAGAAGGAAGGTGATATCCTACTAGTTGACTCCAATCAAAGAAAGTGAGTAGACTACTTGGAGAGGGTGCCATTAGAATGGGAGAACTACCCTCTTGTGTTACAGGAACAGGAGGATTTCCCCCTTGTACCGTGGGAATAGTATGATCGCCCCCTATACCTTGGGAATAGGGGGATTTCCCCCTAATTCTTTGGAATCTAAAGAAACCAGAATAACTTGAGCGGTATGAACTTCACTCTCTACATGATAGACATGATCAACTGAAGGTGGAATCAGATCAACCATTTTCTCAACCAATGGTTGGTCGAAAATGGACTCATGAGATTTATTTGCAGAGAGAGTGGGATTGACCGAAAATGAGTTCTGATCAATCACTTGATCAACTAGTGGAGGATCAATGGAAAGCTTCTGATAACCAATCGGAAGACGAGGTTGAGAAGCAGTAAGGTTACCCAACACTTTTGAGTTTTCATCTATATGAGTAAAAAGGTGAATATGATGATTTCCTTCACATAACCTATAGGGAAATTTGAATTTTTCCTTTTTCCAATGGGATTTACTATCAGTAGTTGAAGGTTTTTCAGTAGCATGATCTCCAGAGGTGGATGGCAAAGGATGTTTTGAGCCAATGGACCATAGTTATAATACCTTGGGAATACCAAGGAAATCTCGAACAAGGTGGTCACCCTTACAAAGCTTGCAAGGGAATTTCACTTTACGGGGTTGATTGGAAGATTTCTCAACATCAATTTGCATTTGTAGGAATGGTCGCTTGGTTGGACCTTTGATTATTTTCCTTCTTCTTATCCACCTACTTACTAGCTTGCAGGTTCTCACTAGACGAAGAGGAGGAAGAGGAAGAAGAATGAATAGGTGAAGAAGGGAAGGAGTCAACTTTAGGCTCAAGTGGAGGTTGACACTGTTTATATGGAGGAGAGCTTGGTTGAGGAGAAGTTTGGATATTCGGAACCATAGGGGTCGAAAATAACCAAACTGACAGACTAATGGTAAATCCAGGAAGGGACAATGTTGCCATATAAGGAGCACCAACATTTCCATAAGAAGGAAAAGGACTATGATTCCCATCAGAGGGGTTTCCTTGGTTGGTAGACTCAAGAACTGTTTCCATTAGTCTCAACGAAAGATGTACTCAGGAGTATTTCCACAGGAAGGATATTATTCCACAGTCAATTAATTTTAGAAATTAACAAATAAATCAAAAAGGGGTAACTAGGCATAAAGGTTTACCAAGAAACCGTGAACTACAATATACACCTTGGCGAACCAAGGGCTTAACGTATGGCAGCCAATCTCCCTGAATGCTATATTCAGTGTATCACTGTATACAAGGCGGTAGACTCGGTTACCTATGGATGGATAGAAACCTATAGGGATCTCCCAAAATATACGAAATGATACGTGGGAGTACAATATGTAGTAGTGTTTTCTAATGTGTAACCATTTGATGAGAGCATTCCCATATACTTATGTTATGAAACCAGCTCAAGAAAAGATAGAAAAGATAGATCAACGCCTTAGAATTCAGCCTCTTCGAGGGGGCAACCTCCTTTACATTACATAAATGAACAATTCTTTGATGATACAAATGACAAAACCTCCTTTCTATATATAGGAGTCTAAGGAGTCACAATATAATCCAGCCGACCTAACAATAATAATATAAAGCCACAAAAATAACAATAGAGGGATTCTATGGGGCACAGAAATAACAATATGGGGGTAATAGGGGCACAACAATATAAATAAGGGGTATAACTACAATAGTAATGGGGTAATCACTAGTATTATAGGGACCCAACATGCCCCTCTCCTTCAAAAAAGTGTTGTCCTCAACGCTTGAGTAGTTCTGGATACTTCTGCATAAAATTCTCATCCTCCCATGTGGAATCTTCAGCGGATAAGTTCTTCCACTTGATAAGATACTCTGAAATTGATCGATTTCGTAGCTGTCGAGTTCTTGTTTCTGTGACTGCTTCCGGTTCCAATATAATTTTTCCTTCCTCGTCAAGTTCTGGCAATATTGTTTGAACTGGGAGCTTGTCGCCTATAACCTTCTTTAAACATGAAACATGGAAAACTGGGTGCAATCGAGAAGCTGCAGGAAGCTCCAATTTGTATGCCATAGTACCAATCTTTTGCAACACCTTGTACGGACCATAATACTTTGGTGATAATTTATTATCCTTCTTAGCTTGCTTTAGGGACATTTGCTTATATGGTTGTAGCCGTAGGAATACCCAATCACCTACATCAAAACTTCTTTCACTGCGATGTTGATCTGCCTGTTGTTTCATTCTATTTTGTGCCAACACGAGGTTATCCTTTAAGAGTTGGAGGACTTGTTGTTGATGTTCGATGTGATGTTCCACTGCCTGAACCTTAGAATTTTCTCTTAAATATGATGTGATGGATGGTGGTTGATACCCATAAAGTGCCATAAATGGGGTCATTTTTGTTGCTGTATGGAAGGAAGTGTTATACCACCATTCAGCCAGAGGCAACCATTTGACCCATTGTGTCTGTTTATCAGATACAAAGCAACGAAGATATCCTTCCAAACATTTGTTTACTATCTCAGTTTGCCCATCAGATTGAGGATGATAAGATGAGCTATGAGCTAACTGAGTACCAAGACAAGAAAATAATTCTGTCCAAAAATTTCCAGTGAAAATGGGATCTCTGTCACTTACAATAATCTTTGGGTTTCCATGTAGCTTTTGAACTGTTTCCATAAATGCAGTAGAAACTGTACTGGCTTTAAATGGATGTGATAATGCACAAAAGTGTGCATACTTGGTAAGTCTGTCAACTACCACCATGATGACACTCTTTCCCTCAGACTTGGGTAAACCTGTGATAAAATCCATTGAAACCTCCTCCCAACGTTGGCTTGGAATGGATAAAGGTTGTAATAGACCCGGTGTCTTAATTGTTTCAACTTTATTTTGTTGGCAAACCAAACATTCCGCCACAAACTTTTGAATATCTGATTTAAGGCCATCCCAAAAAAATTCCTTCTTAACCCTGTGGTAAGTTTTTAAAAATCCTGAGTGCCCTCCTAAGGGAGAAGTGTGCAATTCCATAAGAATCTTTTGTTTTAGCTGGGAATTCTTACAGAGGTATAAGCGATCTTTGTACCATAACGAATCATTTTGCCAGCTAAATGTATCAGAAGTACTGGAATCTTGTTGTAGCTTTCGAATAAGTGCCCACACTTCTTCGTCATTCTTCCATTCCTCCCTTGCTTCGTTTATCCAATCTGGTTGGATAATAGAAATGGCACACAACAATGCTTCCACATCCTCATCCTTTCTTGAGAGTGCATCTGCCACCACATTTTGCTTCCCTTTTTTGTAGATGATTTCAAAGTCATAACCCAACATCTTTGTGACCCACTTTTGTTGCTCTTCAGAGGATAATCTTTGTTCTAAAAAGTATTTAAGGCTATCATGATCCGTTTTTACCTTGAAGTGTCTTCCCATTAGGTAGGGTCGCCATTTCTTAAGTGCATGGAGTATTGCCAACATTTCCTTCTCATAAATAGCTTTGCTTAAAAACTTTCCCTTGATTGGACGACTTTCAAAAGCAATGGGTCTTTCATCTTGCATTAGAACAACACCAATTCCATTTCCTGAAGCATCACATTCCACAATAAAGGTTTTTGTGAAGTCCGGTGTAGCTAAGACCGTGCTTGGCACATTGCCTCTTTAAGATGTTCAAAGGCCTTTGTTGCTTCCGGAGTCCATGAAAATGAATCTTTCTTCAATAATGTTGTTAGAGGTGCTGCTATTCTCCCATAATTCTTAACAAACTTGCGATAATACCCTGTCAACCCAAGAAATCCTCGCAGATGCTTTATGGATGTGGGGATTTTCCATTCCTTAATGGCTTTAATTTTGCTAGGGTCTACCTTAACTCCTTCATGAGATACAATATGACCCAAATATTCCACCTCCTGGACTCCAAAGAAACATTTGGATCTTTTTGCATATAATTGTTTCTCCTCCAATAGTTGTAGCACCCTGTCAACATGTTCAACATGATCCTTCCAAGACTTGCTGTAGATTAGTATATCATCAAAAAATACTAACACAAATTTTCTAAGGAATGGTTTGAAAATTGAATTCATCAAACCTTGAAATGTTGAAGGTGCATTGGTAAGGCCAAAAGGCATGACCAAAAATTCATAATGACCCTCATGAGTTCTAAATGCCGTTTTCGGAATGTCTTCAATCTTCATTCTGATTTGATGATATCCCGAACGAAGATCCAACTTGGTGAAGTAAATTGATCCATGCAATTCATCCAGTAATTCATCAATGACAGGAATGGGGAACTTATCTTTAATAGTGAGCTTGTTGAGCTCCCTATAATCTGGACACATGCGCCATGATCCATCCTTCTTGTGCACCAATACTACTGGAGCTGAGAAAGAACTTTGACTCGGTTGAATTATACCAGCCTCTAGCATTTCTGCAACCATACGTTCAATTTCACTTTTTTGGACATAGGGATATCTGTACGGCCTGATGTTTGGAGGAACACTTCCTGGAATCAGATGAATAGCATGATCATGATCACGCATAGGTGGGAGACCTTTGGGAGTCTCAAATACCTTGGAATGATTGTCCAGGACTTTTTGGAGATCTGGAGAAATAGATGATTCCAATGTGGAAACATCTAGCGAACATAATTGTGCAATTACACCTCTTTGCTCCTTTTTTAGAAGCTTTGTCATGCCATTAGAGCTGATTATCTTTCCTGGTTTCCCTGCAATACCCCTTAATTCAACTTCCTTTCCTTCCATAGAAAATTTCATGAAAAGTTCTTGAAAATTAAAAGCTATTGTACCCAAGGATTGTAGCCATTGGACTCCTAGTACAACATCAGCACCTCCCATTGGAATGGAAAGCATTGGGCTAGTCAATACATATTCTCCCATGGATAGCTTGATATTATGGCACTTTCCAGAACAATTTATTGTTCCTCCATTTGCAATCATCACTTGACACTCTGGTGCTGGATATAGGAAGCAATTCAATTCTTTTGCTACCCTACAATGAATAAAATTGTGGGTGCTTCCTGAATCAATCAACACTATTACCTTTTTCTTCTTGATTTGTCCTTCTATCTTGATGGTTTGAGGAGTGGTAATTCCCGCCAATGCATTACAAGATATGGTCGGATTTATTTGTTCTTCATCTAGGCTTTGTTCCTGGAATATATCCTCTTCTTTTGACCTTTCTTGCTCCTTTTCTTCTTCCTCTTCACAATCTATGTAGAATAATTTCTTCTCAGCACACTTATGACCTTTTGTGTATTTGCTATCACAATTGTAACAAAGCCCTTTTGCTCTTTTTTCTTCCAATTGTTGTGGTGTCAACCTTGTAGGTTGTGGAAGACTATGGGCAACAACACTTCCGTCTTTATAGTTGTGAATGGTATGCTTCCTAGTTGCCATAATTTTGCTTTCCATTTTTCTTGCTAACCTGAATGCCTTCTCTAATGAATCAGGTTCCCAAAGGCGCACATCATGTTGGATATTATCCTTTAAAGACCCTATGAACACATCAATCCTATGCTCCTCTGGAATATCTTTTACCCTTATGTTCAATTTTTGGAACTCCTCAATGTGCTCCATTATTGAACCCTTTTGTTTGAGACTTATCAATTGGCTAAAAAAAGTGTTGCTTTTTGTATCCTCATAATGTGCTATCAATTCTTCCGTAAAAATTGCCCAAGTGATAAATTGTTTACGAGAACAAAGCCATTGATACCATACAAACTGATTTGGTTCCAAATATAAAGTTGCCATACGTACCTTTTGTGTGTTTTGCACATTATTGAGATCGAAGAATTGCTCCATCTGTAATATCCATGTGGCGGGATCCTTGCCATCAAACTTCCTCATATCGATTTTTGGAATATGGTGATTCTTCGATCCAACATTAGATCTATGGAATCATGATTAACATTTCTTTTGTTCTCATCATGAGTTTCCTTTACTACCTTTTCACCATTAGTAAGTATTTCTTGTAGAAAATTAGTCAAATCTGTCTTCAAATCTGCCATGCCTGTCTTCAAATTTGTGTTCAAATCTATCTTCAAATTGTCCATATTAGCTTCCATGCCATTCATCTTAGCTTCCACGCCATTTATCTTAGCATCTGTTAACTTTTGTGAGCGTGACATTTGTTGCACTTGTTCTTGTAATTTTGATATATCATGTAGCATTTCTTCCTCTTCTTCATGAGTCATGCTAGAGCTTTCAGGTTCCTTACTAGGTGTTTGCATTTTCTTTCCTCGGGGCATCAGTTACCGATAATAATGCTCTACTATGCCCTTTGAATTCCTTCAAAATAAATTTTCAAACCAAGCTTAAGCAAAAATTTAAAAAATCTACACACCTTTTTTCACTTTGTAGGAGCTCGATATTTCCTCTGATGTATCTCTGTACTTTCCAGTCATCTAGTTCTGAAATTGTGACCTGTAGTAGCTCTCTGTGTCCTCTTTCCAATGCCACAAGTCTGACCCAAATTGGATTCTCCAAGGAAGAGTTATGCGAAATCTCCCACAGTGACTTGATTATATACTAGTTCAGTAGAGCTAACTTGTACGACGTGCCGCGAGTCACTGTTTTGACCTTTGGATCTAAAAAACACCCACAAGAAACTACATTCTGTCCTCTTTCTGTACCTCTTTACGAAATTTCAATCCGATCTTCAGAGAGAACGTTATGACGATTTCCCCAGGTCACCTGTTTTGAATGTAATTCAAGAGTCTGCAAAAAGACCAACTTCCTCAAATCATATCTCCGAAAATATCGCGCGAAAAGCTCGGAAATTTGGACCCAAGGTTCAGCGCCAATTTTTCTCAAATGGGTTTTTTTTTGTGACTTCTGAAACGTCACAGAAAAAAAGTTATAGCGACAATGCCATGATGACCTGTTTAGAGCAGCGAAACCCTATAATCCAAAGCTCTGATAGCAAATGTTATGAAACCAGCTCAAGAAAAGATAGAAAAGATAGATCAACGCCTTAGAATTCAGCCTCTTCGAGGGGGCAACCTCCTTTACATTACATAAATGAACAATTCTTTGATGATACAAATGACAAAACCTCCTTTCTATATATAGGAGTCTAAGGAGTCACAATATAATCCAGCCGACCTAACAATAATAATATAAAGCCACAAAAATAACAATAGAGGGATTCTATGGGGCACAGAAATAATAATATGGGGGTAATAGGGGCACAACAATATAAATAAGGGGTATAACTACAATAGTAATGGGGTAATCACTAGTATTATAGGGACCCAACAACTTATCATTTGTGGAGTACCTCCTATATACTCGAAAGTACTGGAGAACGATTCTATACACTTCCATGCATGGAACGAGATTTCACCCCCGGGATACAACGATGGCAAATAATGGAAGCTCCTACATATAATGATGCCAGAACACGTGTCTAGCTTAGGCCTCTAAATGTTTTCATTAATGAGAAATTCTCCTTAGGTTAATTGAGGTAAATTTTAAGTTGATTTTCAATTAATTTTTAGTTTTAAGGCTGAAAATGATGTCACTTGAACACCTATGATGGTTATATCATGATAAAATGATTATTTCCATTTTGATGAATTCTAATCTAGTAAGGGAAGAAATTCAAACAATGATGCAACAACGAAGAATGTAGAAAACAAATCTTTCCTAACTAGATCTTTCACTTTCATTTTCCAAATATAACCTTCAAAAGTGAAATGATTTCAATTTTTCTTTCAAAGAATGAGAATGCACTCAATGCACTTCTAGATTTCAATCACTAAAAAATATAACCTATGTCCAATGATAAATCTCCAAAAATGACATTTCAATGAAATGTGATCTAATGCACTTTACGAAAAGTAAATTATGAGATGAAAACTAAATGAATGCAAAATCAATTTCTTTATGGTCTCAAAAGAACTAATAATTCTCGAACAACAAAAAATCAATATTCCTTCCAAACATACAATCAAGAAACAACAATTTTAATTGACTCAATGAATCAAATAATCAACCAAAATTACTTTTGTTGGCTTGTTGGGGCGTGACCCACGTTCAAAAGTGATTTAGCCAAACAAATCCTGAAACTACCAGCCCTTTCGGCAACAGTCCGTGGTGCGTGGACTGAGGTCTCACCCGAGGTAGTATGGGAGGGTGCTGGAACCAGGTTTCCACACCTTAGGGATGTCTTGATGAAGTCTAGGAAGCTCGCGAACCGAACCCACATGCCTACACTGCTCTGCACAGCCGTCTGCCCTCTGCAGCTTGTACGACTTCTTTCGTGCAGCTCTATAAAGAGCGTGAAGAGGTGATGTCTAGATCCTTTATCCTTACTGTGCTATTATTATAGATATTAACTTAATTGCATATACCCAATATTCTCATTAATCATTCAACATTCATAGCAAGTGCGTGCAATCATAAAGCTGTAAAGAGATGCATAAGCATAACAAGAGCATAAACACACAGTATTTCAGAATCAACTTTCTCTTTTATTGATTCTCTGTCCACGTACAATCCCAACTCTGCCCTGCGCACTCAGCTGCAGGGGTCCACGCACATAGCTGCGGACTCTACCAGGCCTCTGTGCACACAGCTGCAGAGCCTCTCCCTACTTCTACAACCTAAGACTCGGACTTACAGACTCAGAGCGAATTCCTCATTCAAAAAACCATATTACTTCTTAAAGCTAAGACTTAAGACCAAGACTACCTTTACACTTAGAGCCTCGCTCTATTTATACAATCCCATGGTCCGGAGACCATGGGTAGGCCGACACATTCTATATTAAATTACATTATTTTAAGGCGGACAACCCTAGACTCTCACGCTCCGCGCCCGAATTTTGCACGGTCTTTACATTACATTGACCAAAACTTGAGCTTGAAGCCCCAAAACTTGCTATAGGGGGATCTGTTGCCCAACAGGCCCCCAACACAATCATCGTGACTCGTCCCGAGTCACTTCAGTTGGTGCGGTGATCTTTGCGCAGAGTCCATCCAGCAGCTTCTGTGCTTCGCTTACGTCTGCAACACATTCTTCCATTGTCCGCTGTATCAGTTGTGTGCGAATATTTGAAGCATCATTGCTAGAAGCACCTTCTTACTTTAACGGATATGTACCCTGCATCTGTGCCAGCTTTCCCTTGATCATGGCGGTGACTGTGAATGCTTCCTCGAGCCAAGGCTGGATGCGCACTTTAAGCACTGCTTCTTTCTGGCACGCAGCGTCCACCTGTTCCTTTAGAGCCTGGGCCTCCTTCATCTTGGCAAGTCACTGAGTAAGGGCGACTGTCTGTGTGGTCCCCCTAATATTGTCATATGCCTACTGTAACTGCCATGCTTCTGTCTCCAGACGCTGTATGGTTGGATCTTCCTGCAGTGAGGTGAGCGTGAAGAGGGACTGATCCAACAATCCCGTGTAGTCTTGTACGGCGTGCTCTATTGCTTCCAACCCCGATTGAATGGCGCGGTTGCGCTGCTCTCTAACTTCCATGAGTGTCGAGGGCTGTGCCTTCAGCCGCAGCTCAGCGATCTGCAGGTTCAGCTCCAACTGAACCTTCGCTGCCTCCTCCTGGGCCTTGCGGACTCCAGCCACTAGTTGGTGAATCTTTTCTGCTGTTGGGAGTACTACCGGCACGACCAACTCCAGTATGCTCCTACAGACCTCCTCCATGGCTTGTTCCAATCCCTGGGTTTGTTCGACTAGGTTGTCGCACTACACGCTGAGGTGTTGTAAATTTAACTTCTACTTGCTCAAGACCAAGAGGGCACGACCCTCTCTAGCGCGAAGCTCAGCAGTTACCCCATCCTATAGTTGGTATAGGGCTTCTCTAAGAAGGGCAGCCAAATTAAACCCCAACCCTTCATTTGAATTGTCGTGGCCCCATCACCCTCGGCAGCTGCTAAGACTACACCTTCTGGTAATACAAAAGTGTTCGTTGTGCGGACACAACATCGGCTCGGCTTCAGATGTACCTGCCAAAATGTGTGGTGCCATCATTACTGGAGGTCACACCTGTAATGCCTGCAACTGCGCTCTGAGCAACCCCAACACAGTTGTTTGCTCCGTCATTAATTCTTCAAAAGCATCCTTAGTGATATCGTGAACTGTTTTTCCAATGTCAAGAAGGTCTCCCTTGATGAGCTGGATTGGGTCGGCAGAGGACTTTGTTGCCTTTGTCTTTTTCCACGAGGCTGTCATCTCATGGACGTGTAGCCTCTTAAGTTGGGTCGATTTTGGTGTGGGATATGTGCATTCCTCTGTCATAGTCTCCCCTTGTATGTCCTACTCCGTGGACTTTTCCTAGCCTTCCTCAGTCTCTTTGGTTGGCGAGGTTGTGGTCACTACCGTCTACGCTGCCGTTGCTGCCTCAGCCACCTTCTGCTGTGTGGCCGCTTCTTGTTCCTGGTGCCTTCTCTTTGCCAGCTGTGTGATGCGTAGCTTGGTATCCTTCTTTCGCTGCTGTGCTGTGATCTTTTCCATTTCTGCCAAGTCTGGGGCGCGCCACTCCGGTGCCCAGGAATCCATTAATGCAAAGATCGCATCATCTGTTGCGATGAATGAGAGCTTCGCCCATGTTCGTGCGGGATCCTTGCGCGCCCGGATATACAGGTTATGCATATCCGCCTTGAACTCTATCATGCTCTGTAAGCTATTATGGACTGTAGGGGACAAGCACGGCCTGTGGTTGATCCATTTTCATATGCTCACCTCTATGAACACCCAAAACACCTTTATCTTGCGAATTCTCGTCACGTCTTTCGTTGCCCAGAGCGAGGTGTACCTCGTGGCTTCGGGTAGGTCACCCTCAACCGTGGGAAATTGGTTGTCTTCCGACGGCTCCCCTGCAACCAACAGGATGGATAAGAGCAACCACGCATCGTGGAAGGTCTTACGCTACTCCTGGACCTCTCTACATTTTGTCAAAAACTTGTCACAAAGGAACTGTGCCCAATTGAACTAGACCCCCTCTAGGCATTGCTCTGCCAACGCAATTACATATGCTGGCACTTTGTCGACACGACATTTCCTCATTATCTTGCTAGCCAGTGGCTAGGTGGCTACGTGCACCCCTTGGTCCTTGATGCTTGCTATTATGTACCTTCGCTTCCTCTTCTCCAGCTTATATTTGGCCTTCATAGCTTCTGTGAGGGCCAAGTCACTACTCTTTCCTACTATGGTTGCGGGGTCGTTTCCTTTGATGGGTAGCCGAGAAATCTGGTGAATTAAATTGGTCGTGATGGGAATCGGCTCCTCCAGCTAGAGATACCCATCATGTACTAGGCACAGCAGCTGCCAGATGACAAAAATTGTGATGGGCGCACGGTGGTAGTGGGGTATCCATCGCAGATGGAGTAACCCAGCCCTCTCCACACCATGTAACCATTTTTGCTTCAGTAATTTCTCTGTGGCCAACTGTGGGAACTTCTCGCTATCCACGAGGTCCCAATATTTGAACTTCATATTAGGTACCCATCCCATCGGTGGACCTTCAAACCTTATTTCATCCGGAAGGAGCGGGGTCTGGAGTGCACTCTTCATGGCCTCCAGGTCCTTCGGTATCTTGGCTTTCCCCTTCCATGGGGGGATGTAGGGGGGTAACTTTATCGCTGAAGGCACTTGGGAGACATTCTCTGCCTCATTGTCTTCCACTTCAATTTGGGCGATCAGAGCTTGTAAATCTTCCTCCTCCTCCTCTTTTTTAAGGTTGACAGCTTTGCCCTTCTCTGCCATTGACAATTTACTAAACCGAGGGTTCCGTGGTGATACCTTGACTGGCCCCATTGTTTTCTTATCTTTCTGTGGTCACGGCGTGCATGGTGACTTAGGAACTTCTGGTGTAGCTGTCACCTCTCTAGGCTCCTCCTGGACCATACGAGGCTCCAGGGTAACTTCTGCGAATCACACTCTTGTTCTTGCAGTCGTCATCATGTCTGCAGTTGAGGGTGGTAAGAGTACGCGATGCTTAGTGCTCTGTATTTGCTCAATTCTCAAACAACTAAGTGTTGCCTTGTGGCTAGCCCTGATGGTTTTATAGCATCTTTTGAATTTGAATTTGACCCTTCCCCCCACTTCTAAGTCATTAATGCCTTTTTGGCGGCAGATCGTCCCAAATATAGCTCTGAATTTGTACCATAATTTCCCACCGCCCGCTCTATTTTGCCTTAAATTGGACCTCTTGTCATGAACAATGACACCAATGGTCACCTCCCAGCCTATCCACGCAGTAGCGTGGCTCCCTTTGCGCAGCTGTAACCCCTGTGACACACTGATCCTCTGCGCAACCTCCTTTTCGCGCAGCTCCCATATAGACTCTTTTATAGTCCCATGCTCTCTTTCAACTGCTTGCAGTGCTGAGACTGTGCTTGCTACAGATAGTTAGGTGGTCGCACCCGTGGTGCGAGGTTTCAAGTCACCTTTCAACCCAGTCTGCGGGCCTCCCTTAGTTACCCTCGCGCTAGTCAGTGCCTCACGTTCTTCCTTATGCGGTGCGCTCACGAGGTTACTTTGTTTGATAAGGTGCAGTTGCAGCCATGGTAGCAGAGCCAAAAATTCTTGGCGACAATCTTCTAATGTAGTGGTATGGCTGCCCATATCTTGTCCTGCCCTTCCATCGACGTGACATGTTTGCATGATTTCGGTCTCTAGTTTTCTGATTTCCGCATCTATTACCATGCTTTTCTGCTTCAATCATACCTGAGCTTCTTCGAGTTCATGAAGTTTCAAGTTCCTTCACCGAATGACTTCCTGTAACTGCATCATTCCTTTACCCGGGTCCTCGTGTACTGTCCTAACTGCGGGAGTTGTGGTATGGGGATTCTTCTTTGCTCTTATGGTTTCATCTCCTCTTATCAGTGTTGGGATTGCTTCTGCACTCTGGTTTTTGCTCATGGCCCTATAGGCCCATCGAATTGCTGGTATGTGCAGGTCCCAGTCAGTTCGTCTTGCCTGGTGAACTTTGTTCATGATTCCATAGAGCTTTTTGAATGCCCCGATGTGGAATTGTTATCTCTTTTCCTACTACTGCTTCTGGTTCTGATTTTTGATCCTTAGTCTGGGATGTGCTTGCACAGCACATGTCTGCACCCATCAACACAGGTGGGTGTGCAAGCTGCTTCGTTCTGGCTGCTCGGCTCTTGTTCGACATTGGGGATTTCCAAACCGTAATCACATCCGTCTTCTACATTCGTGCTAGTTTCCACTAGTCTTCTGATGTGTACTCCATCATCGTGCAGGTGTTGCGCGCAGCGCCCATTCCAGCGCATCATACCATTGCTGTTCCGGTACTGCGCTTCCAAATTTGTCGAGGAATTAATCCACCGCTATTACTCCATCATATGTTGGTAGTTCCCTTACTTCTGTCGTCACACACTGCAGCGATCTAATCATCATGTTGCAATTTAGTGTTATCACTTCGTGCAACCAGTTCTGCCAGCGTTCTACTTCTTCATCTAAATCTGAAGTACAAGAACTATTGTGTTCCCACGAGATTCTTCCATTTGCAGTGGGGTTCACCCAATCCTGGTCTTGCACCGTTATCTGGTAAATGAAATCTAGCTCATCATCACTATCATCGTCGCACACAGGTTCAACGTAGCGCACTCCTTTGGCTGGATCTAACTTAACTACCACGCGTAGTGACTTTTACTTGAATATCATCTTCCTCTTCTTCAGATTGATGACTCCATTCATATCAGTCGCCCAGTCAATTCCTAACAACACGAGATAAGGATTTCTGTCATCGACAATCTCTATCACTTCAAATTCCATTTGTGTGCTCGCACCTTCAAAATCGACTGTTACTCCTTGCAACCTTCCCATGGGCACGATCTTATATTGGTTTGACATTCATAATCGAGTAGGGGACCACTGCAACACGGGTCTGCCCATGCGTTCCCAGGTTTTCTTAGGTAACACATTCGCGTCGAACCCCAGGTCCAAGATTACCTGATCTATTTCGTATTCACCAATCTGCACCATTAGTCTCATGTCCCTTCCAGTGCGCAATGTATGTTCCCAGTATCCGGAATACGCACAGTGCACCTGACCCTGCGCACCTAGTGATCAACTCTTATAGTCCTTTAACTGCCCTATTATCGCACAACAACTTCATGAATGTCTCCAGAAAGGTAGTAAGCATGGAAGGATCCATCCCTGCTTGGGTTGATCCTTACTACCTAAAGTGGAGACCTCTGTGAAGCTCTTCTTAGCTTTGATAAATGTCTCCTTTGCATGTTCTAAGTCAAACTCAGGTTCCTTTGTAGGAGCCTTGCGAACCCATGTATCTTCCTTAGGCTGCTTCCCCTTATCTTCCCCTGTGGTCACACTACCTTTGAGCACTACATTCACATTTGGGTCTTCTTCGCAGTTCAGACCTCATCATTTGAATATTTTGGGTCGGCGTAGGCTAGAGTACCCCTTTCTTATGCATCTGTGTGATCAGCGTAGGACAATCTACCATTTCATGATCAAACTGAGCACAATACGAACAAAATATTCTTGTTGGGTTGGTATAATTGCGAGCGTAGTGCCCTCGTCCTCCGCAATTGTAACTGATTAACTATCCCCAACCCCTACCTAGTCCCATGCCTCCTCGTCCTCGACCTTGCCCCTGAAATCCAGCATGCGCCATCCCCGCATCTGTGTCTAGGGCTCGCGTTTCTGTCTGCATCCAATAGGCTGGGGTCCAATCCAGCATTAACTCGTAGCTGTGACAAGTGCACTCATCGTGGCCTACCAACCTACAAAAATTACAAAACAGCTGCTGTGGAGTCTGTGTATACTTCTGCAATAGATGAAAATTGTCCGTTGTGTGTTTTCCTCCTATCTGACAGATCATGCACCATAATGCGGGTGTCGTACTCAGCCCTACCTGTGGTTCTGTTCTCAACGGCATCGGTCCCCCTCCTGCCAAGTAGTTTGTGAATATTGGACAGTGATCCTTGTTGTGGCCCTGACCTTTTCATTTTATACACCATACTTCATCGCGCGCCTCTAGCCACAGTGCCCTATTTTGCTTCAAACTCTGCATCTCCAAGCATAGATTCTGTAGTTGCACGTGGATTTGTTGAACTCCCAACCCAGGGTCTTGTATCGGGGTCTCATGCAACCTCATCGCCATTTCCAACGCTTCGGCCTGGGTTGAAAGCTTCTGTTGTGACAGCGTCATCGTTAAGTACGCTGTCAAGGATGCCACAAACCATGCGTGGTGCTGCGTGTCTGTGAGCATCATATTAGCCTCGCGTATCGTACTCTTCAGTCACTGATCCAAATCCCAGGGGGTATAACCCGGGAGCATTGCGATCTCTTTAAACCCAATGATTGACTGTGTTTTGGACTTTGGTTGGCTAAATTCTTTGTTCAACGCATTTTGGATCTTTGTTATTCCTGCAATTGGGTGATCATTGGAATGCTTGATATACCATGTCAATGCGCGATCTTGTAGAGTGATCACCAATGTAGCCTTCTTAATGTTGTCATCCGTGACCCCTTGTGCTTCCCACACTACTCTTACCACAAACCAGAACTGATCTGGATCCTCATTTCCTACTCCTCTGAATACGGGTAGCTTGATCGCGCTTGCCATGCTGAACTGTGGTGTTGGTGGAGGTGGAGTGGGTGAAGATGTAGGTGAAGGAGGTGAAATGGGTGGTGGCGTAAGTGGAGGTGGTAACTGCGGAATGCGCTGCCTTATCAAACTAATCGCACTTCTCAGAGAGACCTGAGCGAGCTCTTCCTCGCTTTCTCGCGAAGGTGAAATCAAGGGACTGTTTCCTAATTCCCCACTACCTTTGTAGATCCTTCCGCTCCGCGTCGTTCTAAACATTAATGTATTTGCATCACCCATTTTTCACATAACAACATCTTAATCTAGGTATTCATGGATTTAATGTACCTACCTCGCGGTCCCTTGAGAAAACGTTGCTCTACTTCACTGTAGCTCATGGTCATGTCTATCGTAAACTCAATGATAAATCCCCCTATTATCCAGTTGAGCCAATGGTCCACAGCCCGTGCGATCTTATCTTTTGATGTCTCTAGTCTGCGCACTAATTCTGGAGTCCACACTATCAGTTGATCGAGCTTATACCTTCCCTGGCTGTCAACTAACCTCGTGATCCACTCATACAGTTCAGAAGGGAAGGACACGAAGAAGATAGCATGGATTTTCATATATACCTAGCGATCCAGCCACCTCTTCTTGGATATCTGCGAAGTTCTATTTTCTTATGTCACGAACTCATGAAGCTTCTTGTGCAACCACTCTTCAATTTCCTCCTTTGTGGGGTTCCAATGGCATGACATTAGACATCCCTTAGGCAGATCCCAGTCCTGGCAACGGAACCATTTGTTGGCTTGTTGGGGCCTGACCCAGGTTCAGAAGTGATTTAGCCAAACAAATCTCGAAACTACCAGCCCTTTCGGCAATAGTCCATGGTGCGCGGACTGAGGTCTCACCCGAGGTAGTATGGGAGGGTGCTGGAACTAGGTTTCCGCACCCTAGGGATGCCTTGATGAAGTCTAGGAAGCTCGCGAACTGAACCTGCATGCTTACACTACTCCACGCAACCGTCTGCCCTTCACAGCTTGTGAAACTGCTTTCGCGTAGCTCTATAAAGAGCGCGAAGAGGTGATGTCTAGATCCTTTATCCTTACTGTGTTATTATTATAGATCTTAACTTAATTGCATATACCCAATATTCTCATTAATAATTCAACATTCATAGCAAGTGCGCACAATCATAAAACTGTAAAGAGATGCATAAGCATAATAGGAGCATAAACACACAGTATTTTAGAATCAACTTTCTCTTTTATTAATTCTCGGTCCAAGTACAATCCCAATTGGACCCTGCGCACTCAGCGGTAGGGGTCCACGCACACAGCTGCGAACTCTACCAAGCCTCTTCACACACAACTGCAGAGCCTCTCCCTACTTCTACAACCAAATACTCAAACTTACAGACTCAGAGCGAATTCATCATTCAAAAACCCATATTACTTCTTAAAGCTAAGACTTAAGACCAAGACTACCTTTACACTTAGAGCCTCGCTCTATTTATACAATCCCATGGTTTGCGAACCAAGGGTAGGCTGACACATTCTATATTAAATTACATTATTTTAGGGCAGACAACCCTAGACTCTCGCGCTCCGCTCCCACATTTTGCAGGGTCTTTATTGACCAAAACTCGGGGAATCCACTGCCCAACAACTTTCAACACTTCAAACAATGGGAGGGGACTTTGCATATCACAAAGGAACTAACACAAATCAAAGAAAATTCAATGCACATAAAGCAGGAGGATTACCTCAGATAATTCTAGCAGAAACCCTAAAAATTCTCAATTTTAAGGATCAACACTACTTTACATAGAAAAATCCGCACTTACAGGGTCATCAACACTACTTTACATAGAATAATCCATGTTGGCAGCACTACTTTACATAGAAAAATCCGTACTGGATGATAAAATGGACCAACACAGGTAGACAATGGAAGACAAGGTTTCTAGCGTGATTGTACTGGGAAAAATCAAAGCTGTCAATGCGACTGTAACTGATAAAAAAGCATTGAGTGTGGAAATTTGAGGAGAAAGAAGTAGATATTGAGTAAAACCCTAGACATGGTACTCTAAATGACCAAATATTAAAATTAAGGACTCAAAGGCAATCAAAACCAAGGATCATTGAAAGGTGGCCAAACTAATAAAAAAGGCCAAATGCAAAAGGAGGGTTGAAAGGGCTATAGGCTCCCTAGTGGAGTCACCAATTGGTTATCTAGGAAATCCATTCTACGGATAGAAGTGGTCCCTCTAGTACAGTGCGTCGATCTAGTAACAACGAAACAAATACATGCAAAACTATCCTAGTTTAAATCAGAATGACATGAGAGAGGAAAGATGGCCTACCTCACTCCTATGTGGTTTCTTTTTTATGTTGATCTCGATCACCTCACTTCCAAGCTCGATCCTCGCTATCCTGTTAAGAATGAATACTTGCAAGAGAGATCAAAAAAGGAAAACAAAGGAAAACATAGCATATGCATTCTAATGTAAACCATATGATAGATCAAGGAGTATCATACTAAATAAGTAGTAATTTACACGCTTATGGAAAGTAAATATGCATTGTATTAATAATAAACACAAGATGGAAGAATACAACCACTGCCTTGATGTTGTAAGCCTCCTTTGGGATGGTTTCCAAGTCCAAGCCAAGACTTCTCAAACTATGCTTTCTCCTTCACAAATTGGTAGCAATTAGTCATAATTTAGCACCAACATGACCAATATACTCTGACTAACCATTTGAGGGTGTAAGGGAATGCATTTATATGGAAGTAGAGGGAGTTAGGGATCCACAAAAGAGGGAAGAAGGTCCACATATTAAGGGGAATATCCCTAAAGGTAGAATAAAGGACTCAAAATGGGAGAACTTGACCATATCCTTATTCAACAATAACCAGCTCATCGTTTTCGAGGCTTCTAGTAAGAGAAGCTTCTGCTCCATTTTTGGAGAAACTGCCTGAAGAGGATCAACGTAGAATTTCCTCTCCAAATTCACACTACCAGCACTAGTCACTAGTTAGACCAAAGGGTACCAGCATGGGTTTGCCTACTAAAAGTAGTGATGGGCTTGCAAATATGGTTTTTTGACAAGTTCTTCCAGAATTACTTCAAGGAATTTCTTATTCTTTTCTTCAAGGATGCATTGATCAATGTTTTTCATGGTGAATTCATGGATAGCTTTTATCACTTTGTGACATTTTGGGAAAAGTTCAATAGCTCAGGGTATGAGATAGTGAGTGTGTTACATGTCTATTTGCGCACATCACTCCCATCATTCAGATCAGTAGTTTTAGGGCTCATCAAACCCTAATTCAGTTGCCACATGCCTTAAGAAAGTCATAACATTGAATGCCATCATTCCTGATAGTTTCCTAGCTTGAAGACATCCTGAAATGACTACTTGAGGAACCAACGCAATCTTGGTTAGGGGTAAGTGCGCTGCAGAGCACTTAGGCCCATTCAAGCCTGCTCTGCAGAGCACCTAGGCCCACTTTGACTTGCACTGGGTGAGATTGAGCGAAATCTTCATAGGGTTCTGGGAATATTCTTTCATTCTAGACCTTTCTTGAATATTCCCACCTCTTATCCTCTCCTATGAGCTCGAAATAGGATAGGGAATGAATCAAATAACCTCCTATCCTCTCATTCCTTCCTCCATGGAAATTAACTCCCAAATTGGAAAGCCATTCAATTCCCAATTTATGAAAAAACCACCTCCATCTCCCTATAAATTGAGCACTCATCATAGTGATCAGGGGCTCGACTTTGAGAATTTGTAAGGAGATACCGTTGGTGTGAATTTTGAGATTATAAGCAAGTATTTTTATGCTACCAAAGTGTTGTGCTTTTGGTGTGATGAAGGATGGAGCTCAAGCTGGATGAGTGACATGGGATCAGACTTCTTTGGTTGTAACTCTTCCTTCTACATAATAAAGTTGTTTACACCTTTTTCCATATTCTTGTCCTTTTGTATGATGATAATATGTGTAAATGCTTTCGATTCCATTTGCTTAAGTAGATAGATCTCTTGCTTTGATTGGTTTTTGTCCTCTGTTTATGATTGCAGGTACTTATCGTGCGGATTCAATTTGAGAAGGAGCGATGGGAGCTATTCAAAGGAGACAAAGGGAAGCGAAGGATAAAAAGTAGGTCCCTTGTCTTATTTATCTTCTATAGGAAAAGGTTAAACTCTTTAAATCTGTTGTTCTAGGTGTAGCTACCCACCTAGGGAAATTGTATTTATTCGTAGATGCAAAATTTCACATAAGAAATTGGTGACCATACTAGGGATCGACCATCGTTTTGGGTAGTTTATCCTCATCATAGTACACCCTAGTAGACTTTACTTGCTTTCATTGATCTTATTTCAATATTTTTGAAGTGTTTTTGGTCAAAAAATTGAGGTTAGATGTATTTTGATTGGCCTCTCTGGCACCACCGCAGGCTTGGTCAGGGGACAATGCTCTGCATAGCACCCTTGGCTTAGAGATAGTGCTATGTGGCATAGTTACTCCTAATCTAACCTGCGCTGATCCTCCTTAAGCTTAAAAACCCATCTTTGGCTTGGATTTTTCCAATTTTGCTTCTGAAGTTGTTTGTTTAAAGATCAATGTTTCTATGGTTCTGAAATCAACTTGTATCTCTTCTCCTAGCCCTACTTTGACCTTGATTTTTTAGTGTTTCTTAAGAGTTTTCTTTATCATTATCAATTCATTGTCAAAGTTAGTTTATATCGATTAGTATTTTTTGAAAAGGAAGTGTCATAAAGTCTTCATTTCTTTGAAAAAGAAACTGTCGTAGAGTATTCGTTTCTTGTGAAAAGTATTGATTGATTGTTTGTGCATCTAGTTCCTTTTTGTTCATCTAAACACTAAAGGGACTGAAAGAAAAACCTACATTTTGTATATTGTAGTTTGTGAATGCTTGATAGGAATAGCTAGGCAAATTGCATTAGGTGTGCTCTTTTCTCTTTGTCAAAGATCCATTTGCTCTATCCCTTACTAGCTACGATTTTCATTGTTAATTAAATGAAAGAATGTTTCTCATGTTGGTTGCATTCTAGGAATTCCAAACATACATCACGTGGTGAACCTTTAAAGGCAAATTCTTAAGAATATTAACTTAAAAGTTATCTAAATTAACCTAATGGAGCATTGTAACTTATCACATAACATTTAGAGGTCAAAGCTAGAGACATGTTCTGGCATCGTTAAACATAGCAGTTGTTGCTAACTTGTCTGTGATACATTCCGAGTGTGATACATCATTCCATGTACATAATTATATCGTAGCTCTTCCATGTACCTTCGGGTATATAGGGCGGTGTTACAGTACGTAAATTATAAAGGAATGCTCTCACTGTGCGGTTTTGCATTAGACAACGCTAACACGGATTGAGCCTCCACGTACTTTAGAGTATATATGGGAGGACTACATTAGGTTTCTATCCATCCTTAGGTAACCAAGTTGACCACCTTGTACACTGTGATACACTGAAAACAGCATTCAGGGAGATTTCTATACGTATGTTAAGTCCTTGGTTTACTGAGGCAGTATATTGTAGTTCATAATTTCTTGGTAATCCTTTTTCCTAGATTATCCCTCTTTTGTTTTGTTATGTTATTTTGATTAAAATAAGATTAATTGACTGCGGATAACATCCTCCATGCTCACTCCTTAGTTAATCTTAGGTTGAGACATATGGCAATGTTGTGGTCACCAACAACCCCCCTTCTTCACTTGACATTAGCAATAACGTCAAGCAAAGAGGGGACCCTGAATGAAAATCCCAAAAAAATATTTTTTCTAAAGTTTTTGTATTTCTCTCCCTAAGGCTCAAATCGCATCGCGAACAAAGGCCGAAGCATAACTCGAGCGCGAAAAACAAATACTGCGAAATTGCGATGCGAAGTTCATCGCATCGCATGCCTCACACGCGCCCCTTAAAAGAAAAACCTTCGAGCAATGCGATCGCCGATATGCGATATCGCAAATCGCAAGCATCACGCTATACGACGTAACCATTAAACGAGAACTTGCGATATTTGTGATTTGCGATTTGCGATTTGCGATCTGCGATGGCAGCGATCTGCGATCTGCGACCTGCGATCTGAAAAGACTTATCACACGATAGACCCATGCATTAAGCGCGCGCCTTGAAAGAATTTAATGACCGCATGCTTAAGTATCTAGGAATGATTGCGTTACATTTATCGAAGAGTCAAGTTATGATGAATTTCAGAATTATGCGTTCATTAGAGATTAATGCTTCCACGTCAAGTCTTTTCATTTCACTTCCCCTTTGCGTAGACTGCAAGACACGCAACTGATATAAGTTTATATGCAGGAAACATCTGAGGGAAAGAGGAAAGCGCCAATCAGCAAAGAGAAAATGCCTCCGCAAACGGATGCCGCATGCAGCAGAACCGCGGATTCCAGACTATCAGCCAACCGGCACTGACGAAATTAGACTATCCAGGACTCAGAGTCAAAGGCGCACAAAAGCAGCGTATTCAGAAAAGATCCTGAAGCTCAGACTTAGTGAAGCAGAGAAAGAAGCGCATGAGAAGGAGGACGCGTCAGGAAAACCTGGAACAAAGAACGGAAGAAATTCTCGACACGGGGAGTTGCCCATACAGCACGACTCCTAACCCACTTAGTCATTCGCACGACCAGAAACCGAAAACGGCAACAGCAAAATCAGTTCGAGAAGAAACTGGGACACGCTAAGTATACACGCGGCGAATACACCCAGCTAGAGAAAGGTTTTCGAAAATATCTTCTGGTCTGCCGGAAGGAAGTGCCAGCTCCTGCTATTTCCACTTTTATCTCCCGAGCGAAACAAGAAGGCGGCCAGCCGACTCTTCCCAGGAAAGCATTACACTGTTGACAGCACTAAAGAGAATATACAGAAACGGTCAGAAATTAGATTTTAAGTTTAGAAATAAAGTTGCTTTTAGTAAAAGGGCGGTCATTTGAGGCCGATTCCCTAATTTCATGTAATTAAGATTGATTAGTTAGTAGTATTTAACCCTTCTCATGGTTTTTGGAGAAGGGTCCGGAAATCTGTCAAAAACTTATCCTCAGAACATGCACTTCTGCACCCTCAGAGGAGGTTTTTGATGAATGGATGGATCGAGATTTATTTATGTTTGCATTTTAATATCTGTTACTGATGTTGCACTTCTGTACTCTTAGCAGATGTTAGAACAAGTAGAAATAAATCATTGTTACTTGAAGTTTATTAGTGAAGTTAGTCATAAATGGTACTTTTATCTCTTGGCTAGATTCTGCTAGTATTCCTAAAGTGATATGTGGCTGAGTTCTTTGTATGTTATTGCATGAATGTCTGCATTACCATTTGGCACTTCTGTACGGTGGGGTCATTTATTTATGTTTAACATATAGAAAACTGATTATGCGATATGCTGTTCACAACTACTCTGCCTAACTTCTTATGCAGAATGGTTTATCTTTATTGATTTATATTCTGATATCAGTTGAATGATCTTTATTACCGACTGCTGTTAGAAATCTTTCTAGATCGCATAACAAAAGAAAAACACCCCGGGTTAGCGTAGATTAGATGTATTTTTCTTCATTAGATTACATTAGCATAGAGTTAATTTAGCAGTTAGAATTAAGACTAGTTTAGAAGAACCCCCCTAGATTAATACCATCAGACTCTACACACACACACACACCCATCACATTGGGAAACTGGTCCCATTACCCCCAGTCGGACCCGCTACTCCAAATGGGCAAGGAGCCGCCAACCAGGTTCCGGACTGGGTGGGTATCCCCCTTGTTGTTGACCCGACCTCGGGGCCCTCAACATTTCTGGCGCTAGAAGGAGGGCAACGGCTATGAATGGCACATAATTCAAAATCCAAATACCATTCTAAGAGAAAATCACACTCACCAACTTCCCCGACTTCCCCAATACGACTAAACTGGGAACTGGAAGTCGCTCGGACATCCACTGCTGCTATACATCCCGATACATCAGAACAACTTATTGTCGATCCCCCTGAAGTTCAAACCTTGATCCGTAAACTCCAGGGATTCTCTATTTTTAACCAGAAATCTGATAAATCTAAAGGCAGCTTGACTTCGCAATACAACCCTGCTCATCCCCTGACCCGATTGAAGAGTGAAAAGTTTGGCATTCAGCCAACTGAAATCCCTCTCCCCACTAGGAAAAGAGCAAGGAAAGAATTTCAAGAGTCTGACAAAGAGACTCTTTCATCCACCTCATCCATTTCAACTCCCTCTCCGCGAAGTCAACCACCCACATCTCCACCTCAAATCACTCATCCATCTTCCGCAACCCTTCCTCCACAATCGTCAAAGATCATAACATCTCTATCTTCTCAACCTCAAAGATCATCTTCTACACTTTTATTAACCAGCAACTCAGCGATGGCACAATCTCCATGGAACAACCCTGGGGCGGTTTTAATGCCTCCACCCCTGAGTCCAATACCTGCCCATCCCGAGAAGTGGTTACCAAAGTTCAATCCAGAAACTGGAATGCTAGCTGAAGAACATATCAATAATCTCATGCTTTCTGTTAATCTCAACGGAGTTACCAACGAAGACGCCGTGGTCCGACTCTTCCCCTATACGATGCAAGGGACGGTCGGGTCATGGTACTTTTCGCTACCCTCCGGATCTATCACCAGCTGGGATATTTTTCAAAATCAATTTCTCACCAAATTCGGCGATGATAGATCGACAGCGACACTGATCAACGATCTGTCCAATCTTAAAGCTGAGGCTCGGGAACCCATTAAAGATTTTAACTTACGGTTCAACAAGATCCTCAATAAAATCCCCGCTGCTTCCCAACCCAGCGAGGAAGTAAGATGCGAATGGTACATCACGGCCTTACCTTCAAACTTGGCCATCTTCGTAGATAGGGCAAGCAAGACAACCTTAGTCAAAAACTTGGTTGAGGCATTGGCAGTCGAAAGACGCGTAGTAGCCCTAGAAAAGAGATCTACAATCGAAGAGCGTAAATCTAAGAAAATCTCTTTCAAAGAAGAAACCAAGAAGAAGCAAACGAAGGATCCTTTCGACATGGAAGGATTACAAAAGGTATTAAAGGCCATGTCAAATGAGATGATTGATATCAGGAAACAAGTAGCAGAATCGTCCCCAAGAAAGCCTTTTAGGAGTTTTAAGAGAAATCCTCCTATGGAGACGAAGCCACCCAGCATGGTCTCTAACGTGGAATCTGAAGAAGAAGAAGAAGAGAACACCATTGAAACGCATACCGACGATGAAGAAGTGGTGGAACTGCAAGGAATGTGGGATTTCATCCTCCCACAAGAGGAAGATCAAGAAGCACTTCCGGTTAGCACAAGAAGCAGAAATCAACTTGATCCTCCCCAGACTACCCCAAAACAGAAGGGCGCAAGCCCTCCAGCAAAAGAAAAGGTCGCAACAAAGAAGACAACCCCTAAAGTGACCTCATTTAGCCCAGTCCAATCAGAGAAATCGCCTCCATCAAAGACACTAATAGTGTCGGATGAAATGGAGTATAACATCATCGACGACATGAAGAAGACTAGGGCTAATATCACCCTGTACGAGCTGAGCAAATTGAAACACCAACAGAAGATCATGATGAAAGAGTTACACGCCGTACCTACTGCGCCTCTACCTACAGCTATAGCTTCCCATAATATAGGAAGACCCCCAATCAACGTGATCAATAAAATCGATCCAAATGACATCGCTTTGATTGGAGGGAGGTCTAGATCTCACACTCCCCCTTTCCTCCTCACTTACGAGATCTTTAACAGAAACGTGCATAACTGCTTGGTTGATTCTGGTGCTTCAACCAATATTCTACCCAAGTCAATATGTGCCAAACTTAATGTTCAACTGCAAAAATCCGCAGTGCGCATAGTTCAACTTGATCGATCACAAGTCGAAGTGATAGGCGAACTTAATCAAGTGAACATATGACTATCGTCCAACCCCAAGGTATGCCAGGTCATCGATATTCTAGTTGCTGACATCCCTGAATTTTATGGTCTAATTCTTAGCAGGGATTGGTCCGAGAAGCTCCACGGATATTTTTCGACTGACTGGTCGCACATGTGGTTACCCTTCAACGGGAAGCCAAATCAAATAAAGGTTGAACGAGAACTGCGCCAAAAGTACATAGTGACGGATCTGGAGGGAGAGAACGAAGCCATAGCATACAACAGCAGCATCATAGGCAACTATTCGGTAGACTCTTTCCTTGGAAATTTCAATGCTCACGTATCACCATATTTAGAAAATTCAGTCGTGTCCCAAGTAGAAAACTTTTCCCAGACTGATGATTCAAAATGTGTTAGTTTCTTAGATAACCCTGTAAATACTTCTTTATTTTGGAAATTATATTTTGATGGCTCTAAGTCCAACGAGGGAGCGGGAGCAGGATGCGTCTTGATTAGCCCAGACGGAAATAAGACCATGCTCACATGCAGACTGGAGTTCGATTGCACGAACAACACAGCAGAATACGAAGCCTTGGTGCAAGACCTATACAAAGCAATCGGCTCCAACGTCAAATATCTTCAAGTCTTTGGAGATTCCGAGATCGTCGTCAAACAGGTACGTAACACCATACACTGCCTGTCTAGTCATTTAAAGCACTACCAATCTTTAGTGCAAGATCTCACTACGCATTTTACAGCATTCAATATTTCATCAATCCCAAGACTTCACAATGCAAGCGTAGACCTGCTAGCAAACGTAGCCTCCAGACTCATTCCCTCCGAAGACTTTAGTCCAGATAGGTTTTCGATAGAAT
Organism: Pinus tabuliformis; assembly: GCA_031772625.1. Lineage (NCBI taxonomy): Eukaryota > Viridiplantae > Streptophyta > Pinopsida > Pinales > Pinaceae > Pinus > Pinus tabuliformis. The sequence continues at coordinate 1,606,650,041 of CM062804.1, forward strand.
TAATTTTTAAACCGTCTATCCCTGACAACATCACCAACTGGAGAGTATTCAATGACGACCCAGACATCGTAAGTTTCCTTACCTCTGAAGGATCCTACTCAAACCAGATAATCGACGAGGACTGTCATGACCACCAAATACAACAAAATGGCACTGATAACGCTATACCCAAATCAGTGGTCAGATTAGAAGATTTGTATGACTTAAAAAGTCGGTTCAAAAGGTCAGCTAACGCCAAACTCTACAGTTCAACTCTGAACGACGAATCAGTGAACTTAGGAACCGATGAGAAACTCCAAAACGTCAATCTAGGCCAAGGCCTAGCTCCTGAAGAAAAATCAGCATACATCCGTCTTCTACGACAGTACAAGAACGTCTTTGCCTGGAACTACGATGAGCTGAAAACTTATAACACTTCTATCATTCAGCACACTATCCCTATGATCGACAACGAGAAACCCGTCCAACAGAAGCTCAGAAAAATCCACCCCAACCTGGAAAATCAGATAAAAACTGAGCTGAATAAGTTGTTGAGAGCCAGAATAATTTTCCCGGTCAGACATTCCAAATGGGTATCCAATATGGTACCTGTTAGGAAGAAAAACGGAGATATTAGAATCTGCATCGACTTCCGGAATCTCAACAAAGCCTGTCAGAAGGACAATTTTCCCCTCCCACCTATGGAGCAAATATTACAGGCTGTAGCAGGCTCAGAATTGATGTCTTTCCTGGATGGATTTTCAGGATATAATCAAGTACTGGTACACCCAGACGATCAGCTAAAAACCACCTTCCGAACTAAATGGGTTACCTACGCGTATCGAAAGATGTCGTTCGGTCTGATCAACGCCGGCGCTACTTTTCAAAGAGCTATGGATATTGCGTTCAAAGGGTTAGTCAATAAATCAGTAGTGATTTACCTGGATGATATAACTGTGTACTCCAAAAGACGAAGCGACCATCTCAAAGATTTGAAGCAAATCTTTCAAAGATGTTTAAGGTATGGAATCTCGCTTAACCCGAAGAAATCTTTTTTCGCGTTGAGTGAAGGAAAATTGCTAGGGTTCATAGTGTCCAAATTGGGCATTCACATCGAACCTGCCAAAATCAAAGAAATTTCCGAGGTATCCATGCCCCATAACAAAAAGACCATGCAATCTTTCCTAGGACAGATCAATTTTGTGAAAAGATTTGTCCCAGATTTTTCACGTATTATTTCTCCTTTACAAAAAATGATAAAAAAGAATTAAAACTTTAAATGGGGTCTAGACGAGCACGAAGCGTTTAACTTAATCAAACACGCCATCATCGACGCTCCATCCCTAGCAACCCCAAATTTTTCAGAACCATTTGTCTTATACATGTTCGCCTTAGAACATTCTTATGCTGCGATCTTGACCCAGGCAAACAAAGAAAAGGCAGAAGCCCCAATCGCATTCTTTAGCTCAAACTTACAAGGTGCTGAGCTGAAATATTCGGACGTAGAGAAACAGGCATATGCCGTCTTTAAAGCAGTCAAATATTTCAGACCCTTCTTGCTAAAAGCCCATACCAAGGTCATAGTACCATTCCCGGCGGTAAGAAACCTCCTGATTTAGAAAGACGTGGGCGAAAAGAGAGTGAATTGGATCACCGCCTTGCAAGAATACGACCTGGAAATCAAGCCGGCACACATCGTAAGAGGCCAAGGCTTCTGCAAGATGTTAGCTGGAGCATCGCAAATCCCCGAAGAATCGCCTGAAGAGGTACACGCGTATGAGGTAAGCCTAAACGACGCAGAATCATTTTATGCCAACATCATTTATTTCCTAAAGAACGGATATGCTCCATTTCACCTGGATCACATCAAAAAGAGAGCCCTGAGGTTAAAAGCTAAACAATACCAGCTCGTAAATGATGTCTTATTTAAAAGAAACTATGATTCTGTGCTTCTTAGATGTCTTGAGAAAACTGAAGCCGAAAAGGTTTTGCAAGAACTCCACGATGGGCCAGCAGGTGGACACTATGCTGGAGAAGCCACCGCACACAAAATCTTACGTGCAGGATACTACTGGACCATGCTGTTCAAAGACTCGTACAATCACGTGAGAAAATGCCAAGTCTGCCAAACTGCTGCAGGAAAACAAAAGAAGTAATCCATGCCACTGCAGCCGGTTAACATCGAACAGTCGTTCAACCAATGGGGCCTGGACATAATAGGTGAGATCGTTCCTCACTCCTCTAAACAACATAGGTATATCCTCACTGCAACCGACTATTTTACTAAATGGGTAGAGGCAGTTCCTCCCAAGACAGCTAATTCTGAAAACATTGTTGAATTCATAGATCAGTTTATCATTACTAGGTTTGGATTGCCAACGGCCTTAATATTTGATAACGCTTCATATTTTTCTGGAAATACCATGACTGAGTTCGCACTCAAAAGAGGGTTCAAACTGAAGTATTCTACCAACTACTATCCGCAAGGTAATGGGTTGGCTGAATCAACGAACAAGAACCTGATCAGGATTATCAAAAAGACAGTTGACCAAAACCAAAAGAATTGGCACAAAGTGCTGGTAAACGCCTTATGGGCAGACAAAATTACCAAGAAAGCCTCTATCGGGACTTCTCCCTTTAATTTGGTTTACGGGAGAGAAGCAGTTCTTCCTACTCACTTACTCATTCCCTCTTTGTCCTTAGTACAATACATTGATGAAGTACCTACTTCTCCCTTACAACTAAGGCAAATGGAGGTAATCAAGTTAGAAGAACGACGAGAACAGGCCAAGAAAACCCATGCTCACCACCAAGCGCTGATAAAATCCTCTTTTGACTCGAACATAAAGACCAGAAAAAACTTCCAGATGGGTGATTTAGTTTTGAAGTGGGATAAGGCTCACGAAGAAAAGGGCAAACATACGAAATTCCAGAAGCTATGGCTTGGTCCTTTTCAAATCGTAGAAGTCATAGGCTCGTCGACTTTTATGTTGCAGGACTTGACAGGCAGGAGAGATTCTCTGCCTGTAAACGGACAAATCCTCAAAATGTATTTCCCATAGAAGGTCATCCTTCTGTTTTTGTAAGATAGTTTTAAATTTTCATGTTAGTTTTCATTTTTCACAGATAGGGCTGGTTGTGAACGATCATAAATAGTATTCATGAAGAAACATACCATTTCTGTATCAAATTTTGATTTCACTTGTATAAATAGCAAAACTTTTCGAAAAATCTGACTTTTATTATTGACAAATAGAGTTAACTTTAACCTGAATATGATGTTAGTTTCAAACTTCACAAAGAAGCCTGGGATGAGAGTAACTTTTGGCAAAAAATTGTTTTATGCCAATGCTATGAAAGGTATCATCGATAGCAAAATAGGTATTCTCTGCAAAACTGCTGTTCTTAAAACTCTATTATTGTTGTCCAGAGCTTTCTTAAGGAAAAACAATGACTTCCTCCCTGCTAAGGAGAATCGCAGCATCCAGAGAGACAATCCAAGAAAACACTATATCTCAAAGAATAAGAGGTCTCATCAAGAGCCGGCTTATCATGATCACAGATATTATAACTTGCTGACTTTGCCACTACTGTCTACCAAAACAGGGCAACGACTCAAGATTGTGCAATCGAAAGACAAGGGGTCTCATCACGAGCCAACTTGTTCAGCAAAAGTGTAAATCAAGTGAATGACTGTGTCATAATTTGGCCACCAAACCAAGACATTGTTCTTTAGAGAATAAAAAATCAAAAAAGAAAGAAAAAGTGTCAAAAGGATTTTTCTCTGGAATGTTGTAAATAACCTCAAGCAGGAAAAATGATCATTGCTAGATAACATGGTAACCCTGTCGAGGCTATGGATGCTTGCGGGCAGCAGAGGCTCTACCTACGACAAATGAGCATACTTTACAAAGCCAGTACGTAGAGAAGACCTTATTTTGTCTTTGAGGAGACTGAGTAATGACTAGGTATGAATACAAAAAATAACCGAGGGGAAACAAACAATCAGAATGAAATAAGAAGTTGTGACGAAGCATCATTGACAGGATAAAAGGTAATACTCTATCTGTCCATAACAAAATTTAGGCATAAGAAAACTTTTCTGTTTTGGAAGTGAAAATGCAATAGAACAAGCAGAGATAACTGGTTCTTCACAGTGAATCGTCATTGTCGTGGTCACCAACAACCCCCCTTCTTCACTTGACATTAGCAATAACGTCAAGCAAAGAGGGGACCCTGAACGAAAATCCCAAAAAAATATTTTTTCTAAAGTTTTTGTATTTCTCTCCCTAAGGCTCAAATCACATCGCGAAGAAAGGCCGAAGCATAACTCGAGCGCGAAAAACAAATACTGCGAAATTGCGATGCGAAGTTCATCGCATCGCATGCCTCACACGCGCCACTTAAAAGAAAAACCTTCGAGCAATGCGATCGCCGATATGCGATATCGCAAATCGCAAGCATCACGCTATACGACATAACCATTAAATGAGAACTTGTGATATTTGTGATTTGCGATTTGCGATTTGCGATATGCGATGGCAGTGATCTGCGATCTGCGACCTGCGATCTGAAAAGACTTATCACACGATAGACCCATGCATTAAGCGCGCGCCTTGAAAGAATTTAATGACCGCATGCTTGAGTATCTAGGAATGATTGCGTTACATTTATCGAAGAGTCAAGTTATGATGAATGTCAGAATTATGCATTCATTAGAGATTAATGCTTCCACGTCAAGTCTTTTCATTTCACTTCCCCTTTGCGTAGACTGCAAGACACGCAACTGATATAAGTTTATATGCAGGAAACATCTGAGGGAAAGAGGAAAGCGCCAATCAGCAAAGAGAAAATGCCTCCGCACACGGATGCCGCATGCAGCAGAACCACGGATTCCAGACTATCAACCAACCGGCACTGACGAAATTAGACTATCCAGGACTCAGAGTCAAAGGCGCACAAAAGCAGCGTATTCAGAAAAGATCCTGAAGCTCAGACTTAGTGAAGCAGAGAAAGAAGCGCATGAGAAGGAGGACGCGTAAGGAAAACCTGGAACAAAGAACGAAAGAAATTCTCGACACGGGGAGTTGCCCATACAGCACGACTCCTAACCCACTCAGTCATTCGCATGACCGGAAACCGAAAACGGCAACAGCAAAATCTGTTCGAGAAGAAACTGGGACACGCTAAGTATACACGCGGCGAATACACCCAGCTAGAGAAAGGTTTTCGAAAATATCTTCTGGTCTGCCGGAAGGAAGTGCCAGCTCCTGCTATTTCCACTTTTATCTCCCGATCAAAACAAGAAGGCGGCCAGCCGACTCTTCCCAGGAAAGCATTACACTGTTGACAGCACTAAAGAGAATATACAGAAACGGTCAGAAATTAGATTTTAAGTTTAGAAATAAAGTTGCTTTTAGTAAAAGGGCGGTCATTTGAGGCCGATTCCCTAATTTCATGTAATTAAGATTGATTAGTTAGTAGTATTTAACCCTTCTCATGGTTTTTGGAGAAGGGTCCGGAAATCTGTCAAAAAACTTATCCTCAGAACATGCACTTCTGCACCCTCAGAGGAGGTTTTTGATGAATGGATGGATCGAGATTTATTTATGTTTGCATTTTAATATCTGTTACTGATCTTGCACTTCTGTACTCTTAGCAGATGTTAGAACAAGTAGAAATAAATCATTGTTACTTGAAGTTTATTAGTGAAGTTAGTCATAAATGGTACTTTTATCTCTTGGCTAGATTCTACTAGTATTCCTAAAGTGATATGTGGCTGAGTTCTTTGTATGTTATTGCATGAATGTCTGCATTACCATTTGGCACTTCTGTACGGTGTGGTCATTTATTTATTTTTAACATATAGAAAACTGATTATGCGATATGCTGTTCACAACTACTCTGCCTAACTTCTTATGCAGAATGGTTTATCTTTATTGATTTATATTCTGATATCAGTTGAATGATCTTTATTACCGACTGCTGTTAGAAATATTTCTAGATCGCATAACAAAAGAAAAACACCCCGGGTTAGCGTAGATTAGATGTATTTTTCTTCATTAGATTACATTAGCATAGAGTTAATTTAGCAGTTAGAATTAAGACTAGTTTAGAAGAACCCCCCTAGATTAATACCATCAGACTCTACGCACACACACACACCCATCACATTGGGAAATTGGTCCCATTACCCCCAGTCGGACCCGCTACTCCAAACGGGCAAGGAGCTGCCAACCAGGTTCCGGACCGGGTGGGTATCCCCCTTGTTGTTGACCCGACCTCGGGGCCCTCAACAGGCAACAACTCCAGAGTCCACCGATCAAGGAACTCCTTTTGATGGGAATCCTAGTCGTTTTCCTCCTTTTGGAAATATTGGTGCTCCTTATATGGCTACATTGTCCCTTCCATGATTTACCGTTGGCTTTCCAGTAGGGTTGTTTTCAACCTCCTTGGTTCAAAATGTCGTGATTTCTCCACAATCGGGTACTCCTCCAACTGGAAAAAATAAAGCTCTGGTTGATCCTAAAGTTCACCCTTTTCCTTCTTCCTCGATTTTTTCTTCCTCTCCTTCTTCCTCTTCACCTGGTGAAAGTATTGACACTAGTAACCAGGTTTCTAAGAAGAAGAAGAAAGGAAAGAAGAAGAAGAAGAAGAAGAAACTTCAGCAGGGGGCAACCAAGAAACCATTGCTCTGAATGAAACTTCTGATGAGAAACTGTCCGATAAGCCTCACAAAGTTTGATATCCATGCAAACTTTGTACAGGAGACCATCTTCTTCGAAATTGTCCTAATATTCCTCCGATCTTAGAAGATTGGTCTTCTCGTTCACATCGTCCTGTGCCATCAACTTCTGGAAATCATGCTGGTGACACACCATCAACTAGTGGTAGTAACGTTCTTGGAAAGAAGGGTAAAGTTAAGTTTCCCTATAGGTTATGTGAAGGGAATCACCCCATTCACCTTTGTCCCTATCCGGATGAAGCCAAAAAAGTGTCGGATAACCGTCCTGCTTCTCCGCAATGACTTCCATCTGGTTATAGGAGACTCTCCCGTAATTTTTCACTAGTTGATAAAGTGACTCACCCAAATCAACTGTCGGTTAAACCCGCTCTCTCTGAATGTGAATCCCATGAGTCTATACATGACCAATCACAGGTCGAGGAAAACATTGACCTGATTTCACCTTCAGTTAATCATACCTTTCCCATAGAGAGTGAGTATGATACCACTTAGGTTCTTTTCGTTTCTTCAGATTCCAATGAGCTTGGGGAAATCCTCTTGTTCCATCAAGACAGGAGGAAAATCCTCCCGCTCTCGTAACTCAAGGGGTTAATTCTCCTATTTCTACGATACCCCCTCCAAGTAGTTTGGTCACTTCCTTCAATTGGAATCGACTAGCAAGATGTTGTCTTCCTTCTTATGTTCCTTTCTAGATCATAGTATAGGTTTTTAATATGGTTGTACCTGGCACTATTATAGATGAAGATGTATCTGTGAGTATCCTTTCCTCCACTGCTTGGCAAGCACTCGGTTCACCACCACTTGTGCCTATTACCCAGAATATGTTGGCTTTTAACAGAGGAACTAGTCAACCATTAGGGATCCTTCCTTAGTTGCCTATTACTTTGGGAGGAAAAATTGTTTATCTCAATGTGATGGTAGTCCCAGGCCCTTTAGATTACAATTTACTTCTTGGGCGCGACTATGTTTATGACATGGGAGCTATTGTTTCAACACTCTTTCGAGTGATGTGTTTCCCGCATGAAGGCAAAATTTTCACCGTTGACCAACTTTCATTTCAAGGTCAAAATATGGCTTCTAGTCAACCATGTTCCCTAAGTCCTTTTGTCCCAATGGCATCTTACTTGCCACGGTTCAATTATGTGGCAACCCATTCCATGCCTAAATAAACTGACGATCAATTCCGTGATGTTGTACATTATGTACTGGGGACATTGGAACCAGATCTCTCTAATGGATTCCTTGCTACGTATCCCTTCTAGAGCATTGTTCTCCCATCTGATGAGAAGCTCTTTGAAGTCATGACCTCTTATGGGTCATGATCAAGGAATACGAGGATAGTTCTTTTACTGTATCAATCTCATTAAAAAATGAAACAAGTTCTATGAGCATAGTTCCTTGTCTTGTGTCAAGCTCATTAAAAAATGAAACAAGGAGTATGAGCATAGTTCCTTGTCTTGTGTCAAGAATGCTAAAAAATGAAACAAGGAATATGAGCATAGTTCCTTGTCTTGTGTCAAGCTCATTAAAAAATGAAACAAGGACCCCTGGAGAAAAGTTTCAATTCGAGTCTTTGATTAAATCTCGTAAAATCCCAGTCGAGTCTTTCACTTGATCTCGTAAATGAACCTTCATTCCATGCATCTGATAACCACGAGTAGTATACTTAGGTGAATGTAATGAATCTTGGGGGGCATGCACCTAGAATCGAGTCATCATGCTAGAGGCATGTAAACTAATCTCAAGCATAGTTTTTTCATGATTCAAGCTTGTGTAAAAATGAAATTGAATCCAAGCATAGTTTTTCTTTTCAAGCTTGTGTAAAATGAAACTGAATCCAAGCATAGTTTTTCGTTTCAAGCTTGTGTAAAAATGAAACTGAATCCAAGCATAGTTTTTCATTTCAATCTTGTGTAAAAATGAAATTGAATCCAAGCATAGTTTTTCATTTCAAGCTTGTGTAAACATGAAACTGAATCCAGGCATAGTTCCCTATGGTTCAAGCTTGTGTTAAAATGAACCCATCTCCATTTTAACCCTCGTGATTGCCATTCTATCAACCTCTTCCATCAGATGAGCCTTGGTTTTTTTCTCCTTCCATCGTCACTATCTTCTTTTCCGATCATATGCTTTCACTTGGTTGTTTTACTCTTTTTGAGGAACATTTGCAATGAGTGGTATTATTAGCCAGCCTCTTCACATAAATCAACATGTTTTGAGAAGTTCCAACATCACTGGAACGAGTTGCTATCCTAGAGACTACTCATTCCACAAAGTGGAGTCATCTTTAATCTCTTTTCAGACTCTTGAAATATGAAAAGATTGTCGAGCGCTTGTCCTTTTCAGCTCGTAAATGGATTGGAAACGAAATCTACTCAGTATAAGTTTAACCCTTTTCCGGACTAAGATAGATTACTTACGAAAAAGGAATACACTGATCGAACATGGTAAATAGGTTCTCTCTTATATTATTTTACGCCTTTTCGAACCTGAGAGACAAATTTACGAAAAACAACTTGTGCAGTTTTCTTTTTGTCCCTTTTCAAACTCTCTAAACATGAAAAGAACTGAGTTATCATTGTCATTAAACTCGTTAAAACATCAAATAGCGACAAACTTGTCCATCATGACAAGACCGAGTTTCACCTTCGCTAGACTCATTAAAACATCACATAGCAATGGATTCACCCGAAGGGTGGAATTAAACAACAAGCATGTGTTATCCTCCTCAAGCTTGATAAAAAATAAAGAAGTACTGGTCAACAATGACTAGGAAAAATGGGAAAAGGGGTAAACCACTTTATGGCAGCAGGTCGCTCTTGATCATGACACTTTCACTTCATCTCTGTGACTACTTGGGTTGGGTTATCTACTTGATGGTTATCATACCTATGGTATATCATACCATCCATTACTTTGATTTTGGGTCAATTCTGCCAATTCATTCAATGTCGCCGACATGTTCAAGAGAAGTCACTTAGTTAAAATTCATCCTTTGCGATACTCATAAACCTTTATTTTCATGACCGCCATTCCTGAACCTTGTGTCGTCGATCACATTCCGTCTCCAAAAAATCATTACACGTGTTTCATGTCATTGATGTGGGATACATCAAAGCCCTCTTGAGATGAGTTGCTTCTTGTCGGCATCACCACATTATCCAAGAAGTTTACTTAGAAACACCCTTTCAGTACCTTGGGGCTTGCATACATCAATGGAAAGTTTCGCACTTCCGACGACAGGTTGACATCACTGGCCTTCGACCGAAAGACTCTGTATGGTGTTCGACATCAAAACATCCATTCACACCATGCAGAATGTACTATTGTACCTTGAGGATCATTATCATTATCGGTGATTTCTCTCGTGTCTATTAAATGGCTTACATTATTGGTTGGTAATCAGACAGTGTCTTCCCATGTTCGACTTCAGATCACATATTCACATGGTTAGACTCGTACTTGAGCGAATGATTGAATGAGATGGAAGACCCCGAATCTAGTTTCATCCATCTCGGTTGCGATTTCAAGAGATTACTAAATCATTTGTATGATGACTTTACACTTATGGTCATCCCATCATGGGTCTATATTTGTAGATGAATATTTATGTACATGTAATGAAATTTTATATGCTGAGCATGGGTATGCCTTCCCTCAGTGATTCATGAAAAATCCAAAATATCATGATATTATATATTGTATTTGATGCAGGTTACCATCCGCTTTGGAACCTCCTCATCACATCGTAAAGCATATCACTCGACATTATCATTTTCAACTTCATGCTTTAGGGGGCAACTGTTACAGGTATATTTGGGCATATCACTCCCATCATTCAGATAATTAGTTTTAGGGCTAATCAAACCCTAATTCAGTTGCTACATGCCCTAAGAAAGTCATGACATTGAATGCCATCATTCCTGAGAGTTTCCTGGCCTGAAGACATCCTGAAATGACTCCTTGAGGGACCAGCGCAACCTTGGCCAAGGGTAAGTGCACTGCAAAGCACTTAGGCCCATTCAAGACTACTCTGCAGAGCACCTAGGTCCACTTTGACCTGTGCTGGGTGAGATTGAGCGAAATCTTCATAGGGTTCTGGGAATATTCTTTCATTCTAGACCATTCTAGAAAATTCCCACCTCTTGTCCTCTCCTGTGAGCTCGAAATTGGATAGGGAATGAATCAAATAACCTCCTATCCTCTCATCCCTTCCTCCATGGAAACTAACTCCAAAATTGGAAATCCATTCAATGCCCAATTTATGATAAAACCACCTCCATCTCCCTATAAATTGAGCACTCATCATAATGATCAAGGGATGGAATTTGAGAATTTGTAATGAGATACCGTTGGTGTGAGGTTTGAGATTGTAAGCAAGTATTGTTATGCTTCCGGAGTGTTGTGCTTTTGGTGTGATGAAGGGTGGAACTCAAGCTGGATGAGTGACATGGGATCAGACTTCTTTGGTTGTAACTCTTCCTTCTACTTAATAAAGTTGTTTACACCTTTTCCCATATTCTTGTCTTTATGTATGATGATTATATGTGTAAATGATTTCGATTCCATTTGCTTATAGTAGATAGATCTCTTGATTTGATTGGCTTTTGTCCTCTTTTTATGATTGCAAGAACTTATCGACTGGATTCAATTCGATAAGGAGTGATAGGAGCTATTCAAAGGAGACAAAGGGAAGCAAAAGATAACAAGTAGGTCCCTTGTCTTATTTATCTTCTATAGAAAAAGGTTACACTCTTTAAATCTATTGTTCTAGGTGCAGCTACCCACCTAAGGAAATTGTATTTATCCGTAGATGCAAAATTCCACATAACAGAGTGTGCCAAATTACTATATAACACTTATCACTCCCCCTATCTCTCTCTCCATCTTTCTCTCTTTATGGCTTTCTTCTTACCTCCCTCTCTCCATCTCTCTTTCATGTCCCTATATTTCTTCCTTCCTCTATCTCCTTTTCTCTCCCACCTCTCTCTCTCTCTCCCTCTCTCTCTCTCTCCAACTTAATCACTATCTCCCTCCCTCTCTCCGTCTCTCCCCCCTTCCTTCCATCTCTCCTTCTTTGTCTTTCTTTCTCACACCAAAACATACACACTCTCTCTCCATCTCCCCCTTCTCTCTCTCTCTGCCCTCCAACCTTGTCACTATCTCCCTCCCTCCCTCCTCCTCTTTTTTCCATTTGTCTCTCTCTCTTACCCTTCTCTCCCTCTCTCACTCCTCTCTTGCTCTCTCTCTTCATTCCTCCTCTCCCCTTTCCTTAATTTTATATCCATCTCTCCCTTGTCACTCCCTCTATCCCTCCACCTCTATCACTCTATGCCTTTGTTCTTCCCTCCATATATATCTAGAATTAATTATATATTGTGATATATTAATATATGTTATAATATAATATATTGAATATTATATTAAATTTAATATTGTATTAATCTAAATTTATTAAATTTAATAATACTAATATTATATTTAATATTAATCTTTACTATCAATATTATATTTAATGATGTTTTTTACATACAACGATAACAAAATTTGTAATAAAACTACATCAAATTAATATATGGGTTTTCCTTCTAAATATTAATTTTACAAATATTTAATTAAAAGAAATATTAATAGGTTTTGAAGCAGAATTTTGGATTATTTGTGTTGAATTAACTTTTTCCTTTGATTTAAGAAATGGTATTGGCTTTAGTAAAGAGTAAAGATATTTAAAATTTTACCTAATTTGAAACTTTAATGTGGTAATTTTTTTTGTTAAAGGTAAATCTATAACCGATTCAAATTCACCTATATGATAAAAGAGCTATTAAACACATGAGATAATTTATTATCCATTCAAATTATATATAATAATACATTTTTATTTTAATAATTAATATTAGTCCATTAATAAGTTATATATAATCTTAAAATTCAAGTTAAATATAATTTAATATTCAAGTGAATGTTTTGGCAGACATTAGCCAAAATTATTTTTATTCTTTTTTGAGGATGTGACATAATTACACATTGGATTCATACTGGGTTATAGAAAGCGCCTCTTGACGCAACTAGCTAGAATATGTTAACATAGATTTACTTTCAATATTTACAATAGCTCATATTGCACCTTGCATTTGGCATATCAATCAAGTCAACGCCTATTTGTACCTAGTAATAGCAACTGCACCATAATGCAAATGGGTCTCCCACTAGATAATGTTAGGTCTAATTAAGACCTTAAACTAACGAATAACACTATTTGTTGAATGGAATTCTTCTATTATCAACATGCCTTTTTAGGTCGGAAATAAACTCCCATCTAGAATGCTACAATAAATTAACCAGAATTACTAAAATTTAACCAGAATTACTAAAATTCAATTACTTTACCACTTCACAAAATAATCATATGAATTTATTTTGTAAATGATTACATATGAGTACCATAATGAATACCCAATATCATTCAATAAAATTTTCATAGCTCAAACTAAACAAGGCATCTAATACATGTAATTATTTTGAATAAACAAACTTTGAATTTTACAAAATTAGAATACGTTGAAAATATTGTTATAAGATTTGGGCCTTTTTGTAAGTTCATTGATTAGTAAAACTAAACATTGAATATTGGTCAACATGCTCGAATTCTCTAAAAGTTACCATCAATTTCAATATAATCTCCACTGCACCTATTATAACAATATGTGATGAGTCACACGAATTTGTTATCACAAAATGGTTTCCTAGAAAGGCATATTCTTCCTATTTTCATGATAACCATATATATTGTACTTCTCCTTTATACAATAGAAGGGAGAGTATGTTATAAGAACGTGCACAAAAATTACTCACTGTCACACTAATTTCAATCAAGGTTGATCTCGAAAACTCATTCTAATTACTCATTTATGTTATTTATATTTTTACCCTACATTGTGTAACATTAAATAACAATGACATTTTATAGATTAAAAGTGTACAACATCTAATATGTTTTGAATATTGACAATTCAATACCTTTTTCACGTGTTTTTACTACAGTTGACTCATGGTTTCACAATCTTGGTTATACTACGACATCCCTTTCTAATTGCATTAAAAAGTCCATCTTACCTTCTCCTAAATCTCGACACCTTCAACTACTTTCACATTTTCCCATTTTAAAAGTATACTAAGGTGTATGAATATAATATAATGAAATGTCATCGCAACAATATGATGCCATTAGAGATGATCCTTTCCTTAACCCACTTTTTACTTGCATCATATTTGAATAATTGGCTTTTAAAACATATTAAAATGAGTTAAATGTTCTTTAGATGTAAGACACTACCCTATGGATATGTTTTAGAAATTTTAACATTGCTAATGATTCTTCTAACATTGCTAGTGATTTCTGTTATTAGTATTAGTCAAATACAAGAACAATCTTGACGAATCACAAGAGGAAAAACAACAAGGAATTATTTATTGAAATTGGGAAGAAGAAAAAGCAAGAGTCAATGCTCCTCATGTCTTGTATGGTACTTTCACATGTTGCACAATTGTTAAGGTGTTTCTTTTCATTTTGGACTTACTTATTGCATTGTAAATTTATTCTTTTGATACGGGGTGAAAACATGGAGGTGGGTTATACTTTTTAGCGAAAAATGGTGTGTTTGGGCGAAAAAAACAATGGCTTGATTGAGCTTTTTTTATGCATTTGATCAAGCTCCTTGGGTGCTAAAAAGGTAGCTCAATTGAGAGTTAAAAACAAGCCCTTGATCGAGCTATAACGCTTGATCGAGCATTAAGGCTCAACCGAGCCATTTTTTTAATCAAATACTACTCCCGCTATCTGCGTGTGCCATTTGCACAGACCAGGGGTAAACTAAGAGCTCGACTAAGAGTGCGAAAGTAGCTTGACCGAGAGTATTGGAGTTTGATCGAGGAATTGGAGCATGGAGCATTCAAATCAATCTCATCAATGACCCTGAGGCTCATACAAAGGTAGGCATTCTATATTTTTTTCTTTCTTATTTAATTTTTTTTTGCAAAATTAAACAAATTATAGGTAAATGTCTTTTGGATTAATCACATCATTAGGATTTGGTCGATGTCTCAAACTAACTAATGTGGTAAGAATATATCATACAATCTTCTTGAGTAAATAGCAGGGATGCGTCATTGCCCAAGGTTAGCCGTTGAAAACTAACCATTGGAGATTAGTTAGATTCCTAAAAAAATGAAAAAATCTTAAAAAGGTAGGTAGGAATTATTTAGTATTCTAATAGTTTAATATTCTAAAATTAGTTATAAATTATTTAATATTTTGAACTTAGTTATAAATTAGTTGTGAGGATGTTAAGAAAAAGTTAAAAGTATTAACAAAAAATAGTTGTTAGGATAATATATATAATATTAAATAATAAAACGTTATTAGGGAGTTATAAATATTAATAGAAAGAGTTGTTATATAATATTAAATAATAAAGAGGTTAACATATTATAACGTATAAGGTTAAGAGAAGGATAAAAATGGAAAGGGAATCATCTAATTATAAATTAAGTTATAAACTAGCAAATAGGAGTACGAGTAATGTATTGTTAAGAATATTTTAAAAACTAATAAGGGGTTAAGAATAAGTTCTAAATAGCTTATATTTAAATACTAATAAGGTTTAATGCCAAATTATTATAAAGAATAAGGTAAAGAGTTGTTAAGAGTATATATATTAATGAAGTAATTAGGATTTCATTAATTTATTAAAAAAATAGGGTCAAAAAATGAATCAAAGTAAATATAAAGGGATAATATAAGTTATAAATAAAAAGAGAAAATTAGGAGGGAATTTTACTATAATATCAAGCACTTAGGAGCTTGAAAATTTATTTTTATTTTCAGTTATGTTATATAATTAATATGATATAAATCTATAAAGAAAAATGGAAAGAGGGAAAATTATAAAAAAATGGGGGCAAAAAAAGATAAGAGGATCATAAGGAGAGGACCAGAATCCAACTCTTACTCAATTTCCAACCATCATCTCTATTGAGATTTCTAGCATGCCTGTCAATCTCAGTAGCCTCCCTAAGCTTTCTATGGTGGAAATGATCAATCCTAGCAAGGACTCTATATTCCTCAATACAAACATGGTGCTTGGATTTATTTGCATGCTCAACAAGAGCTGATCAGCGGGAACAATTGTGCCTTATGTCTACAGCTTGCTCATGGATCCTTTGGTTAATTGATCGACCCATTTCTCCAATATATGGAATACAACAGGAGCATGGAACCAGGTAAACCTCTTTCATGTCCTTCGGGTCGATAGGGTCTTTAACCAAACCAAGAGAATTTCTAATGGTCCTTAGAGGTTTGAAAGAAGAGGATACATTATACCTTCTAAGGATATGGGCAATCCTATTTGTGGTCCCTTGAATAAATGGGAGATGAACCTTGGAGATAGAATCAACACGATCAATGTTAACTCTAGATCCTTTATAGGCTCTTTGAAAGGTCTTGAGGCCCTGAGTTCTATTTTATCCATTATTTTTAAAAACTTCAAGGAGATGAGATTTTTCGTGTACCTACAATATGGATCACAAAAATCTCAGATCTAACATTAAATAAATTAATTAAAAAAAAAACCATGTGCAAGAACCATGAAAACCAATTAATTAAAAAAGAGAAAACAACCATACAAAAATCATGAAAACCAATTAATTAAAAAAGAAAAAACAACCATACAAAAACCATGAAAACCATTAAGAAAACCTTCAAAAGAACTTAGAAAATCACAAAACCAACCAAGAAAATCATAAAAAAACCCTTCAAAGCAACTTAGAAAACCAGAAAACCATCAAAAAAAGCCCCTTCAAAACAATCTAGAAAACACTTCGAAATCCCAAAAAAATCCAAACTATAAAACAATGAAATTATAACCAATAAACAAATAAATAAGAGTTTGAGATTGACCTAATGAATGTGGTTTCTCATAATAAACCTCTATTTAAATTAATTTATATTTTAAATATTTTTTAATAATAAATATAATATGATTCTAGTTTTAAAAATAAAATATTAATATATAAAGTTAAAAAGCAATATATATATATATATATATATATATATATAACATAACATAATTTTATATCTATATAACATAATATAAAATTATTTAACACTATAATTTATATATAACTATGGTCCATAACTATATAATTATAAATATAACTATATATATTTAAATATTATAAAATTATAACATATCATATATATATTTATATATATAAAACGTAACATAACTTGTTATTTAACTATATATATATATATATATATTTTGTGCATAAGCATAACTTATTAATATAACTATAACATTTCACATAATATATTTATTTAAAACATGACACACACAAATATATTCATGTTTCAACAATGCATCATTGATAGATACATTAAATCTATCATAAAAAGTGCATTTGGTCTAGTGAATAAAACCATTTCAATTTTTTTCTAATTTATACCATATTGTTTCATAATGTAGTGTGTTGTACAAGAAGCAATGTCTTCATGTGCTTGCACCTAGTACATGTCATGTGTCAAAGTCAAACATTAAGAACTTAAAGTCTATTGCAGTAATTGATTGGCATGAAATTTTATTAGTTTTGTAAATAGGTTTATTTCAATTTTTTACATATTTATGTGCTATGAATAAATTTTTTTATTTAGAAACAAGAAAAATTGTGAAGATAGATTTGATCACTTCTTTCGATTGTGTTTACATGGAACATAATACTTTGGTTGACAAATTATCAAAAAATGGACTCTGAAGTTTAGGACTTCAGGCTAGATTATTCTGCTTGATTTTAGAAATGGGTTTTTTGTTAACATTTTTTTTCATAAATTACTTTATATGTATTACATGTAATATATTGAGGCATCCCATATACACGTCCCAACTCCAAGCCATAACAGTGCAAAGGGTTTTATTATACGTGGTTGGGCACGTGATATATCACGTAGCCCATTGAGAGTTCATGTTCCACTCATAGATCCTGCCTCAGACACCAGTCAGAGTGTCAGAGGTAGTGTTTTTGTCTCTGTTAATGATCTTGCTACATCCAGTGGACCTTCATTTCCTATTTTAGGTACACCTCCTAGGTTTTTAAATCCTTTTTAAACTTTATGCGTTTATGTCTTGAAATTGTCTTAATTTTTAAATTGTCTTCAACTAATGTGTTTTAATTTAACATATATGTTCTTATGCTTCTAGTTTGTTAATTATATATGTTAACTTATGTTTATGATTTTCAGGCCCTCAGTAGGCCAAAGTTGAGGATCAAAGTGTAGCAACGATCCCTCTATGGGATGATGCTACAACTCATATCACATTGGAGTATGTTACGACCCATCATACGCAGATCAAAGCAGAGATACAAAACATCCCTACAAATTCACTAATTGATCTTTCATTGTCTTTGATGTTAGATAACATCAATAGTTTGATCTAGACATATCAGAGGTCGGGCCCACATAGCCACCTCCTACAGTCCATACAAAGGACTGCGAGGCATAAGGTTAGAGGCCCACATACTTGGTAGGTGGTGAAAGAGGCCACCAAGGACATTGATGTTCGTGGGGAGTGTTGGGTGTGGAGCCTAATTATCTTCTGTATTCAAAGGTATTGCCACATTGGACCCCAGTTTGAAATGGGGCGGCAACGCCGCAAGTAAAATATTCGCAGCAAGGGGGGTCCGGGGAGGGGGGGGCAGTTGCAACCTTTGGGGAGCCCCCCCCTGGCGGGGGGTTTCAGGGGGCAGCGCCCTCGAAGCTAAGAATAGATGTAAAATTTCCTTGTAGAAGTATAGTAATTTCTAGTCAATATGGGTTGTTCATTAGGCAAAGATCTGACGGTAGAAGTTATGTTTAATTTAGTGTTTTTTGCCCTAGAAGGCAACCCCTCACTATATATGAGGGAATTGTATTGCGTCTATGTAGATCCGTATTCTGAGTGAGAAAGAGAGAGGAGATTGAGAGCGAAGAGGGTGTTATAGCGGATTTGTTGTAGGTTGTATCTCTTCAGTTTGCTGGATAATATAAAAGGAAGGACTAGTTGTTTCTCCATGGACGTAGCCCAAACTGGGTGAACCACGTAAATCTGTGTCTCTCTTGTTTTATGCGTTTTCTGTGTTTATATTTCTGCAATATTTTATGTGTTCCATTGCTCTGTAATATATATAATTTACTAACAGGGAGTTGTTCGACATCCCTCCAAATCACCCTGCTATACATAGAGGTTTGACTCCATTGAAATATTTTAGGAATGTTGATGAAACCCATTTCGTGTAAGATAGATTCATTGGAGCTTGGGGCCAGTTCCCCCACCATGACCAGGTTTCCATTTATTTTTCCAAGCATTTATATGTAGAGTTTGTTTTACATACGAGGGCATATTACACTAATACCAGATCTCATTATTATGGACCTAGCTTTGGATGTACCTATGAGCATAATGGGGATCATAGGGACCCTGGGCATGTACCACCACCTCCGAGATTCTTTCTACTACCGTCTCGGAGCTTGGTATTACTGACAGAGCTAGAGGAGTTATCGCAACTCAGTGGTGAAACCAGTGAGACTATTGTAGACAACATGCAGATGCCATTGGCTAGTGCGCATGTTGAATTGGATGGAGAGATTAGGAGACCACCATCATTACCTCGTGACCCATCAGTGCCCTTATATGATGATGAATTTCTCACAAGTTTACCCTTTGACCAAATTTTGACATATACATGTATGTATCGTGATGCCATTCGTGAGATTTTGAGGGTGTATGACCCGTGTGACATAGACCAGGTATATATATATATATATATCTATATATATATATATATATATATATATATATATATATATATATATATATATATATATATATATATATATATATATGAAACTTTTGACTCTTATTGTCAAATTATGCATAATTATTTATATTAATTTCTAGCTCGTATTAGATTTCATTTATATTAAAAAGTTTATGATAACATGTAGATACATCCCAACTACATGGATGAGCTTATGAGGTCATTTGAGGGGGCAGTTGATCAACCAAGCCATCCTTGACCAAAGCATGTTTCCATGGATTATCCTCCACCTCCACCTCCACCTCAAATGTTCACTAATGTGGAGGAGAGTGACTGTGTACAACCACATGGGCTAATAGTTGAGGTAAAAAATTTTATTCCAAATATTTTAACATTTTCTTTTTTTAAGTTATACATATATGCTAATTAATTTGTAGACTAATTATGATGTGTCCTTGCCATTGTGTACAGTCCCATATGTAGAGTGTTGTTGATTTTGTTTTTATGTGGAGAGATTAGTGGGATGTTGGGTTTAGAGGAATTGATGATGCAGGTCCATCGATGCAGACCCCAGTCATTGAGCCATAGGCAAGGGAGAACTAAACCATGATTCATCAGATCCCCATCCTATCTAAATTGCATTTGAACTCGACTGAGTTTAGTAGATTCATGTACATGTAATTAAAAATGTGGTTCAAAATCATCTATTTCCATATTGTTTATTTTGTACAAATAATGATCTAATCAGATTGAATTTGAATGTGTTATGTTAGAGTACCAGCTTATGGACACTTACTTTGTGCGGAGGAACTCACATAGGAGTTCTGGTGGTAATTAGAGTGTCATAGTTTTCATATTTCTAGACTCATTTCATTGTGCACATTCACATGTGATTCAGACTTTGTATATTTTCATACATGGATAGTTTATGGATGTACATCATGGCCATTATTTTATTTTATGGATTCTTATTATTTTAGTTTATGGATGTTCATGTGATATTTGTAATTTGTATATATTTTCATATGGATATTTTACTCATACATGTATTCACTATTTCAGTTCGTGGATTTGTAGTAATTTTGTTTATGGATTCTCATTAATTTTTTAGGTTTATGGATCTGTTAAAATTATTTCGCTAATTTAAACTTTTTTTCTATATACTATAACGTTTATTAGTAAAATATATGTTCAATTTTGATTTCTAGTTTCATAGATTAAGAAAATAATCACAATATTAAGTTATGATGCAAGTCACTTTGATATTTAAAATGAACTAAAATATATCATGTGTCAATTTAATATTAAACATGGAAAGAATTCCAATCATTCTTCATATTGGCTTGTAGAAAGTGTCTTTTAGTGCAATCAACATGTATGTTATTACAATTCAATTTTAAAAGTAAATTATTTTAATTATAAAGTCATCCATATTATAATAAAAAAATATATATATGAAATTTTTTGCGACCCACCCTTATACTATTGTGTGGACAACTTTTTTAAGTATTTCAATCAATTTCTTATCTCAAGGTTCAATTAGGAAACACAGATGGGATTGAAATAAGTTTTATTCAATTTTAAAATATGTCATGTAAACAACAAATAGGTTTTATTCAACATTATTTATTTTGAGATTGTATACATGAGCTTATTCATAACATGATATAAGTCAATCATATTGAAATTTAATATATAGGTCAAACAACAATATATGACAACATTTATATAATTTTACATAATATTACCAACTTCCCTAAATTTACAAGTAGTTGTCCAAGTATTTCAATCAATTCCTTATGATGAAAATAAGTTTTATTCAATTTAAAAAAACTCAAATATGACTAAAATAAGTTATATATTCAATTCTAAAAGATGTGGAGATGTAAAAGTTACAAATACAAGTTTTACTTGATTTTATTCTGTTTGAGGTTATATAAAAAAGCTTAGTCATAATGTATGTTGTCAATAATTTGTTTGTGCTTAGGCTAAAATCAATGCACAATGTTAAACTGATTACCTTGAAATTTACTATACACTATATATCTAGTTAAATCAAATCATAAATCAACATCTTCATTGAAATAAATGGATCTAATGAAAGCAATCAAATAGGATGAGAAATCAACACCTACACTAAAATCAATGCATCTAATGCAAATATTCAAATTGGATTAGAAATCAACATCTGCATTGAAACCAATGCATCTAATGCTGCAAGAAATCAAATAGGATTAGAAATCAACATCTACGTTGAAATCAATGCATCTAGTGGTAGCAATCAAATAGGATTAAGAATCAACATCTACACTAAAATAAATGCATCTAATGTAAGCTCAATCAAACAAGATTAGAAATTAACATCTTTAATGAAATTAATGCATCTAATGCAAGTAATGAAATAGAATTAGAAATCAACATTTACACAGAAATCAATGCATCTAATGTAAGAAATCAAATAAGATTAGAAATCGGCATCTGTGCACTGAAATCAATGCATCTAGTACAAGTCATTTTATTCCCTTTCTCTCCACCCTCCATCTATATCAATATCTCCCCCCATTTCTCCCGCTTTGTCTCTCTATCTCTCCTCCCAAACACACACATACACTCTCTTCATATATATCTATATCTCCCTCCCTCCCTCTATATCTTTCTTCTTCCTTCTCTCTCCCTTCCATATTTATCTCTATCTCACCCTGTCTCTCATTCTTCATCTCTCTATATCACCCCACAAACATACACATTTTTTATCCATCTCTCTCTCTCTCTCTCTCTCTCTCTCTCTCTCTCTCTCTCTCTCTCGCTATCTATCTATCTATCTATCTATATATATATATTTATATATATATATACCCCCTCTCTCTCTCTCTTCCCCTTCTCTCCCTCTATCTCCCCTTCTATTGCTCTTCCCTCCTAATCTCGTCTCTCCCTCTCTCTCCATCTCCCTTGTCACTCCCTCTCTCTTTCTCTCCATCTCCCTTGCCACTCCCTCTCTCTATATCTACCTTTCTCTCTCTATATGTCTTTCTTCTTACCTCCGTCTGTCTACCCCTACAACTCCATCTCTCTCTCCCACCTCCCTCTATCTCCCCCCCTTGTCACTCACTCACTCACTCATTCTCTCTTTTTATATATATCTCTCTCTCTCAAGCTTCGCCCTGCAACTCTGTTGACTATCTCCCTCCCTCTCTCATTCTCTCTCCCCCTTCTTTGCATCTCTAATTCTTTGCCTTTATGTCTCACCCCCAAACATACACACTCTCTCCCCATCTCTACCTTGTCACTCCCTCTCTCTATATCTACCTTTCTCTCTCTCTATATGTCTTGAATTTCTTCCTTCCCTATCTTTTCCTCCAACTCCATCTCTCGAGCTCCCTCTCTTTCTCCAAGACTCTTTTCTCCTCTCCCTCTCTCCATATTTTTGTCCACCCCTCTCTCTCCTCTATATTTCAAATATTTTAAATTACTTTAAAAATTAAAATATTCTTTTTAAATAAAAAAAATTATATTTCAATGTTGTACAACAAATTTTTTTATTTTAGTTTTTATTTTTTATTTTTTATTTTTTATTTTTTTATATAATAAATATTTAAAATGCAAGATTTCAAATGTGTGTTATACATTCATGTGGAGGTAAAATGATAATTTTCCATGAAAATACTATCTAAAATTTTCCAAAATATTAAAGTTCCAACTACCGCCATCAAAGATACATAGAACGCTCCATGTCTTCCAATTGAAAATTTTTAGGTTTTATTTCTTTAAAGATAGCTTTAGGTTATGATTACTTTGGGATTTTAAAAATATTATATATTTTATTATGTTAGGTTTTTTAAAAAAATAGGTTAATTAAAATTAACATATTGAGTCAACTTGTATGACTCTTTTTGTGTTAATGGCTATTTTGTTGACACCTTTGGTTTATATCAACCACATTTATTAATGTGTTTGTGCTAGTATATATTATAATATAACAAATTTTATATTATATTAAAGTTAATAACATTATATTAATAAAAACTTAATAAATTTAATATTAACATTAAAATCTATTAATATTATTTTTTTATATTAATATCAAATTTCATAATTTAATTTAATAATAATAATATCATTTTTTAATATTAATATTAAATTTAATAAGGTTTCTGCATGACATAATAACAAAAATTCTAATAAAATTTAGAAATTTAAAATGCAGTAAAATTCTAATAATAGCTCAATCGAGATATATATCTCAATCGAGATATGTAGCTCGATCAAGCCTCGGTTAAACGCATATATGGATCGATCAAGCTATGTCGCTTGATCAGGCCATAACGCTTGTTCGAGCCCCTATTAAGCACATATATGGCTTGCTTGAGCGTTTACGAAGCCCTCGATTGAACTATTTGAAATTGAAATTTAAACATTCGATCAAGCGCTTAAAGCGCTTGATCGAGCCTCTGAAGTCCTAAAATCCATAATTTTAGCACCCCTTCTGCAAAAATTTCATGCAACACCATTTTGTACCCTAGCAGACTTAGGGAAAATTTTTTCCTTAGGTGGCGGAGTTGATCATGTTGGATTCATGAAGGAATCCTCTATCTAATGGCATATGAGTTTGACATTTTTGAATTCATATAATATGTTTCATCTAATTTCTTTTAAACATAATGTTTGAAATTTTTTTGATAAATATTAAAGAGGTTGAATAAAAAATCTATATCATAAAATATACACAAGGAAAAAATTTCAAAAAATACCACTATCTTTGTTTACGGGTTCTCTTGAAAAGGGTACTCTTGTTTTTTCAATTTATTTAAATAGTTGAAAAAAATACTTATGTAAAAACATGTGTCTGCAAAATGCAATTGAAATATTCTTTGCCAACTTCGAAAAAAAAAATAAAAAAAAAAATATATATATATATATATATATATAGAGATATATATTAAATTACACATTTTAGACTAAGTTATACTATGTGAACACAGACACACCTCTTAAGTTGTGTGGAACTTTTCAAGGACATTATACAACACTAAATAATTTTGCAAAAAATATCATTAGGACAACAACATAATTCTCCACAATTTGTCTTTTTACTTCAAATCAAAACTCATAGTGCTTATATGAATTTTGTTAGGGTCCCACCCTAACCCCCTTATTTATGTCATGGGATCACGTCATAGTCAAGGGTCAATAAAGCCCATATTAATATTTGTAAGTGGTTAACCCGCAATTAATGACGGGACCACATTTAGTTGCAAATGGGTCGTAGTATTAGATAGATGGTATTAATAAAACCCACGGTATTGGCCCGTGGTATTGCATGTATGAGTCATATATAAAGGATAGAGACTCCCTGCGAGGAGTATCGTGTCTTATTTTGTAATCGAGCTCTGCTCTATTGGAGGTTGCCCCCTCGAAGAGGCAAGTGAACATTACTCTCTGAATAATAAAATCATTGCTATTCTGTGTTCTGGGTATCTTTTCTTCGCATATTCTGTATTGGGTATCATTTTTGCAGGTTAAGAGCATAACAAGTGGTATCAGAGCACTTTCCAGGGCCGGTGGGATCGCCAATTCTTAGCAAATTTTTTTTTGGCTAAAGACATGTTCCGGCATCTTTAAACCATGGGATCTGTCATTGAGCGCATAAACCTACGGATTTGGGGAGGCATGCACGCAGGAAATACAAGAGGTGGTCACGTCTGTTGGACTCCCTTATAACCCCTGTGGGTACCCCTTCGAGTAGTAGCGCATTAGATAGAATCGCGCACGTACTGTCTTCCACGTACCCTCTAGGTATATCGGAAGCCCCTAGGCTCCCTTGAAACCTCGCCATAGATAAACCGTCGGCCGTCTTGTGGCTACAGTACACCGAGAACAGCACTCGGAGAGATTACTCACCCCTACGATAGGGTAGTCAGGTTGTACGGCTAAGGGTACAGTCGATCTTCCTTAGTTCTTCCCGAGCGCTTATTGGTGATCTAGCCCATCAGAATCAGGACGACGAGCTGAGCACGGTGGTACCATTCAATTATTAGTGAAAATTTTTTGGCGGTCCCAATTTTTCATTAGGTTGGTGTATGGTAGAAACTAGAGCTCAAGCAATGGCCAATGAAATACTGGACAAACTTGACGAATCCATCCAATCCATCAATAAGCAGCTTACCGGACTATCTCTCCAGGTCCAGCAATTAATCCCGAAGGGCAAGGAGCAAGCCCATGAGTAGGCGTATAATGACAATGAATACAATGAGGGTGAGTCTAGCCACTCTCCTCACGTCTGGCACACCCACCCACTGCCCAGTCAGCGACCTCCCAAGTTGGATATGCATAAATTTGACGGTTCTCACCCGTCCGCATGGATAGCACAAATGGAGTAGTATTTCAAACTGAATCATATCTTAGATGATGCAACTAAGCTTATGTTGGGGAGCATGTACTTGGACAATGAACGATGGCAATGGTGGGAATGGCATCAACGTTGCAATGAACATTTTAAGACTTGGACCCAATTTACCAAAGCTCTTCGAGACCACTTTGAACAGGAGGACTCTTTTTTGGGTCGTCTTACTAAGCTCCGACAGACAAGTACCGTGGATGAATATATTACAACTTTTGAAGCCTTAGCCTTCCGCACTTGGGGTCTCTCAAATGAGTTCTACACGGAATGTTTTATCAGTGGTCTTAAAGAAGCCATCAAAGCTCAAGTCTTACTGCACCACCCTCCCACTTGGACAGAGGCTTGCAAGGTAGCCCGTAACGTGGAACGTGCATTAGCAGCCCAATACAGTCGCCCAAATTTCCCCACTAAAGGTCGTCTCCCACAGGCTCACAACACGACTCAAACACTTAAGGTCGAAAAGGTGTCACCTGCGGAAATGGCCGAAAGAAGGAAGCAAGGACTATGTTACTACTGTGATGAAAAATACTCCCCAGGTCATAAATGCAAGGAGCCCAAATTTTTTCAAATAGATGCCACTGACTACAGCTCAACAGAGGAAGATCCACCACTTGAGGAACATGAGGCGCTAGAAGAAGACAACCCAAAGGAGAATGTCTCTGACGAACCAGTTATTTCGCTGCATGCGTTGGCAGGGATTTCTTCCCCTCAAACTCTCAAAATCAGGGGTTTTCTTAAACATTGCCCAGTAGTAGTCTTGATTGATAGTGGAAGTACCCATAATTTCATCCATCAAAAAATCGCAGAAGCAGTGCATTGTTTTGTACGAGCAGTTTCTAACTTCCAAGTCCAAATTGCGGATGGGGGCACAATGAAATGTGAAGGCCGCTGTGAAAATGTCAAACTTCAAATGGGGGATTATCAGTTGAAAACCCACATGTTTGCCATACACATGGGGAGTTGTGACATTGTCCTCGGCGCTGAATGGCTCTGCATGCTTAGGCCAATCACAATGGATTTTCAGGAGTTATATATGAGTTTTAAGCAGAACAACTACACACATACCCTCCGTGGACTCCAGGCGGGAGCCCCCTCTATCATCAGCTCGCATCGGATGGAAAAATTGTTAAAAAAGGGCAATCATGGAGTGGTGGCTCAATTTAATGCCATCCAGGTCATCGAAACCAAGTCTCTGCCAATTCATCCTGAGATGCAACAGATTTTAAATAACCATCTGCTGGTCTTTGACAAGCCTCATGAGCTTCCACCCTCGCGAGGGGAACATGATCATAGCATCACCTTGGTTCCAGGGGCCCAACCCCCAAATGTGCGGCCATACAGATATCCGTTCACCCAAAAGAATGAAATAGAAAAAATCATCAAGGAACTTTTGGAAGCAGGTGTCATTCGTCCCAGCATTAGTCCTTATTCATCCCCAGTGGTCATGGTGCTCAAGAAAGATGGGGAGTGGAGGATGTGTCCTGACTTCAGGGCCCTCAATAAGTTGACAGTCAAAGATAAATTTCCCATTCCGGTGGTTGACGATTTGCTGGATGAACTCAATGGGGCTCAATTCTTCACTAAGCTGGATCTTCGCTCAAGCTACCACCAAATTCGCATGAAGGAAGTCGACATTCCCAAGACTGCTTTCCAAACTCATGAAGGCCATTATGAGTTCCTGGTCATGCCATTTGGTCTTTGTAATGCCCCCTCTACTTTTCAGAGCCTTATGAATCACATTATCAAACCATATCTCAGGAAATTTGTCCTTGTCTTCTTCGATGACATCCTCATCTATAGTGGCACTTGGGCTGCACATCTTCAACATGTCGATCTACTCTTACACCTGCTCTGCAAGCATAAATTATTTTTCAAGATGTCCAAGTGTTCGTTTGGCATGGAAGAAGTTGAGTATTTGGGCTACATTGTGGGGCATGAAGGTGTCAAGGTGGACCCCAAAAAGATCCAGGCAATGCAATAATGGCCTCAACCTAAGACTTTGAAGAGCTTGAGAGGATTTTTGGGTCTCACAGGCTATTAACATAAATTTGTTCACAACTATGGCCGCATAGCGAAGCCCCTCACTCAACTCCTAAAGAAAAATTCCTTCTTCTGGAATGAGGAAGCACAACAGGCATTTACCGCTCTCAAAAACGCTATGTGTTCCACTCCAGTCTTAGCACTACCTGACTTCACCAAATCCTTTGTCATTGGATGTGATGCTTCGGGGACCGGTATTGGGGCAGTCTTAATGCAGGAAGGGCGACCTTTGGCCTTCACAAGCCAACAACTAAGTGGGAAGAATCTGGGCCAATCTACCTGTGAAAAAGAAATGATGGCCATCTTACATGCCGTCGAGACCTGGCGACCTCACTTATTGGGGCGACGTTTCCAAATCCGCACAGATCATCACAATCTTAAATATTTTTTGGAGTAACGCCTATCCTCCCCACAACAAAATAAATGGCTCGCCAAAATGCTGGGATATGATTATGAGATCATTTACAAGAAAGGGAAAGACAATAGTGTAGCAGATGCATTATCTCGCCAATTTGAGGAAGAAAGTACTCTGCTAGCAATTTCCCTCCCCATTCCAGAATGGATTGAAGAGGCTCGCAAGGAATGGTTTTCACACCCCGGGCTATCCCAACTCATTTCTCAATTGCAGGTAGATCCAAATTCCACCAAGGGCTACTCGTGGCAGGATGATATTCTTCGCTATAGGGACAGAGTCGTAATATCCCCAACATCCACCCTCAAAGGTCACATTTTGGCAGAATTGGACTAATCGCCCATTGCAGGACATTCGGGCTTTCAGAAGACGTATGCTCGCACCAGAAGATCATTTTTTTGGACAGGCATGAAAAAGGACATCCTTACTTTTGTAGCAGAATGCGATGTCTGTCAACGCCACAAAGGGGAAACAGTCAACACACCAGGCACATTACAACCATTGCCCATTCCGACATCCATTTGGACGGAAGTTTCTATGGATTTCATTACAGGTCTTCCAAAGTCCAGGAACAAGTCAGTCATCATGGTGGTTGTGGACCGACTATCGAAGTATGCTCATTTCTGCGCACTACCCCACCCATTTACACCAACTTTGGTCGCTCAATATTTCATGGATCAGATTTTCAAATTGCATGGCATGCCCACTTCTATTGTGTCCGATCGCGACCCGATCTTCACCAGTAATTTTTGGCAGGAACTCTTCAGGATACAAGGCACTCAACTAAAACTCAGTACTTCCTATCATCCGCAAACGGATGGTCAAACTGAAGCTGTCAACAAATGTCTAGAAACCTACCTTAGGTGTTTCACTTCAGAAAAGCAACACCTTTGGGTACAGTGGTTACCTCTGGCTGAATGGTGGTATAACACCAACTATCATGCCACCACCAAAATGACTCCCTATGAAGTAGTATATGGTCAACTTCCGCCTTCCACTACTTCTTATCTCAAGGGGTGCTCCAAAGTACAAGCAGTGGATCAACTCCTACAACACCGCGCAACCATGCTCACCCATCTTAGAGAGAATCTTCATCAAGCTCAGAACCGCATGAAGCAATAGGTAGACCAGCATCGCTCAGAGCGCCAATTTCAAGAAGGGGATCAGGTCTTTTTGAGGCTGCAACCATATAAGCAAACATCACTCAAAGACAAGGGTTGTCAGAAGCTATCTCCAAAATTCTACGGACCATACCAAGTACTTCAGCGCATTGGAGAAGTGGATTACAAGTTGGCTTTGCCACCTACTGCAAAAATCCATCCAGTTTTCCATGTATCGTGCCTCAAGAAAGTGATCGGGAACAATTGCCGAGTTCAAACCAGTCTACCTGAATTGGACGAAGAAGGGTCAATCTGGCTTCAACCCGAACAGGTTCTAGACACAAGAGACAAACACCTGCGCAGCCGCATGATTAAGTCCTCGTCAAATGGAAAGACACCTCTCCGGAAGATGCAACTTGGGAACCAGCCACTATTCTTCAGCAGTTTCCGCAGTTTCATCCTTGAGGACAAGGCTAGTCTTAAGGGGGAGGGCATGTTAGGGTCCCACCCTAACCCCCTTATTTATGTCATGGGATCACGTCACAGTCAAGAGTCAATAAAGCCCATATTAATATTTGTAAGTGGTTAACCCGCAATTAATGACGGGACCACAGTTAGTTGCAAATGGGTCGTAGTATTAGATAGATGGTATTAATAAAACCCACGGTATTGGCCTGTGGTATTGCATGCATGAGTCATATATAAAGGATAGAGACTCCCTGCGAGGAGTATCGTGTCTTATTTTGTAATCGAGCTCTGCTCTATTGGAGGTTGCCCCCTCGAAGAGGCAAGTGAACATTACTCTCTGAATAATAAAATCATTGCTATTCTATGTTCTGGGTATCTTTTCTTCGCATATTCTGTATTGGGTATCATTTTGCAGGTTAAGAGCATAACAAATTTTGAGGGCTTTAATTTGATAAAATAGGAAAAACTTAAAATTTCATCACCACATTTGGTCCAAATGTGTAACCCAACTTCATGTATTCACCCTACCACCATAGCATATCATTGTAAACTTCATATCATACCTATTAATTCTATTATTACAATGTGTCACAAGATAAAAAATATTATCTTTTTCCACTATTAAAAATTCTCTCTTGTTTCATATCATACATGTAGGAAAGTATTTGTTTCACCTTAATGTTTGGTGCTACATGATATGTTGTGCCTCGAAAATCATTTTTCACATGATAAGCATCCTCCCAACCATTGTATCATGGAAAAGTTTTCCTTCTTGAAACAAGGAGAATTTTTCTCCTCCTTTCTTCACTTTTCCTTATCTTTTTTTTTTTTAATCCTATTCTCCCCTTATCATTTCATCTTAGGAAATTTTGACACTTGCAACATAGTTTATTTCCCTTCACTTTTTTTTGTTATATGGAATCACTCAAATAACATTGTGTGATGTATTGTAAATTTTTTTTGGCGTGATACATCACTTGATAATATCATTTCCTTTGATGTGATGCTCCCTTCTTCTCATACATTTCCTTTTTCCATTTCCTCTCTACCTTGTCTATGTCACAAACAAAAGATATTCAAGCTTGGAACATGTTGGAGCTAGAGGTTTTGTTGGTGCAACATATCAAACACACAAAAAAAAATGTGTTTGATATGTAATCTTATTAATTAGCCCAAAATAGGACTCTTGTACTTGAGAAGTAATTGTCCTTACCTAATATTTCAAACATATGATCTCAAATTCACAAGGGTAATATACATACTCATGAGTAAGAATATTTTGTGTTAATGTAGATGCTTTGTCAAGACTAGTCTTCTAAAAAAGGTATCAAAACGTTATAAAATTATCTTTAAACTTTACATCCTTTACAACCCAAATGTGAAGGGAAATATATATTTAGATCTATATGAGTGTTTACACATGGAATGTTCCTTTTTATTGGCTTCATAATATGTATATGTTGTATAGAATAAAGGTTCATGAGTCCAACACATAGTTGTAACAATAGCCAACCGATTTAGTAAGAAAAATTACTTTATTCTAACTCCTCCAAACCAAAGACAAGAGCTACTCTATGGCTTTATAGGTGGGAGACATTGACTGATGCCGCCAATAGCAGGCGCTATTTTCTAAACCTTAGGGTTTTCAGCTTTGGCAATGTTTCTTTTCCTTTATCGGGATTCTTCCATCCCTAGAAAATCCCTTATTTAACCTCTTATGGAACATATATATATATATTCCATCTAAGCCTATCCTTTCTAAATCAAAGCTAACAATGGTTGATTTAGCCTTTATTTACAATAACACAAAATGAAACTAAATAAACTAGAAATTTGAGATGTTTCCCTCTCTATTTGTTAAAATAGAACTCGAAAACAAACAACAAATAAGAACCAAATCCCAGCTGTCGCCTCTTCATTCGGGTGCTCCTACATTAGGCTCCCTGGGTGAATGAAATTCATGGCTCCTGTCCATGAGCTCTTCAATAGAGTACCCAACGTTCTAAATCTGGCCAGCATCTAACCAAGAACTATTTTCAATAGGATGATCCTTCCACTTAACTAGGTATTGCAGATATTCCTCTTGTCGAGTCCGTCTAGCCACCTGGGTATCTAGGATCTGTTCGATCTCTAGAGGCTTTTCTGGGGGCATTTGTTTAATCCACATGTCACTCTCTTCCTAGGTGTCTCGTGTTCGTCTTTCCGAAGTGTCTTCATCCTCTGCTGCAATGTAGTGGTACAGGTCTAATACATTGAAAATTGGTGAAATTCCAATACCTGGAGGTAACTGCAATTCGTAAGCATTTGCAAAAAATTTCCGAAGAATCCTGCAAGGCCCAATATTTTTCCATTTCAACTTATTGTACTCGCCTTTAGGAAACCTCTCCTTGTGTAGGTGTGCTAATACCAAGTCTCCTACATTGAATTTCAGCTCTCGCCTCTTCAAATCTGCCTTCTACTTATATTTTTGGCTGTTGTTCTGTAATTTTAATTTCACCTGTTCATGAAGATCGTTGATTGCCTTTGCGAAGTCTTCACCATCAGCACTTCTATGCTCCAACTATCCCAAATCCCGTAACTCATGTACTCCACGTGGGTGCATTCCGTATAGGATTTGGAAAGGACTACTACTTGTACTCCGGTTGGGAAAATCATTATAAGCAAATTCCGCTTGTACAAGCACACAATCCCATTGTCGAGAATTTTCTCCAACCAAACTCCTCAACAAATTTCCTAGACTCCAGTTCACCACTTCGGTTTGGCCATCAGTCTATGGATGATAAGCTGAGCTGAAGTTTAGTTTGGTGTCTAACTTCTTCCACAAGGTTTGCCAAAAATGTCCTGTAAATTTAACATCGCGATCCGAAACAATAGACTTTGGCAAGCCATGTAATCTATTTATCTCGGTAAAGAACAAATGTGCTACATGTGTGGCATCACTGGTTTTCCTGCATGGAATGAAATGTGCCATTTTAGTGAAATGATCCACCACCACCATGATGGAATCGAATCCCTGTTGTGTCTTTAGCAGGCCTAAGACAAAGTCTAAATTGATTGAGTCCCATGGTCTGCTCGAAATGGGTAAGGATGCATACAACCCTGTGTTTTGGCTGTGTCCCTTAGCAAGCTGACACATTTTTCGTCTAGTTACAAATCTTTGTACATCTCCGCACATCCTCGGCCAATAGTAAAAGTGGCTTAACTGATCCAAGGTCTTGTCTATGCCAAAATGTCTTGCTAAACCTCCACTATGCTTTTCTTAGATTAAGTTCTCTCTCCTAGAACATTCTGGAATACATAACTGCCCTCCTTTGAACAACAATCCTTCTTGCATGTTATAGTCCAGCCACGAACTGCTATCTGTCAATAATGGATTTTGGCAAGCTTCATAAGCTTCCTTAAAATTTGCATCTGCCCCATACAAGTCCTTAAGGTGTTCAAATCCTAACACTTGTATGGTACTTTCCAGTAGGATCCGATTCCTCTTGCTTAACGCATCTGCCACTTTGTTGGCTTGACCACTGATATGTTTCAGCACAAATGTAAAACTCTGCAAGTACTCCACCGACTTCGCATGTTTATGGTTCAGCTTATGCTGCTGCATAATGTACTGCAACACTGAATTGACTGAAAATAAGACAAATTCATTTGCCAACAGATAATGCCTCCAATGTTTTAGTGCCTGAACCACTGCATAAAATTCCTTGTCATAGGACATGTATTTTTGTCTACTTTCATTTAGTTTCTCGCTGAAATAGGCTACCAGCTTGTCCTATTGGTTGAGTACTACACCAATGGCTGTCCCATTGGCATCACAACGAACTTGCAAAAGTTTGTTAAAGTTCAGCAATCTTAAAATTGGTCTTTCAGTAATTTTCTTTTTGAGCAGCTGAAAGCTCTTCTTTGCCATTTCTGTCCAATGGAAATGTTGATTTGTTTTCTTAATGGTGTCCAACATAGGTGCACAAATTCCACTAAAATTTTTAATAAATTTCTAATTAAAACTTGCCAATCCATGAAAACTCCACACTTCAAACAAACTCTTGGGGGATGGCCAACCACGTATAGCTGCAACCTTTTCCGGATCCATTTTAAATTCATTCTCAGCAATCACAAATCCTAGATAAATTAACTCTTTCTTGAAAAAAGAACATTTCTTCAAATTTATCAGCAATTTATTCTGCTGCAATCTTTCTAATACATACCTCACATGTCGAAAATGTTCCTCCTTTGTCTTGCTGAATATCAGTATATCATCTAGATACACAATCACAAATTTTCCAATGAATTCCTTGAGCATCTCGTTCATCAACTGCATGAACGTACTAGGAGCATTGCTCAATCCAAATGGCATAACCAGCCATTCATACAAGCCTTCATTTGTCTTGAAAGCTGTCTTCCACTCGTCACCTTCTCAAATTCTGATTTGGTGGTAGCCGCTTTTCAGGTCTATCTTTGAAAAGTATGCTGCTCCACTCAGACAATCCATCATATCATCCATTCGAGGTAATGGGAATCTGTACCTGATAGTAATCTTATTAATGGCCCAAGAATCCGTGCACATTCTCCACTCACCTCCTTTCTTGGGAGCTAAAATGGTCGGAATTGCACAAGGGCTTAAACTCTCCCGAATCAGTCCTTTATCCAACAACTCCTGCACCTGCTTCCAGATTTCTTCATTATCCTTTGGACTCATCTGGTAGGCAGCCTTGTTTGGAAAACTGGCTCCTAGAATAAAATCAATATGGTGACTGATGCTCCTCTTTGGTGGTAATTTGTCCGGTAGATCATCTACCACAATATCACTAAATTCTTGCAACATATTCTATATCTGTTCTAGAAAATCAATAAGGTTGGTATATACTAATGCTGTTCTGGGTCTTCTCACATATGCATAACCCATATCGCTCTCTTAAATCTATTGCAGAAACTCCTTTCCTCCCAGTAGTAACTCTTTTTTTCCGCTTGTTTCTGCTGTCTCCCCTCCTTCCTTGGCTTCTTTCATAAGTACCAAGGTATGCCTTATACCATCCTTGACAAATCGGTAACAATTTTCCACTCCATCATGGACTACCTTTCTGTTGTATTGCCATGGTCTACCCAGCAGAATATGGCACACATCCATCGGCATGATGTCACAAATCACTTTATCCTTGTACTTGCCTATCTGAAAATCTAGCTCACATTGTTCATCAACTAACAATTGGTGTCCCTTCTGCAACCACAACACCCTGTATGGAGTTGGGTGTCTTATTCTCTTCAAACCCAGTTTCTCCACCATCTCCATAGCTACCAAATTATCGGTACTCCCACTGTCAATAATCAACTTACAACATTATCCGTGTGACTTGCATACAGTGCAGAATAATGCTTTCCTCTATGTCTGATCCACTACTTCCTTGGCTGGTTTCAATAACACCTTGTTCAATACCAAGGCTTCCCCAGTTTCTGGCATACTCTTCACCTCCTGTGGTGGTGCCTCCGCTTCATTGGGTTGAGCAATATATGCTCCCCTCTGCCCAGTTTGTTCATTTTCAGGACATTCAAAGGACCTCTGTCCCCACTTGTGACACTTGTAACACTGATAGGAATTTCCTCTGCCTCTGCCACTACCTCTTCCTCACTGGTATGGCCTTCCTCCTCTGGTGTTACCTTCCCTTTCACTCTGTCCCGAAGTCTTCGAACTGCTACCCTATGTTGGAAATAATACTGAGAGGAGGGTGAATCAGTATTATCAAATTCTTTTCAATATATCTTCCTTATTTATATTCTTCAAATATTGATCATTACTTTATTTGTCAGTATCATAAAATATTGAGCATGAACAAGAAAAACAGATAGTCACACCAAAGAACACCATATATAAGGTGGAAACCCAATGTGGGTGAAAACCACCTGCTGCAATATGTCTCTATCTTCTTTCAATTAGAAACTCCTTTTACAATGATTTTGTACTGGTGCAGTCCTTTACCAGTACGCAGCCTACAACCTGCAAAGAGCTACAACTCTCTCTCGTTTTCCAGTCTCTCCTGGAAGGGAGCTACAACCCCCTACTTCTTTTCTTTCAAGGACCACTTTTCATAAATTTTCAAACTGGATCCAAGAATATCAAATAATCATCAAGTACATGCAAATTACCCAAACTCCTTATATAATCAACCAAGAATCACCCAACTTCTCAGAATGTTGTAAACAGAAAGATAGTACCAGAAATATAAACCCAGAACTCTGTAGCAAGAGATAAAAGATAACCAACAAATGTTTCAAGACAGATCCGCAGTTTTTCCTTATCTGGACTGCGTGACTCCACAACCCGCCTTCTGTTTTCCTGCATATCCACGCAAAGCTCCGTCTACTTCGCTGCGTATCCCCGCAACTTGCCTTTCACCTGACTGCGAACCTTTGCTGTGCCAACGCACCTGCTTCTTCTATCGCACCGGGTACTTCTATATATCCGCAGCTTCTCCTTCTATCGCACCGCGTATCTCTGACCTTGCTCCGCACTGCTTCTTCTGGCTCACTGCGCACCTCCGCACTGTACCCTTTGTTATGCCGCGTACCTTTACTGCATCTCCGCACTGCGCCTTCGATCACGCTGCGATCCCACGCACTATGTCTTTCTGTGGGCCGCGTACCACCACACTGCACCTTTCACTGAGCTGCGGTCCTCCGCACCTGAACCGTGAAATACCTGCGGACCTTTGATTTGAACCGAATTAACAAACCTCCGAAGAGCCACTGACAGTCAGATGCCCAGATCTGATCATGCGCCCGAGAGATCACACTTCATAGATTCACTTTTAACTTCACTTTTATATAGATCAAGCCTTTTAAACTGATAAACCAATATTTCAGATCTTAAGATATTCAATTTGCGAAGATACATTAGCTAAGTGATCTCCTTCCCTATTTATAGTCAAGCCCTTATTCACACCATGGGACAAAACCAGCAATAACCAATACAAGGGATCAAACCGAGGCTAAATTAGATCCTATACCACGGGCCAAAACCATAGAATCAAGAACGACGGGCTAAATACCACGGGCCAAACATAAGAAACCCCACGTGAGCGCACTTCTCTGCCTTGAAGTGAGTGAACTGGGGGTCCACACCTCATGAACGGGTAACCTGCGGGTATGAACGCACTTCCTGGCTGGCGTACCTGCGGGTCCGCACCTTTTGAACCATTCACCTGCGTGCCTCTTAATTTCCAACATTTTGAGAGCCTGAACAGAGCATTGCCACTTGAGTGAGTTGCCATCAAGTACAACACCTGTAACATAGAGCCATACCAGAATCATAATGTCAACACCCTATTCATTGCTGCTAGTAGTCTTACCTCTGCCAAAGTTCTGTCCTCGACCTCTACTAGAACCTCGTCCTCTCCTGGCATTTTGTTTCCTAGCAATCTTTTCTTCCGCCTTCAAAGCACTCTAATAAGCTTCATCTATGGTTTTAGGGGAAAGAATGCTAATTTCATCTAAGATCTCCATCTGCAGGTCATTTCCAAACCTCACTGTCTTCTCAGGAGTATCTTCAACATAACCAGCTCTCAGGTTAAATTTATAAAATTCTTTTGTATATTCCTTCACGGTCATCATTCTCTATTTCAGGTTCTGCACCTATCTATAAAGGGCAATCTGGTAGTCTTTGGGCAGAAACTTACTCTTCATTTTCACAACCATCCTATCCCACCTTTTGATCAAGGGTTTGTTTAATCTCCTCCTTTCTTCATGTACACTATCCCACCATAATGCTGCATGGCCCTTTAATTTGGTGACAGCAAACCTAACCCTCTTATCTTCACTGATTTCTTCATACTCAAAATATTTATCCAATCCAACAGTGCCTCTGTGGACAAACTGCCATCATAATTAGAGAGCTCTGGCTTTGGCTTGCTGCTAGCCAACAAAACTGACCTTAAGAGCTTAATTTCTATCCCTTCATCATCTGACCCATCTGTCGTAACCACATTTTCCTCTTCACTATCATATCCATCTTCTGGCTCTCTACGCCTCCCTACTTCCAATGCTGCCAAACATACAGCCAGGTCTCTAATCTCTTCTCTTAATTCCCCATCTTCTGCTCTTCTGACAGCTCTTCCTCGAACCCTTCTTCCTAACTCCATCTTTACTGAGAGAAGGTAAAACCTGCTCTAATACCAAAAATTGATGTCGCTGATTAACAGCAGGCACTAGTTTCTAAACTTGTGGGTTTTCAGCTTTGGCGTTGTTTCTTTTCCTTTATCAAGATTCTTCTGTCCCTAGAAAATCCTTTATTTAACCTCTTAAAGAACGTATATATATAACCCTCTTAACCTTTGGTTATCGCGGCTAAACACTTGGAATCCACATGTCGGCGATATTTCCTCTTACTAAAACATTTATAAGGGAATACATATGCAAACACTTCTTTTGGCCCTTGATACTGCCTTTGCACATTTACCGAGGTTAGCTTTATCGGCAATTGGCATTGATCCCTTCATGGGTCACACACACATATATATTTGTCCCCCCGATATGCGACTATCGCCTCCAAAATACACTATCAGCGCTTAAAAACATTGCTATCCTATTTATACAGGAAACATACTCCGAACAAGGCCAGAACACAAAACTGGACTTAAAATTTTATAAACCACACTTGTGGTCTTGTCGGGTCTGCAACACTGATCTCCACTCTCTGACCCCTCCGATACTCGATCACCGATTATCGGCTATCGGTATTGCTCCACCATGATATCGCAAGTTGCAAATCGGCGTATCCTAAGGCCGACACCCTACCTCTATAAAACTCTGATGTGACTAACTTCTCGGACCCAAGAGGTTATTAATTCTGCTTCATAAAATGTCGGGTCTGGGTTTGTCCAAGCTTCGGTTTTCGCTGATTTCAATGTAATTTGGGTTTTTGGCTTGCGGCCCAAAATTGCATAAAAACTCTGCCGAAATAATCTCCATCGTCGATCTCTCAGATCCGACGGCCCCTGAGTCTCACTTCTTCAGCCTTGCATTCCTCTGTCTTCAAGCCTTTTCCTTACTTCCACTATGTTGCGAACAGTCTCTTTTATGGAAGCTTTTCACCTCTTTGGTCACGCCGAATTCACCTGCAAGAATATATGCATACAGAGAAACTATAATTCGGATTAATTTCAGTCTTTCAACCATTCGAAGTCATAGATACATAATTTCTAAATTAGACTTGCGCATAAAGAGAAAAAGAAACACGTCAAGTATTTTTTTAGACTCAGACTCTCTTTGTGGTTCTCGTTATAGTCTGCCCGTAGGCTTACAACTTCTCTCCATTTGGCTAACCACTTACTCTACATTATTGTGTCCTTTTTAATACATCAGTGGTAGTTCCTCTTGCAGTTTAAGGAACTGTTCTTCCAGTTTTGAGACACTTTTCTCAACTAATTCTCATCTAAGCCTATCTTGTCTAAATCAAATCTAACAAT
Organism: Pinus tabuliformis; assembly: GCA_031772625.1. Taxonomy (NCBI): domain Eukaryota; kingdom Viridiplantae; phylum Streptophyta; class Pinopsida; order Pinales; family Pinaceae; genus Pinus; species Pinus tabuliformis. The sequence goes on from CM062804.1 coordinate 1,606,689,489, forward strand.
GGCTGATTTAGCCTTTATTTACAATAACACAAAATGAAACTAAATAAACTAGAAATTTGAGATGTTTCCCTCTCTATTTGTCAAAATAGAACGGGAAAACAAACAACAAACAAGAACCAACTCCCAGTTGTCGCCTCTTCATTCAGGTGCTCCTGCATCATTGACATTACATCCATGAAGCTTATAATGGTAGGATTATGGGGTCATATATATGAATTTTTATTAGCAAACCAATAATTAATTGCAACCAATATGTTCATATGCCTAAGTACCATTTTTCAAGGAGGTTCAAGGCTACTAGTGTACCTACCCCAAAACATGCAAATGGCATAAAACCATTATAATAGGCTCTCAACCAGTTACCAAATGGTTACATTAAGTATCGTTATTGGAATTTTGTGGTTTGGAGTTTGTAAGAGTTGATAAATCCAAGAGAATGGTGATCATCCTTTCTTGATCACCATGTGGCTTTAAATCAATATAGAAACTAGTTGGAGATGAATATTATCTTGCCTGGAAAGAAAAAGAACATATCAACACAATGATTTGGCTCATTTCATTGTGCAAGGGAAGAAAAAAAAAACCAATTAGGTGGACAAGTTGGTAAAATCACAATAAAAATTCAATTTTAAGTAAAAACTCGGTAGAAAAATGCTATGCGATAACTAACAAAAATTCATTGAGTTTATACATTCTTCTTCTTCAAAACTGTAGTGATTCGGCTTATAGAGGAAGAAATTGTTTTTGAGAGAAGTATTTTGCATTAGAAATAAGTCAAGTCAAACCAATGAATAAAATCAAATCAAAGGTCCACATCTATCACTTGGTCATTGTCTATAGCACCCAAGATCAATCATTATGATACCAAGCTTGCATAAAAAATTGTTGCATAAAAGAACCTTGCAAGCTAAATCATTTTCAAAAGGGAAAAAAAGACTACACAAGACTCAACCACAACGCAACACAACTGTATAAATTGAATTGTTGGTAAAAGTCAATAGACATCAATCCGTGATAACCATAGAAACACTTACTTAATGATACATCTCACATTGCGAATTTTTTTTTAATAATAATAAAATTATTTTAAATTATTATTATTATTATTGTTAATCATAAAAAAATTAATATATAAATTAAACAAATTTACATTTTTAAAAACACATAACATGATAGTCAATCATGGAGATTCACCCCCATTTTTCCATGGATAATATTAACTTGTAAATAGACTTTGTTACAATACCATGACTTATCAATACCACAAACTCAAACACCATAACTCATTTCATATGACATTTTTTTTTAAATTAATCAACTCATAATTACTTTTGAGATAAATCTCAATCTTTGATTTGTGACTACAACTGAAAATATTTTAGAATATTATATGGAGGTTGAATTCCTATCATTCACCTAATAAATATTGATAATTAAATTAAAATTTTAGAAACTCTATCTTTATAGATCTCATAAAATTATTCCTTATTTTTCAAATCTATACTTCAATCATAATTTATTTTATAATTTAAGTTATTATTGTTTTTCTAACTTAACTCATTATAGCTATTCACAACTAATTCTTTTGATTTTGAATATTCTATTGATATAAACTATTTTTGTTGTAATTTGAACTAATTATTATTTCTATTTCCAATGAAATCCGACAAACTTGGTTTTCACAAATATATTATAACACATGTTAAATATATTATGATGTATTAATATATAATAGATATAACCCAAACAATAATAACAACCAAAACTATATATTAAAACGCCCTTCTGAAATTGGAAGGAAAGGTGGATGTTGGCAGAGTGAGTACAAAAGAAGAGCCAAAAGCAACATCTTTTATTAATGTTTTTATGATTGGGGCCTCCATTACTGCTATGTTGTTGGATAGCTAGGCGGTTCCTCCATTTTGTTGGTTGTTGCGATACGGAAATAATGGATAGTGTTTTGTTGACTAGATGCCTCTTTGTCGTTTCCGGTTTCCTCCCCACTTGCAAAAATGTGTTTCTTCCTCGTTTGGCTTTGCTTCTTCTAGTGGGAATCCATCGTCTTCTCATTCTCCTTTTCTTTTCCTTTGGCTCTCGAGTATTTCTTTCTTTTACAAGAGTTTAAGGATTTTTCCAAGTTGAGTCATGGACGGGGAGAACGAAGAGTCAATCGAGTGTTAGCCGAAGATTACAAGAAACTGGCACTATTCCAGGATGAGGTCGCTAAAAATGTTGACATCTTGAACAAGATATTCAAGTATCTGGACAGGGTGTCTTTGGCCATGGCTTCTTGCATTAGCAACAAATGGAAGCACATCACTAATGACGAGTGTCTTTAGGAAGGCATTTGCACACACCATTGGCCATCCACCGCCTCGCTTCATAGTGGGCAGTTTAAATCCATGGTCGTGGGCCTCGATGGATTAAGGGATATCTACATCAACTGCCTACAACCTCTTATTGCCAGAAAAAATAGCAATCACAAGGATTTTAAATCCAAGGGGGCTTCATCTTCTTCGACCAAGAAAAAGTGGAGCAAGGACGAGGTATATCTTTCGCTCTCGCTCTTTTCCATCGATCACCACTAGAGAATACCCCCTATGCATCTGGATTAAGCTCACATCGTTGGAATTATGTTCAAGCCCTGTCTAATTGAACAATATACAACCTCCTCTTCCACCGCCTTCACTTGCGATATCAATCACCTTCTAGATGATTGGAGAGGAAACTATAGCTCTTACCCATCCAACATAAGAAACAACGCTATACCTCATCATTCATCCAAAAAAATGAGCATTAAGGGTGAAGATGTTGGCTATTGTTGGGGATCCATTGATTCACAATCCGCTCCTAAATAATCCTTGCAATACATATAACATTAAAGGTAACAGTCACTTTTTTCAGAAGGCATGACTATCCTTGTTGATCCAAGCATGCTTCCTTGTAATTGAACATGTACACATATCATCTCTCAAGGGACTCCAATTCCTTGACGAATCCAGTCATAACTTAAAACCAATTGCTATACCTATCAAATACATGTTCATGAATATAACACATATCCGCACAATGTTAGCAAAAGCCAAGGTTAAGAAGACTTATTGTATTCATGCAAAGCACTCATTTGTTTGGAATTGTGTTTTCCAAACATAGCCAAAGGAATTCTCACCCAGCTCCTTTGTTTTACCTTTTTCCTTGCTACAATTGAGTCTTACTATTTATTGTCACATCACCCAATTGTTAGCTATATAAACAAATCAATTGTTACCTTACCATGCTAATGCCAAGCATGTTTCCCTAAAAATGTTCACACATGTCAGTCACATGTTCCAAAGATAAATACATCATGTCTATTAATTTGAAATCAGTCCTTACCAAGACTAACAACCATATCATAATCAAATCATAGTCATTAGTCATAAAAATGTTGTTGGAAATAAGCTATCATTGATGTCAACAGGCATCAGCCAGAGGCACAAGTGTTAAAGAAATACCTCAAGGAGCAGGTTCGAGACACACACGAAGGGAAAATGATCAGAATTAGTGTAGTGGATTTAGAGCTAGTTTTGGAGTAATAGATCATCTCAGGAGTAGACGGAACCCACCCAACTGGATATACCTCTGAAATAACTTTCCAACAGTATGTGGAAGTTTGAAAATGGCTTCCTGGATCGTGAGATAGATCCAGTCAAATTTGGTGACCCCAAGTCCAAACTAGTAGAGTTAAGAGGTGGTTGGGTGAGTTCTTGGCGTGTATCCAAGTTTGGAACATTGCCAAAATACAACGCCAATACTAGCGGAGCCTCTAAGAGAGAGCACCAAGAAAATGTGGCAGACATGTTCGCGACAAAAACTGTTTTCATTGGCAGCGATTGGAAATAGGATGATGTAATCCGGTGGTGGTACCCCGGCAGGAGCACCCCGAAGGATTCATATATGGCACAAATATAAAGCGTTGGGATGTAACTGAGCGAGTGGAAACCACCCGGCTATGATAGCCTGATGACATTACCCTGGTGCAATCCATTTTGTGCACCAAGGGATGGACCAGGAGTAAATATCAGGGACACGATAGCAATGAGTGACATCCAATAAGAAAAAGGCAGAGGCCCACTCCGCGAGCTCAACCTGTAGAGGGTGAGCCTAGAGGCATAACAATGGGGTAGTGCAGAGGATAGTTGACCTGATGAAATTCTATGGAAATACAAAGGAAAAGGCAGGTGAGAAAAAAAATCAATTTAATGAAGAAAAATGTTGCAAAACAGGTCTCAAAGGACCTTTCTCTCTCCTCCATGATAGGGACAGGTGGCCGTAGATGATTGACTCAGAAATTAGAGGATAGTGATGTTAGCACTAACCAATAAGAGTTGGACACATGGCATGCATATTTAGCGTTTTTGGGCACCCAAAGGACCCATTTTTGGGTGACATGTGTCACCACTCCAGAGGTGCGAGGTGTCCCTAGTGATGTGAGAATGAGGTCATCCTAGCGGGATGACCTTGAAAGTTTTTAAAAAGAGCACAATATGTGTTTCCAAGTAGCAAGAGCTAGGATACGTGGGCATAGACTACATGACGATAATCAACCAATGAGATTCAGGCAGGAGGACCCCATGGGACAACTTAGCCCACAGGATAGAGCCTGGAAGATTCAATTTGGTGCACTTAGCATAAGTGTTAAGAAGCAAGTGTCGGGACATGGAGGCACAATGACAAGCAATTGGATTTTGGAAACTAGATTACTATTGGGGTTGGTGGGTGAATCAGTAGTGAAGGTGCTTTTAAAATTTTTCAATTTTCTCCAATTAATTATTCTTTAACCATGCATAAACTAAAATACAAAAGCAGAGTTCAGAGCATCAAATATTACATTAAACCATTAAATAAATCAACACAATGAACATAAATATTTCTGTTGGAAAATCCTCTCTAAGGAAAAAATCCACCCGCTTCTACTGTGCTGCTCAAATATTCTATTAGTCAAGCAAGTTCTTTACATAGAGATATAGATATGGCTACTATCAAATGGAGATTATTTCTCACGTGGATCTATGGACTACCATCCTATTGACGATGTTGGAAATCCATCAACCAAGGGGGGTCTCCTCGATGTGAATTTCCAATTAGGCCTCACACCTTTTGGAATAGGAGCCCCATCTGGGGTATCAACCAAGCAACCATATATTTTAGCAGATTTTCCTTGGCTCTAACTGTCATCAAGAGTGAGGAGTGCAAATGTGCCTTCTAAAAGTAAGGGGGGTTTGTTTGGTGATTGTTTAGTCATATGTGTGTCAAATTTATTTTACTGCGAGGGTGGGGGAGCGGGGGAGATAAGTGAGTCTCTAAGAGAGAGGTAATAATACCCTAGTAGAGACACATATAACTAGGAATAATTCGTACAACATATAATGGAATAGTCCACAAAGATGGGGCGATCATTGTAACCATTACAATAAGAAAGATATGTCTAATATCTTGCGGAATAGTCCACGAGGATGTGGCAACGAAAATTACCATTACAGCACATTCTCAATATGATAAGTACCAAAATAACCGAAATAGTTCAACTACTTTAGCACATATGAAAGAAAACATGGATTACAAACATTCACAGAATAGTCTTACAAATATTCATAATCCATGCATGAAGAACATGATGGTCATAATGCTTCTAATATTAAGTAAATTTTCTAATACACATGTAGATAATGAAAACTACTATCTCCAATAGTGGAGTGTTGCAGCCACTCCTTGCTCCCCAAAAGAACTAGCTTGTATCTCTAATGCTATGCAGGAGGATCCAAGGTGAAAAAGTCCTTTGCTCATACAATGAGGCTATATATAACCAATGGGGTGATGATTCACCTCCCTTGTGACTCTTTGAATACCCTCATGACTGTTTGACTTCTTACGACTTTTCCACTTTACATGACTCTTCATCTTCTATACATGTCCTTTGGACTTCCACTTTACAATGCATTTTCGAATAAGAAATTACATAATCGACAAGAATGATGTTGCATATGACGACTCATGACATGACATGGCATGAAACCGCTAACAAGGACTTCTTGATGAAATGGAAATATCGGGCCATTCTTGTTGCTCCTTTGTCTTCAACAATAGATGTACAATGCTTCATCTTCATGAGAGATATGTTTTTTTCTTTATATCCACCCTCCAAAGGGTTGTGAATCAAATGGAGTCTTCATGTGATCCTGATCTTTGATCTTCTATTGTGATCTAGTGTTCCTTCGTCTTCTCACCCCAATGATCATCTTATCTCTTCAGCTCCATATGTTTCTTTTAGCATGTCCTCCTTATCCATCTCCTTCTTCATAATATTTCCATAGCATGATAGAGTTCCTACATATGCAATCCACTCATGACAAGATGACATCAGTATGATAAACCCCTAGCCTAAGATGTTGCATGATGATCCACTGACTGAGCCAGAACCGGGTGGAAGGTTGAGAGAGAGGCTTAGTGACCGCTCAACTGTGCATCTCATGTAGTCAAGGGTTAGGCTTGACCCTTGAGACTACAAAATGCACAGTTTAGGCTTGGACTGAGAAAAAATATTGCACAGTTGGGGAGCTCAGGGAGCCAGGCTAAGGGCTTGAACACTGATTTTTCCCATTGTGCAGTTCTGGAAGACCGAGGAGACGATGTGATTACGCAACTACGCAGTTCAAGAGCTCAGGGTTGAGGCTTGAGTCTTGAGACTTCGTAATGCACATTTCAGGCTGGATTGTGTAGCAAGATTGTGCAGTTTTGAGGCTTAGTGAGTCAGGCTGCAGGGTTTTGCACTATTTCTGTCAACAACACAGTTTTGGGAGACAAAGAAGACTTGGTGATTACATAGTTGCACACTCTAGGAGCTCAATTATTGGGCTTGAGCTTAGAGACTGCAAAATACGAAATTGGGGTGAGGCTGAAGGCCTAAATTGTGAAATTTTGGAGGCCAAGGCTCGGGCTTGAGCACTGAAACTTCGCAATACATAGTCCTGGAAGGTAGGAAGTGCATATTATGTAGTGTCGTGGCAAGGTTGGGGATTGAGGGTTGGGACTGCACAATCCATAGTTTAGGAAGGCCGGATAACACTAAGTTGCTCAGAATTTTCCGAAATTTGGCTAAGTGTGGGATCAGTGAAACTAATGTGAATAGTGATTATACTTGATTGTGATCACACACTTAGAGTGCTTGAAGAAACAACATATATCATCCAGAAAACATTAACAACATACTTCCCTAAGTGTGAAAACCTTCATGAAAACTTATGACAAGTGTGACAGTAAAGATACACTTTGCGACGATCGTGATGACACTTGGGCAACAGTGCTTTAAACTTTGGAAATGAGTGTCATGAAAGTTTACATGGTAATATCGACTTAGTTACATAGGGAGAAGCTCTTGAAACCACCAAAACAAGATTATGTACATTGTTTGACACTTAACATGCTAGAAGATGACAAGTTCTAAAGTGTGAACGACACTTGCGATATGAAAATAACAGTGAAAGAAACACATTCCAAAGTGAAGATAACATGAACATGACACTAATTAGAGTGCAAGAAAGAAAAAGCGATAGCCAAAAACAAGAAAACATAACTCGAGAAAACAAAGGTGCATGAAAGCAATAGTTTGCAAAACTCATCGAAATAGAAGTACAAACACAACTAGAAGTGAGAAATTGTCGATGTGAGTGCGCACTCATTGTCGACATGGATTTGACATCGCACAAGCATTGTATTGATGAACCGTGCTATGATTTTTCAAGCTTTCATGAAATAATACGCTGATGAACTTGTTATGGACTGACCTTGTGTGATCAAGTACCCTCGACACTTCCAATCTAAGAAGTTAACTCAAAAGCATCAACAAACCAAGAAGTGACTATAGACCGAAAGATTGCAAGATCCGGAGTAGGCTCCAAAATTCGAAACTTTGGAGGGTGTTTGTCGTAGTGGAAACACATCAGTTGAAGGCCACCATGATCAACAAAACCATCCAAAAATCCAAAGATCAACCAAATAGAAGAACCCCATCACACCATGGTTATCTGGAAAATGGAAAGGAAAGGCTAAAACCACTGTCATACCCAGTGAAATCCATGCCAATGACAATAAGAGAACCAAATGCATGCATGCATGTACCATGCATTCACAAACTAGCTAGGAAATCACACATGCAACCTGTTACCTACAAGTCTTCTTGTTGAAGCTGCTTGATCCAAATTTTCCTTGATTTTCCGTCTTTTCCATTTCTTCCTTGTCCTTCCTTTGCCTTCCTTTTCCAATGCTAAAGTGCTCCAAGAATGCTCTAAGTGTGAAAGAGTATGAGGGAGTGAGAGAATAGAAGAGAGCTCCAAGCTAAAACTAACAAAAGGTTATGAACTGATCCTCATAAGCCTCTTTATCATTAAGGCCTCTATATTCTTTAATTTCATCTATTTTCCTTCAATTTTCCTCTTCATGCAAACCTATGACCTTTCACCTCCCTTTTCTCCTATTTTCCTTTATTTTCATAAATAAATTCCAATTGATGCCTCTTTTCCTTTGCCAATTTCCTTAGCCATAATAAACCAAAATGAACATTCATTAGGATGGTTTTCCCAACATTCAACTTTGAATACATGTCTCATGACCTTGGCCTTATATTTTTTTTACATGGAAAATCAACCAATGGTTGTTACACATGTGGGAAGACCTACATATTCGTGAAGGAGACACTATGCATTATCTTTTGCATGGAAGAGAAGAACTGTATGTGAGTGTATTATGTGGAGGATTTGTTACAATGTAGAGATTTTTTAGCTAAACCTTGTGTTTTTTGTTGATGTGTGTGATGGTGTTTATGTTGGGTGTATTGTGTTGGCATTATGATGCATGTGTTGTACTTGATGGCAACCCTCTCATAGAAGAATATCTCACTTATGTATAACTGGGTGAATCTTCAGAAGAGATATCAGATGTGACTGATGGAGGACAGCTCAAAGGAATCAGATGATGAATCTTCAGAAGAGATATCAGATGTGACTGATGGAGGACAGCTAAAAGGAATCAGATGATAGTTCTAAGTGTGACAAGTTAGCTTTGCCATCAAGTCCAAAGGGGGAGATTGTTGGCATTATGAGATAAGTGTTGTCCTTGATGGCAAACCTCACTGATGACAAATCATAGTACAGAAGGTCAGTAGCAAGGAATTGATGATCAGACTATAAGAAGAAGAGAAAGTTCATACACGCAGGTTCGTTAAGCCCAAGTCGCGTGTAGACGCTGGTTGGCTTCATTAAAAGCGCGTGTATGTGGAAAAGTACCTTTGGTCCATGGCGGTTAGTCCTTGGAAGTTGTGCCTATGGTTTCGGACCATTGTGTCTCGACGGGCGTGTCGATCCCTAGTTTTGAAGTTGATGGTATTGTGTTACTATGGTTTTGGCTCTTGGTATTGAGCAAGGCCTAAGGCTATATAAGGAGAAGGAAATCATTAGGTAAGGGCATCTGAAATGTCTTGAATATCTGATAAAGCATTAGATCCAGTATGCAGGGTTATGGGTTGATGATGCATTGCTTGATCTGAGCTAAGGAGAGATCTCACCGGTTGATGGAGAACTAGATCTAAGGAGAGATCGGGATCAAATGGTTTGAAATGAACTATCTTTATGATGCTTATTCTAGATCTACATACTGACGCATGTATTGTTCTATAAATGTTATGAGTATGACTGATGTCTGGTACAGCTGCAAGTTATGAGAAATTATTTTTAGATCTGTACGCGGGTTGTCTTTGATAAAAGAGCGTATACACGCGGGTTTGATTCATCGAAGTAGCGTATACATTGTAAAGCTTGATATTTGAAGTTGCAGATGGATCTGATGGTTATTACAGAGTTCTGTGTCTGCTCTGTGTTCTGGTGACTGTTGTTAACAGGGTTTCAGTGATTCAGAGTTTGATGATTGTTTTGAGCTTCAATGATAGTTATGGGTCCAGTATGAAAATTGGATGAAAAGTGGCCTTACAGATTATGTGTTGTGCTTCAGTGTATCCAGTCTGAAAATTGATGAAACGTGGTACCTGGAGGTGAGAAGATTGTAGGCAAGCACCTACGTACTAGTATCTAAGCTAGTACAAAAACTAAAGGAGATCTTTGGAGCATTGTAGCAGGTAGCAGCCTGCGTACTAGTAAATGGATCGGCTAGTACAAGAGCAAAGGGGGTTGTAGCTCCCGTACTGGTATAAGACTGCACCAGTACAAATATTGTAAAAGGATTTTCTTATTAAGAAGAAGATTGAGATGACTTGCAGCAGGTGGTTTTCACCCACATTGGGTTTCCACCTTATATCTTTGTGTTCATGTGTGTGGCTCTTGTGTGATGTTCTGTTCTGTTATTCTGCACCTGTTTACTGTTAATATGCTTAATAATGATCTGAAGCATTCACTGAAGATTAAGCTAACTGAATTATAAGATCTCTGGATATACGCGAGTTACATTAGACACAGTAGCGTGTACACGCGGGTTCACTTAATTGAAGTAGCGTATATGTTTCTGAGTATGAAATTGAAAAGTTTGATTGATCTGATAATACTGATTCACCCCCCCCTCTCAGTATTATTTCCAACAATTGGTATCGGAGCGGGTCCTTTGGTAGAAGCTTGATCGCTTGAAGGAGATCCGTGGAACAATGGGAAAGAAGCTTAAGAAGAAAGCTCATAAGAAGAAGAAGACATCTCAGAAGGACTATGACAGTGGGAGAGTCGATTGGGGATTAGGTATAAGAAGCTCCTCAGATTCAGAATCAGATTCAGAATCATTATCAGGTATGAATGTGTTATCCTCTGATGTTCCTGCTATATTTCCTTGTGAAAGTGATGGAAGTGATAGTGAAACTACTGAACATGCTTTTATGGGTGAGCAAGAAAAGTATCAAATAGAGGCATTATTTAGAAGGCTTACAGACAAAGTTAAAGATCAACAAGATCTATTGAACAAAAGGGAATGTGCTTTCAAAGAAGAAGTTACCAAACTAAAGGCCCAACTAGAAGAAGGAAACAAGGTAAGAAAGCTACTCAAGGACAAGGAAGACCAATGTCAAAAATTGCAGCATGAAGTGACATCATTAAGAAAAGAAGTCAACGAAAGAAGCACAACCATCAAGAAACTCAAAGATAGATCCAGCTACTATGAAAATCTTGAAGCTACAATCCTCTCACTAAAAGGAGATCTTGAAGAATCAAAGAAGCAGAATACAGATCTACTCCAAGCTATTGCAAATCAAGAAACCGAAGTCACCAGCTTAAAATCTCAACTAGAATGTGCCTTCCGAGTTCGTCAAATGCAGCAGGATCTGAATGAAGAACAAGAAAAGGAGATTCTCAAACTACGGCATCAGTTGGAAGAAGGAAGGAAAGATGGAGAAGACATGAAGAAGCAATGTCTAGAAAAGGAGGAACAACTTCAAGTTGAGGTAAATATCTTGAAAGGTAAAATAGAAGAAAAGGATAAGCTTTTACGATTTCAAGATAGTTCTAAAGTCTTGGATGATATTCTTAGTAGTCAAAGGTCTCCTGCTATCAAGACTGGTCTTGGTTTCCATGAATCTGTTGAAGGTGAATCTAGTTCACAAGGTGAGGCAAGGAACTCTACAGACAAATCCAAAATGATCAACAAGGAGATGAATGGACAATCTCATCATCAACCAAGGAAAGAAAGTCTTCAAAGAAAATCTTTTACTCCTCCTATGAATAATGTTGAATGTTATGTATGTCACAATCTTGGACATGTTGCAGCTAGATGTAGAAGAAGAAGAGTTCAAGACTATTATGCGGACAGGTCATCTCAATCAAGGTACTTTAATGGATATTGCTTTGCTTGCAATATGTATGGTCACAAAGCTGCTGATTGCTACAGGAGGAATATGAAACATGTAAGATGTTATACATGTAACAAGCCTGGACATATAGCAAAGGAATGCAGGAACAAAGGATGGACATCACATCAAAAGGAGAAAACCTCATCACACTTGAAGATATGGAGGAAGAAGGAAGTACAGTCAGCACAATGTACTGAGACACAGCACAGCACAGACATATCAAACTCAGGGGGAGCTGAAAGTGTAAAACTTCAGCATTCTGAATCTCATACGCAAGTTCCTTAAAGGGAAGTCGCGTATATACGCGAGTTAGACACTGCAAAGTCGCGTATATGTCAGTCTGAGGAAAAGCAGTGGGAACAGGATCAGAAAAAGGATCTGATATGATTCAGTCTGTTATTTGCTCTATTGGTTACAGTCTGCTGAGGATGTGTGGAAATGTTTTGTTACTTGTATGATGTCTAGAAGTGTTTTTGATCCTAACTTGAGGATGATGATGTTTTGATGCTTATTGCTGATATATGCATGATCAGATCTAACAGATGGCACTGGTTGAGGGGGAGCATATGCCTTTAGTAATTCATTGTTGGCATTATGGTTAATAATCCTTGGTGATGATTCTTATATGGCTAAATGATATATCTTGCTATGATGTGGTTGTGAGTTGTCTATGATAAACTCTCATATGATTCTTGAAGATACATAGAATATGTTCAGATCAGATTTATGGTTGATTCTTTGATGATGCATGTATGGTGCTTACATGGTGATCTTCATAAGAACAAGGAGAAGTACAAAGCTTGAATACACATCTTCCTCACTTGATGATGAGTCACTTATATACTGCTGTTGTCATATGCATAAAGATCATACAGTTATAATTCGGGCACTCTTGTGAATAAGGATTGTTGCTGTTGATGATATCAAGAAGTTTTGTCAAATGAGCTTGAGCTCAAGATACATAGTGCTGATACATGGATGACTACTTAAGGTTGCTTTGTTGGAGACATGGTGATGAGTTCTTATCTATATAATGATAGGTTGATATTTGCATGTGTTGATTGATGCAGATGTTCCCAAGTAATGATACTTGGATCATGTAGAGCTTGATGAAATGGCTATGGTGGTTTCACACATGTGAATGACTCTGAATTCTGTTCAAAGGGATGAATTGATGCAGTCATACCTTGTTAAAGGTTGATGACTTATTCTCTACAGGACATTTACAGGTTGCTGATATGGAAATTGGTATACGCGAGTTGGATAAGGACTATCCGCGTATATACGCTTGTTTATGAAGATACAGTCGCGTATATGATAATTTGAAGGAAATCAGTGGGTCAAACTCAGAATGAGAAGATTCTGATATGGGTCTGACAGAGACCATCTGGCACAGGTTCAGAGGGAGCAGATAATCTTCCAATGACGCATTGTTGGCATTATCTTGGAAGCCTTTGGTTCTAGTTCACAAGTTGTTGTTGATTTCAGGTGAATCAAAGTCAGAGGAAGAACAAAAGGATCTCTTGGTTGCTGATCTGAATGATGATTATCAGATGCTGCTGGTGACTTTCATAAGTCTTGGTCTAGTTCTTACGTCTCTATGTCATATATCTCTTTTGTGGTATCTCTTTCATGGTGTCAAGGTCATGTAATGGCCTATTTTGGTTTCCCCACTATGCCTGGGATGATTGATGCAATGTGTTTGGTTGTCATATGTAAATTTTTGATGTATCCCCACTTGGTTGGGTGGATGAGTCATTTTCTTGTTTATCCTCACTTAGTTGAGAGATGGATGTATGTATGAGTCCTAAGTGATAGGAAGGTCTTTTATGATGTATAGAGTCATGTTCTTCTTGAAGAACATCTTTTGTAGACCTTGCTTACAGTCAGGGAGAGCATGATCAACACACTTCAGCAAGAACAGAGATTCAGCATGTACTCAGAGGGAGCATGGACAGATTGGTACACCTTGGCATATACAAAGGGGGAGACTATTCAGAGATTTCAGCAGGTACTCAGGGGGAGTATGGACAGTGGAATGATTCAGCAAAGGAAGAGAATATCTTGGTCCACCCTTTGCCCTTGATGTCAAAGGGGGAGAGTGATTTGGTGTTGTTGCCATCAAGTCCAAAGGGGGAGATTGTTGGCATTATGATGCATGTGTTGTACTTGATGGCAACCCTCTCATAGAAGAATATCTCACTTATGTATAACTGGGTGAATCTTCAGAAGAGATATCAGATGTGACTGATGGAGGACAGCTCAAAGGAATCAGATGATGAATCTTCAGAAGAGATATCAGATGTGACTGATGGAGGACAGCTAAAAGGAATCAGATGATAGTTCTAAGTGTGACAAGTTAGCTTTGCCATCAAGTCCAAAGGGGGAGATTGTTGGCATTATGAGATAAGTGTTGTCCTTGATGGCAAACCTCACTGATGACAAATCATAGTACAGAAGGTCAGCAGCAAGGAATTGATGATCAGACTATAAGAAGAAGAGAAAGTTCATACACGCAGGTTCGTTAAGCCCAAGTCGCGTGTACACGCCGGTTGGCTTCATTAAAAGCGCGTGTATGTGGAAAAGTACCTTTGGTCCATGGCGGTTAGTCCTTGGAAGTTGTGCCTATGGTTTCGGACCATTGTGTCTCGACGGGCGTGTCGATCCCTAGTTTTGAAGTTGATGGTATTGTGTTACTATGGTTTTGGCTCTTGGTATTGAGCAAGGCCTAAGGCTATATAAGGAGAAGGAAATCATTAGGCAAGGGCATCTGAAATGTCTTGAATATCTGATAAAGCATTAGATCCAGTATGCAGGGTTATGGGTTGATGATGCATTGCTTGATCTGAGCTAAGGAGAGATCTCACCGGTTGATGGAGAACTAGATCTAAGGAGAGATCGGGATCAAATGGTTTGAAATGAACTATCTTTATGATGCTTATTCTAGATCTACATACTGACGCATGTATTGTTCTATAAATGTTATGAGTATGACTGATGTCTGGTACAGCTGCAAGTTATGAGAAATTATTTTTAGATCTGTACGCGGGTTGTCTTTGATAAAAGAGCGTATACACGCGGGTTTGATTCATCGAAGTAGCGTATACATTGTAAAGCTTGATATTTGAAGTTGCAGATGGATCTGATGGTTATTACAGAGTTCTGTGTCTGCTCTGTGTTCTGGTGACTGTTGTTAACAGGGTTTCAGTGATTCAGAGTTTGATGATTGTTTTGAGCTTCAATGATAGTTATGGGTCCAGTATGAAAATTGGATGAAAAGTGGCCTTACAGATTATGTGTTGTGCTTCAGTGTATCCAGTCTGAAAATTGATGAAACGTGGTACCTGGAGGTGAGAAGATTGTAGGCAAGCACCTACGTACTAGTATCTAAGCTAGTACAAAAACTAAAGGAGATTTTTGGAGCATTGTAGCAGGTAGCAGCCTGCGTACTAGTAAATGGATCGGCTAGTACAAGAGCAAAGGGGGTTGTAGCTCCCGTACTGGTATAAGACTGCACCAGTACAAATATTGTAAAAGGATTTTCTTATTAAGAAGAAGATTGAGATGACTTGCAGCAGGTGGTTTTCACCCACATTGGGTTTCCACCTTATATCTTTGTGTTCATGTGTGTGGCTCTTGTGTGATGTTCTGTTCTGTTATTCTGCACCTGTTTACTGTTAATATGCTTAATAATGATCTGAAGCATTCACTGAAGATTAAGCTAACTGAATTATAAGATCTCTGGATATACGCGAGTTACATTAGACACAGTAGCGTGTACACGCGGGTTCACTTAATTGAAGTAGCGTATATGTTTCTGAGTATGAAATTGAAAAGTTTGATTGATCTGATAATACTGATTCACCCCCCCCTCTCAGTATTATTTCCAACATATTGTGGAATGACTAGATCTATTAGAGCTCTATTTTGAAGGCACTGTGAGTTATTCATGATATTTTGTTTCATACCATTGAATGAGTTCGTGTTCTCATTGTAATTCTCACAAGAAAAACACTCATGGTGGAGCATCACTATCAATTCACATTGGCTATTTTAGACCTGCATTGGCACAAAGTGCCTAGATTTTGCCAAAACTCTGGTTGATTGTTGTGTGTGAAGTTTGCATGGATCTTGGGTCAATATGTTTGGTCATATCACATGAACGAGGTTTCATTAGTCCATTTGGCCACTCCAAAGGCATTGTCAAAGTTTATTTTTGCACGTTTCTCATCCAAGAAATATGACTTTGGTTCCTAAACTATCGTCTATCTTTATTCTAGCATCTATAGAGAATGATTCTATTGGTTTGCAACACAAATATTTCAGCGATGACTTAGAAGAAACAAAACCTAACCTATGATTCGGCTCAAAATTGAGAAACCAAATTTAATTATTTTTCCAAAGGCAACCATTAGATGTGAATGGATTTTTTCTAGATGTTGTAGATTGTAAGTTTGCAATGCATTGTTTTGTGTATGAGTATGTCATGTCATGGTAAGTGTGGTTTTCACTGAAGTGAAATTAGTCTGTCCAACTATTGTCACGAGTTAGAGTCTTTATTGCAATTGGTCATTAAAAGAACATATAAGTTTTATTTGCAAGAATTATTAACTACCATATATTATGGAGGCATGATAAGATTTAAAGAAAAAAAAGTGATAGTGGTTGGAGAAACAATAGAGATTAAATGACAATGGATAAGATTGAATGTGTGTGTAGAATAATAACATACCTGTGACCATATGTGAGTCACACACATTTTTTCTAAGCAAATTTATGATGTTTTGTAGTGGTCCTTGAAAATTTTGTAATAGTATGTACCTGTGTCAATTATGATGTAAACCTAATAAGGCATGTGTACCCTCGTGAAGTTTATGGTACTCTTCAAACCACTTTGTAAGTGCAGGTTTGTGGTAAGCCAGAAACCACTTTGTAGTGTAGGTTTATGGTAAGCTAGAAAGAACTTATGAGACTGAAGTGGATAGGAATTACTATAGCATGGTTGAGGGACAACTTATAAAACCATGAGTATGGTTTAGGGTAAGCCGATAAAACCCAGAGCATGGTTATGGGTAATCCAAGAAAACCTAGATTGATAGTGATGGAAAGGGACTTGCAGGTACAAGATCAAGTACACAGATATAATGGTTTACTAAACCAGGTACACGAAAGACATCCCAATAGATTGGCAGTTGCAATGGTTGGGTACCCATGCATTTCGTGGATGGTTGTTCCTTTATACGGATGTCAACATATTTTTTTGATCATGTTTGTAAACACAAAGTTGGACCATAGCTAGACTTTGTTGATTGAGACTAAGACAAGTAGTCATTAAGGGGGAGACTAACAAAAATAATTCCTACTTGTCTTAGGTTTGATGCTTTCTAAGTAAAGGAGTTTGTTACTATTCTTTAGGAGTTGTTTAGATCTAGATGTTTCCCTGATTAGTGTGTGGTTGAGATATTCCCTCAATGAAGTGATTGTGTGTCCAGGATTATTTTCCTATCTTGAGATGACCCTACATGTAATTGAAGATATATATATATATATATATATATATATATATATATATATATATATATATATATATATATATATATATATATATATATATATATATATATAGAGAGAGAGAGAGAGAGAGAGAGAGAGAGAGAGAGAGAGAGAGAGAGAATTGTTTTGACACCATAGACTATGTGGTCAACTATGTCATTTTTCCGCCTCAAAACAAACACCCATTTCACTACCTTTGAAACCCATAACTCTATATTACAACCCTATGTGAAGGAGATTTGGTCAAAATATTTAACTCTCACTCTCACACATAAATAAAATATTTCAATATATATGTGAAGTAAAATAATTTTATACCAATTTTATAAGAGATTAAAAAAATATTTCAATAAAGAACTTAAATAAACTACTTGAATATCTATGTTAACCAATTTATTTTAATATGAACTTTTGATATGTGTATATAGAGAGAAAGTATTTATTTTTGTTTGAATTTGTCTACTCCTATATTGATACAAAAATAAAATTACAGAGAGGCAGTGGCCTTGAGGGGACTAACCCATAGAAGCAGCATTCTTACAAAACCTCGCTTGAACATTGACAAAGAGGACTTGCTTACTGACTGACCAAGAAGCAGAGATATATCTAGAGACTATAGCTGAAGACTGACCAGAGATATATCTAGAACAAGACAAATTGATTGGGCCCATTCAAGTAATCAGTAAAGTGCTGCCCTTTCAAAAGTGGGATCTGACCCAAAAATTGTTTGATCTAAAACTAAGACCCAAAGACAAGAGAATTCCGCCCATGTAGGGGAAACCGGCAATTAACATTGGAGAAAATGGTTTGGACCTGAGAACTGTAAATCATGTAATGACTATTAACCCGGAGGGAATTGAGCACCTTCGTACAGCCGAAAAACAAAAACCAATAAGCGCAGACCTGCTTAAGCTTCATGAGAGGTTGGAGGCAACTCTTCAACAATGCGACAACCATACTGGTAGGGGTCTTCATCCTCAGAGGGATGGCCCTATTTGCTTGAAGAACCTCCACCTGTAGGAACGCTCAGACTAGCCTGGGTATTCATGTCCTGGGTTGCAGAGCCACCAGGGTCCTTTCTCTGCATATTGGCCATCTGAGAATTATCATGCTGGTCCTTTGTCCTCGACTCCAGAGAAACCCCTGGAGTAACAGCAACCGTACTAGAAGTATCCTCTCACAACTCAATGGTAACTGAAGCGATGAAGGAGGAATTACTAAGAGTGCAGGGGAATTGAAAGCGAGCCATGTGAGAGTGGGAATGTTGAAAGCGCTTCTATATTAAGCTACCCTCGACCCTGGCCTCTGCCACTCTTGGTCGTAGGATAACTGTCAAAGCAAAAGTCTGAGGCTTCAGACGAAGGATCCAAGGTAGTGGAGGAGGGCTGGCGGGTGACGTGGCCTCGGGAGCTTCCTCTTCTGTAGCTCATTCTTGAGCGCACTGTGGGCATGTTGAAGTGAACAGAAAGAGCAGAGCAGACAGCTGTGGGAAAGAAAGGACTATGAGGAGCATGAAAACATAGCTGAGAATCAGGACAGCAATCCAGAGCCAAACAATACCCAGGGTTGTCTCTAGAGAAAGGAGCTACTACAACACTGGTACGACATGAGCACAGGGGAGGAGCAAGAATGAAAAATAAGAAGAGCGCTATAACAAATAAACCTGCATACTGGAGAGGGGGAAGGAGCTGCATTAATGTGGCATTGAATTTGTTTGTTGGAGACTTTAAAACTTGTTGCATGCGAGGCTGAATGGCGGTAGCATTAAGCCACGTGCCCACCCTCCAAGCCGCCTTCGTACAGCTTGCCATGCTACACACCCGCATCCGGGAGAGATATATCTTGTTGCACCAGAAGAGTGCAGTCTTGTTTGAGTTGTGCATCATTAGAATCGCTTATTGGACCAGAGAAGAATGGGAGCTGCTGATTGATGCCTTGATTAGCCAATCTGTCTGCTACCTTATTGGCTGAACGTCGAATGTGCTTGAAGGTAATGCTGCGGGAAGTCCTGAGCCATTCTTCAATTTGTTCCAATCTGCTTAGAAGCCGCCAGCTCGAAGCGATCTTTGCTGCTGAGGTGCCTGAGTGAATCCGAGTAGCTGCTTCTATTAAGATTTGAGAATCCCCTTCTACCTCTAAAGGGAAAAAAATTTCCATTTCTGCTATACAAATGCCTTTCCATAAGCCTTCAAGTTCTGCAGCGTTGTTGGTATCTTTTCCAAGCGAACCATGATATATGTGCAGTGCTGAGCCAACATCGTTTCTGAAAATACCACCATATCCAGCCAGCCCAGGATTGCCCTTAGCATCCTCGTTGAAGTTCAGTTTGTAAGAATGGGATGTAGGAGGAGAGCAGGTGTTGGAAGAAGTAGATCGGATTGGGGAGCTGGTCTTGACTTGAGCTAAAAAAGTGAGGTCCAAATTCTAGTTTTTCAAGATGATGCATTCCTGGGGTGAAACTGGCAAATCCGAGTCTTGCCAATGTCTTAGAGCTAGAGTTTCTTGCAAGTTCTCTTTGAGAAGTGGCCATAGGGTGTCAAGTGGCTTACTAATATTGTTGAAGATCCTGTTATTTCTCTCCTTCCAGATAATACAATAGACAAATCCCGATAGGAGGATCCAAAGGGAGTTGAGAAGAAGGCTTTGGAAAGAATGTCGAGGCCAGTTTCTGATAGTGTTTATAATATTTCCCACACGTCTGCCCATTCTTCTGTTGCACTGTGCAATTCTCTCCCAAAGTTGTGCTGCTAATGGGCAGGTGTCCAGGAGATGCAAGATGGTCTCTGTGTTAAGATTGCAATTAGGACATCTAGAAGGCCCATTAAATCCTTGCTTTTGTAGATTATCCCAAGTGAGGATTCGTTGTTTTCTTAGAAGCCAAAGGAAAGTAGAGACCTTAGGCCAGATGCTTGGTTGCCAGACCTGATCCCATAGCTGATCCTTAGTTATCTGCGTGGGTTGATAGAGAAGTTGGTATGCTTCCTTGGTAGTGAACATACCTTTGGGCGAGTATCCCCATCGCAGTTTGTCCTTTTGATCAGAGTATTTAATTTTCCTGAGTTTGAGCTCCTGATCGATCTCTTCATATGTTTCCTCCTGCCAGTTAGCCTGCCAGGTGCTAGCTGATCTCCAGAGTTGAAAACCTTGAGGGGATTGCTGCTGCCAAAACTGATGAACATGGATTTGATCAGTATGCTGCATAGAAGCTTGCCAATTGGGTTTATGGAAGAGAGAGGCTAGTTTGGGAAGTTGTTGCCAGGAGTCCTCCCAAAATCTTGTTGTGGTACCCGAATGGATTTCCCAAAAGCTGTGCGCTTGAATAAATGCACTATGTTGCTTGGCAGCATTCCAAATCAAAGAGCCAGGGGTGGTTGTGCTAATTCGGATGAGATCTTCCTGTTGACTGCCTGGCGCATATTTGGCCTGCCAGAGACGTGCCCAAGGAATGTGCGGTTTGGATATCCAGTTCCACCAGATGCGGGCTCCCATGGTGTTATTGCTGTGGAGGGGATCCCTCAAACCTAGCCCACCAGCTGATCTCGGTAGACAAACCTCAGTCCATTTGACAAGAGCCCATTTTCTGTTGAGTCCTGAGGAACCCCAAAGAAAGTTTCTTTGAATATTGCGAATGTTTTTAAGAACCCATTTAGGGGCTGCCAATATAGAAAATAAGTACAGAGGCATGGCTTGGAGAACGGATTTGATTAGGATAAGCCTGCTAGCAATGTTGAGCGAGCGGAAGGTCCAGGAAGAGAGCCTGGTTTCTAAGTGGTCAAGGAGGGATCTCCAGGAGGCATGTTTGATAGCTGAGTCCAACAGGGGAGCTCCCAGATATTTCGAAGGTAGCACAGCTATCGGGAAGCCCAAAATCCTGGCAATGTTTCTCTGAGTAAGGGTGGGAGTGTGGAAGAAGAAGAGCTGGGATTTGGAGGCATTGATGGTGGTACCAGATGCTTCTGAGAAGAGATTGAGCAGGGACTTAAAGGCAGAGGCCTCTTGAGCTGACGGATGGCCGAAAAGCATATTGTCATCGACAAACTGTTGGTGGGAGATGGGGGGTAGACCATGTAGAGAAATGCCCTTTAAGGTGTGGGAAGAGATAGCAGAATGAAGAAGGCGACTGAGACCTTCGGCCATGAGAACAAAGAGGAACGGGGAAAGAGGGTCACCTTGTCGAATGCCACGGGAAGGACGAAAGGGCGCAGAGGGAGAGCCATTTAGCAGGATGGAGAAACAGGGGGAAGAGATAAGATTCATAATCCATCGAGTCCAAGTAGCACTGAAGCCAAATGCTAATAACATTTGATTGATATAGGTCCAGCTGAGTTTATCAAAAGCTTTAGAAAGATCTAACTTGAGAATCATACCTGGATTTTTTAGTATCTTGAGTGAGTGGATCACTTCATTTGAGAGAATGATACCGTCCATGATCTGGCGCCCTTCTACATAGCCTGTCTGCTCTGGCGAGATGAGGATAGGGAGAAGAGGTTTGAGCCTGTTCGCCAAGACTTTGGATATGAGTTTGTAGATGACATTGCAAAGTGCAATGGGCCTATACTTGTCAGGCGTATTGGATTCTTCCGCTTTAGGTATGAGCGCTATGAAGGTAGTGTTTAGGGAAGGAAGGATCCAATGCATCGATCGCGATTCCTCCACTAGCTCCCAAACCTCTGTTTTGATAAGCTCCCAGAACACATGAAAGAAGTTGGCTGTGAAGCCATCGGGACCAAGCGCTTTTCCATCCTTAAGCTGGGCCATAGCATCCTCCACTTCCTGCATAGAGATGGGCTGGAGATGCATATTGTTGTGGTCCGCCGTAATAATTTTAGGAATATGCTGCGTGATTGATCGAATGGCCTGGTTCCTGCACCCCGGAGGCTCTCGAAGAATGTCCTGAAAGTGCTCTTTGAATTCCTGTTCCACTTCTTCATGCACCTCCAGTCTCTCCCCTTGCCGATTATTAATGAAGGTGATGTTATTGTGCATTCTCCTTTGAATAGTAGACCTGTGAAAAACAATTTGTATTTTTCTCCCCTTCCTTAAGCCATCTGATCCTGGATTTTTGACGCCACAGGATTTCTTCTTGCTGCCTTCGTGCTTTGATCTTGGTTAAGAGGACCTTCTCCTGTTGCGCATAGTCTTCCGTTCTTCCCTCAGAGATAATACACTGTTGCAGTGTATTCATTTGCTGCTCCAGCACTTTCCGGTGATCAAAAATGTTACCAAACTGAGTGCGATTCCATGATTTGAGAACTTGTTTAAGGTATTTTAGTTTTTGTTGAAACTGGAACATTTTGGCTCCTGCAGGGGGAGAGAAGGAATTCCAGGCATCGATAACTACTTCTTTGAAGTTAGGATGAGAAAACCAAAAGGATTCAAAGCGAAAAGGTCTATTGCACTTAGAGCCTGGACGCGACCACTGTAGCATTATGGGCCAATGATCAGAGCCCACTTGAGGCATGATGGAAGCATGAAAGTCCCCACCCAGGTGAATGGCATTATCCGATATAAGGAATCGATCCAGCCTAGAAGCTATATGTTGTGGTCCCCTTCTTTTATTGGTCCATGTATACACACCATTAGAAGTCTGAAGGTCCATTAACTGATTTCTGTGGATGAAGTCTTTGAAGCCGATGCTGTCACCTTCCAGCCTCGATCTACCTCCTGATTTTTCCCCCAAAGCTGTGATTATGTTGAAGTCACCGCCACAAATCCAAAGGGGAAAGCTCCTGTCAGAGTTGAGAGCTGTGAGTGTGTCCAACAGATCCAACTTTTTTTGTAAATCTTGTGGGAAATACACATTAGAGAGATGACCATGGATATTGGTCCCAATTAGGTGGAAGGTTGTCTGAATAAAGAAGTGTGAGGCGTGAAAATCTTGAAGGGAGAGTACTTGAGGGTTCCACATGATTGCTAGCCCTCCTGAAGCCCCTGAAGCATCCACTGAGACTGAGCGGCATCCTGACCAGGCTTTATTTAGAATCTTTTCCAGTACAGTGCTATTGCCTTTTGTTTCTTGTAGAAAGACTAATGAAGGCTTTTCTTGTTGGATCATATTTTTTAACATTTTGTGTTTTGCCAGGCTGTTAAGCCCTCTCACGTTCGATGAGATGAGCTTCATGAGGAACAATGGGGAAGAGATTTGAAAAACTTGGTCAGCTTGGGAAATTTACTAGATTCCACTAGTATTTCTCCAATAATAGTGGTCCATTTCAGATTTGTTTTGCGCCCGCGTTTCTTCGTGTCTTTCAGTATTTTTTTTCCATCCCAAGGACTGCGTGCCTGGATACCAAGACATTTGTTATGATGTGCTCTGGCTAAAACTACTTCAAGTCTTTCAATTTCCCGGGGGGGTATAACATTGAATTCTTTCTGTCTACATGCTGCTTCCAGTCTGAGAATGTCCAGACCTTCCAGATCTACGCTTTCTGGTTCCTCATCCATGTGTATCGGTGTGTTCTGATCCTCCTCGTTTGACTTTTGATGGATACTGAGAGCTAGAGCTGCATCTATCTCCATGGTGGAAGATTGTAGGGCTATATCTGGATCTATTTTCTCAGAGGAGGTTGAGGCGGGGATGCTGGTGAGATCGGAGGCTGAGAGCGGAGCTGAAGATTTTGGAGGCGGGGTGGATGAGGAAGGAGATGGATCTGAAGGAGGGCTTACAAGGTGATCCTCCATGGTATTTTGAGAAGTCAGGATTGCGAAACTGTTCCGTGTTTCAGGTTTCTTGAGATTGTCTGGGGCGACTGGAGATTTCTTGGCATGCTTTCTTCAACTGGAGACCTTTGTGAATCCCTCAGCATCTTTGCTCGTCTCAGTGACAGGAGCTTTGGACTGAAGATTCAGAGGGAAATCCCTGAAAAGATGGCCATGTTCATGGCATTTTCTGCAACGAAAAGGAACATGCTCATAGTCTATTGTTTGGACCCATTCAAAATCGTCATGAAATAGACTTACCGAGTCCGTGAGTGCTTTGGCCAGATGCATGTGTACACAGATCCTGGCATAGGAGGTGTATCTTCGGAATTTAGTTTCCTCAGCAACTTTGATGAAAACCCCCAGGCTGTTGCCTATGTCCTTTAAGGTCTCCTCGTTCCAGTATTCCAGGGGAAGAGAGTACATACGAATCCATACTGGAGCCCAGTTGAAATCTTCTTTGTCTGGATTGAACCTTTCTATCCAGTCACGAAGGTACAGGCCTGAAGAGTTGAAGAAGTACGGGCCTCCCTCGAAGATACAAGTTTTGTCCTCCAGACAGTTGAAAGTAGCAGTGAAGAAGCCTTTGGGACCGAGCTGCAGGGTAACTTGTCCTTTAGGCTTCCATTTGGAGGCGATCCATCCTTGCAAGGCCTTTTCAGTTGGCCAGAATCCGAGGAACTTGCCTATGAGTGCATGATCCTTCATATATTGGATTTGGCTGTTTATTCGGTGACTGGGGAGATCTATTTTGATTCTTTCTGCAGACTTGGGGATGCATGTTGCAGAAGACGCCTTTGGCTGTGACGTCGAGGCATTCTGGTCAATGCCTTTGTCTTTGGCGGCCGCAGAACCTGCAGCAAAGTCATCAGCGTTGTCGATGGCAGGATCGATGTCATGGGCAGTCAGAGGGGTGGAGCCGGGATTGACCTGAGTGTCTGCGTTTACTGAGAATATAGGAGAAGGGCAATAGGGTTTACGCCAGAACCCTAGCAAGAGCATTGCTCGGCCGCCATGACCAAATGCTCTGGGCATGGAAAAAACCTATAGAGAGAAAGTATTAAGATCATTGTTGATCACAATAAAATATTTCAATAAGCAAAGAGAAAAAGTAATTGAAAATAAAAAAATTAAATAAGTTCCAATTAAGAGTGATGAAAAAAAAAAGTGTAATTCTTCAATCATTAATATAAATTTAATATGTAACATTTAATTTTTTTAATAATAATAATAAAAATATATATTATAAATAAAATATATTAATATCTCATATTAAGTAATAAAATGTACACAATGGGGTCTCTAAATAAAATATTTTTATTTCCAAATTAATTATAAAAAAATCTATCTATATATTATAAAAAATCAACTGAAAATATATTAAAAAATCAACCTATATTTTTATGGTTAAAAAATTTAAGTGTAAAATGGTACCCGTTACATGCCTTAGAAGGCTTGACTATCTTCACTTCTGTAATATTAACGTTACTTGTAGATTAATTTCTACATCGTTTAATCACATAGATGTTTGAGTTCTCACGGGTTGCAGTTATGTACATTAAATTTACTTTATTAGGGTGGTTAAAAGCATAGTTATCAAGTTCGCTGGAATTGGGCTAAAAAAATAATATATTGGGGATACTTATTATTCGTTGACATTAATTTGATTCTGTTTTTAAGATTAATAATTAATTGATAAAATATTACTTAAAATTTTGGCAGTTTACTTAGACGGACATATTATTCATTCAATAATTGAAGATGCAACTGACTGTATGTATTTACAGAAATAGATGGTACTGGGATGGAGTGTAAGCGGAAGGTAAAACAAGCACAACCATATTTACCAATATGGTTGATATACGCTGATAGGCTTATACCAACCACATTAATAATTATTATTGGTATTTAGGATTATTAATAATTATATAAATATTGACAACCAGATTATTTATATATATTGTTAGGATATTCCGACACATAAGAAATAATTAAGTACAACTTGGTCTAGTATAGAGTTAGGTAAAGTGTGTTTCTTTACTATGTACATTTTGTAACTTACAATCCGACGGTCATGATATGTAGTGATCCGACGGTTCATTCTCTCCTTGGTATTACCGACACTTGATCTGTGGCTTAACACCCGATTGGTCCACGATCTCTATTTAAAGAGCATGGAGGGTCATTTGTAGGGTAATCCGTCTATGAGAGAAGCATATGTAAATTTCCATTCTTTTATTAATAAATTGCCTGAAGTGGCCGCGTTAGCTCAGGTCGCGGACTGTTTCCCTCTTTGAGGTTTTAACCACATCAAAATACTGGTGTATTGATCTGTGATCTGTTTGTGAGCGGTGTCCTTTGGTGTTCTGTCTAAGGAACTTACCCTGTAAATTCCTACATGGTATCAGAGCTATTTGAGGGCCGCGTCCATTGGTGATCCAAATCTGAAGCCGTTAGAAATGCATCTGATTGTCGTTTCCTAGATCTACTGTTTCTGACTGCTTTCGAGCCGAGAGGACTACTCTGTTGTGTTGGGAGCATCTGTTCCAGTGAGGAACCCCTTTCGTTTCACGCGAAAAGGTTTCCGGTAGCCCTAGCTGCGTCATTTTTAAGATCTGGAGGTATACAGTGTTTATTTGCAGTTTACAGTTATTTTCTCTCTGTTTATTTCGGTTTCAGTTTATTTAGCTTTTTTTATTACCAGATCTATACCTTTCATTTCTGTGTATGCTCTTTGCCCTGCGACTCTGTGCGATCTGGGCAAATCAGAAACAGAAAGGAAGGATTTTTCTCATGCGTATGCTCTTTTCCGCTACGCCTTAGTGTGATCTCGGAAAATCAGAAACATTGAGGAAAATATTTAGTTGCCGGTTAAAGCTAACTTCGAGCTGCAAGGTTCGTTTTTATTTTTCGGCTAAAGCTAACTTTGAGCCACAAGGTTCGTTTTTTTTGTATGTCCGTGTTGGGTTTTGTGTTTTTTGTTTTGTAGGGAAAAAGAGCTTTCTCAAAGCAAACACGCAACCCAAAGCATCAACCCCCCCTCTCTCTCTCTCTCAAACTTTTTGTATAGCTCACTTGGTGCAAAGCTAATTTATGAGAGTAGAGGTCTTGGGTACAAGTCTCCATTTTGTGGGGGTGGATTTTTTCATTTCCACACATTCCCGCACTTCGTCGGCGACTTCGTCAATTTTTTTTCAAAAAGCCATAACTTCTTCATCCGGAAGCCGTTTTCAGAACCTTTTTTTTTAAACGGCCTAATTTTTCGAGATCTTTCCATTGGTATACTTAGTTTTAGCATCTACAGCTTCAGTTTCTATTAAAAATGGAAAGTCCATGCCAAGTCATTCTGGATAGCACTAACTACTTCCAATGGTGGTCCTACATTGTGGATTTACTTAGAAGTAAAGGTCTTTATAGAATAGCCACAGGCCAAGAGACCAAATCGAAAGATGAAGATAAGGCAGCTAAATGGGAAAATAGGCAAGACCGAGCATGTGGGTTGATAGGGATGTCTATTTCTCCAGATCTTAGATTCCATATTGCAAAACTTGATACTCCTGATGAAGCACTGCAACAAATTACTAAATTCTTTGGAATTAAAAGTGAACTTGAAGGCCATCAACTTGAAAATGAATTGCTTACATTGGACCCCAATAATTTTTCTTGCATTGAAGATTTTTTGTCCAACTTCAAGACCCTTAGACTTCTCTTGGAAGGTGTTAAGGTTAAGAAAGAAGATAGTAGCCTTATCTACTCCATTCTTACTAAGTTGGGACCACCTTATTCTGTGTTTGTTTCCACCTTTCATTCTACAAGAGAAGCCTTCATTTCTCAAGGACAAACCTACAAGTCCCCTTCCTTTGATTCCTTTTGTGATTCTTTAATAAGAGAACAAGAAAAACTCTTACACCTTGGTCTTCTTCATCTTGGAAACTCTTCTAAGAAAGCGTTAGCCACCCAGCAGCAACCAAATCCAAAGAATCCTAAGAAGTTGTATCCTAAAAAGAATGGCCCTAAACCAAACAAGGGTCCTAAGCAATTTCAGCCTCAAAATGAAAAATCATTTCAACAAAATGATAAGACAAATAAAAACAAAGGGAAGAAGACTGATAGACATTGCAACTTTTGTAATCGAGATGGCCACTTAGAATCCAAATGCTTTAAGAAGGTGGAAGCCTTGGAAGCAGCAATGAAGAAGCATAACATCCATTTGGAGCAACCTTCAACTTCAACTTCATCTTCAGGAATGGCATTTTCTGCATGTGGTTGTCAAGCATCTCGGTCTGGTTATGCACTAAATGTATCTTCTTCTTCTCATTCTCATGAGTGGCTCATTGATTCTGGAGCTTCTTATCACATGGCCAAAAATAAAGCCATGTTTTCTTCTTTAAATGATTGTAACACCAAAAATATATATGTTGGTGATGATAGATCTTTTAGTGTTGTAGGGACTGGAACTGTTCATCTAGACAATGGTCAGTTTAATGATGTATTATGTGTTCCAACCTTATCCTTCAACCTTCTATCTGTATATCAGATAACCCATTCAGGTGAAGGTAAAATTGTTGAATTTTCACCGCACGATGTTGTAATTAAGGACCTAAGAGATCCTAGACAGATTTTAGCTATTGGCATTGCTGATGATTCTACAAGGTTGTATAAGTTTCACAACTTTGGGTCATCAAATCTTCCCTCAGTATTTGTTGCTCATAATGAGGAAGTGAGCAAACTTTGGCATGAGCGATTTGGTCACTTAAACTATCGCTCTCTTTAGAATCTATGTAAATAAAATATGGTGACAGGTCTTCCAATGGTATCTTGCAGAGATGGTGTTTGTTCCGGATGTGTACTCGGAAAACATCATCGAGACAGTTTTGAAAAACGTGCCTCTTGGCACGCCTCAGCCCCTTTACAACTCGTGCATAGTGATTTATGTGGTCCACTTCCAGTTGACTCATTCTCTGGCTACAAGTATTTCTTAACTTTCATTGATGATTTCTCCAAACGCACCTGGGTATACTTCTTAAAACTCAAGAGTGAAGTATTTAACATGTTCTTGGCCTTTAAGGCCTTTGTTGAAAAACAATCTGGACATCAAATTCTTAAGCTAAGATCTGATAATGACGGAGAATATGTTAAAAACACATTCA
This sequence comes from Pinus tabuliformis, assembly GCA_031772625.1. Taxonomy (NCBI): domain Eukaryota; kingdom Viridiplantae; phylum Streptophyta; class Pinopsida; order Pinales; family Pinaceae; genus Pinus; species Pinus tabuliformis. Next base: position 1,606,718,763 of record CM062804.1, read on the forward strand.
TCAACTTTTGCACTGAGAATGGAATTCAAATGCAACATGCTGTTCCATATACTCCACAACAAAATGGTGTAGCTGAAAGGAAGAATCGCACCTTAAAGGAAATGGCTAATTGTATGCTTCAATCTAAAGGACTTAGTCTTAATTATTGGGTAGAAGCAATTAACTCTGCAAATTACATAATAAATCGCACTCCTACTAAGGTTTTAAAGAATATCACTCCAGAAGAAGCATGGAGCTCAAACAAACCAGATGTAAGTCACTTTCGTGTTTTTGGAAGGAAAGCATGGGCCCATATTCCAGATGAGAAACATAAAGCTTTAGAACCAAAGAGTGAAAAATGTATTTTTGTTGGATATTCTGAAGATGTCAAAGGATATAGACTTATTCCACTTAAGTCCAAAAATGTTATCATTAGAAGAGATGTAAAGTTTGATGAAAATATATCGGCCTGCGAGCCTAGTTCGACAGATGTGCCACCTCTCCCTATCTCTTCTACTTTTGAAAATATTTCTTCTTCAGATGATGAAAGCGAGGATGAAAATCCTCCCCCACCTTCTCAGGATCCTCCTTCAGCTCCTCAGCTTCCAAAATGGGTTTGTGCTACTCGGGATGCAGCAGGTGATCTTGCCGGTGATCCTACAGATCAGCGACGTACACATTCTCAGTTCGAGAGAGCCTCTTCTTTACTGGCTCAAGCTTCAGTGAATTATGATCCTGACACCTTTGCAGAAGCTTCAGGCCATCCCGATTGGGAAGCAGCTATGAATGAAGAATATCATTCATTATTGGCAAATGATACATGGGATCTTGTTCCTCTACCCAAGGGACGAAAACTTGTTAGATGAAAATGGGTTTACAGAACCAAGTATGGACCAGATGGGAAGGTTGATAAACATAAAGCTCGTCTTGTTGCTAAGGGTTTGTCACAAGTTGAAGGCATTGACTATACTGAAACCTTCTCCCCTATTGCCAAAATGAACTCTATCCGCCTTGTTCTTTCCCTTGCTGCCTCTTTCAAATGGGAATTCCATAAGATGGATGTTAAATCCGCCTTCTTGCATGGGGACTTGCATGAAGAAATCTATATGGAACAACCTATTGGCTTTATACAAACAGACTCCAGCCTTGTATGTCGGCTTAAGAAATCCCTTTATGGTCTCAAGCAAGCTCCTCGAGCTTGGTATGCCAAAATGGATAACTTTCTTTTAGAATCTGGCTTCTTTAGGTGTCATTCTGACAATACTGTCTACACCAAGAAAGTGGGCAAGTCTCTTATCATTCTTGTTCTTTATGTTGATGATCTTATCCTGATTGGTAGTGATCCCAACCTTATAAACCATGTGAAGTCTAGCCTTAAAAGGAAGTTTGAAATGACAGACTTAGGACACTTACATTATTTTCTCGGTCTTCAAGTCTTGCAATCCAAGGAAGGTATTTCCCTTTCTCAGTCCAAGTATGCCTGTGATATTCTACGCCACTTTCACATGGAAGACTGTAAGGCAGCCACTTCTCCCTTTCAGTCTGGAGTCAAACTTTCAGTCACTTGTACTTCTCCTGAAGTTGATGCTACCTTATACCGTCAACTTGTAGGAAAACTTTTGTATCTAACCCATACTCATCCTGACCTTTCCTTTGTTGTTGGCCTTGTTGCTCGGTTTATGCAAAACCCACGTGAAAGTCATTGGAAAGCAGCTAAAAGAATACTTCATTATGTTCGAGGTATAGTTCAGTTTGGGATTCATTTCAGTGCCGAAGAATCTCCTCTATTGGTTGGTTTCACTGATTCCGATTGGGTTGGTGACCTATTACATGGGCTTGCAAGAAACAAGGTGCCATTTCTCTTTCTTCAGCAGAAGCAGAATATCGTGGTGCCATAGAAGCTAGTAAGGAAGCCTTGTGGCTTCGTCAGATCCTGTCAGAGTTTGGCTTTCAGCAGCAGCATCCGACTACACTTTGGTGTGATAATCAAAGTTCCATTCAGCTATGCAAAGATCCAGTCCAACATCAGCGCAACAAACACATTGAACTGCACATGTACTTCATCAGAAAGATCATTCACGACCATGTTCTTGAAGTGCAATATTGTTCAACAGATGATCAAGTTGCAAACATCTTTACAAAGGCTCTCACAAAGGCGAAGTTCACTAAACTTCGATTTATGGTTGGAGTTCAGGAAGTTGTCACTAAGGGGGGATAGGCTCTAGTGCCTCCTTCCTTCTCCTATTGTGTCATATTTGTAAATCCTTCAATCCTATCCCAAGTTGTTCTTAAGGGGGGATGTTAGGATATTCCGACACATAGGAAATAGTTAAGTACAACTTGGTCTAGTATTGAGTTAGGTATAGAGTTAGGTAAAGTGTGTTTCTTTACTATGTACATTATGTAACTTACAATCCGACGGTCACGATATGTAGTGAACCGATGGTTCATTCTCTCCTCGGTATTACCGACACTTGATCCGTGGCTTAACACCCGATTGGTCCATGATCTCTATTTAAAGAGCATGGAGGGTCATTTGTAGGGTAATCCGTCTATGAGAGAAGCATATGTAAATTTTCATTCTTTTATTAATAAATTGCCTGAAGTGGCCACGTTGGCTGAGGCCGTGGAATGTTTCCCTCTTTGAAGGTTTTAACCACGTCAAAATACTGGTGTATTGATCTGTGATCTATTTGTGAGCGGTGTCCTTTGGTGTTCTGTCTGAGGAACTTACCCTGTAAATTCCTACATATACTACTGTATAAATATTATATTATTATTATAATAATTATATAAACCCCTATTATATCTTAATTAATAATAAGAATAGCTCATAATAATATCAGATTATCATCATATTATTTAAATAATCTAATAATATTAAAAAATAATAATAGTAATTATATTGTATTATTATTGTAATAATAAAATATAATAATAATAATAATAAGATTTGATTATAATATTATAATAATATTATATTATTATAATAATATACAAATATAATTACCATATTATCATAATAATATAATCAATATTATTATAATATTATTAGGAGTTTATATTATTATTATATTATTAATATAATACTTATATAATAATCTATAAAAATAATATGGTAGTTAATATTTATATAGTTATTAATAATATTCGATTATAATATTATAATAATACACAAATATAATTATTAATATGATAATAATATAGTTAATATAATAATAATAATATAATAGATATTATAATAATAATAATAATAATGTTAGCTCATAATAATAATCATGATCCAATAATAATTAGAATTGTGATAATTGAATTATTATGTGTAATTTTTTAAAGACCAACATTTATGATAATTAATAACTATACAAATAATAAAAACGATATTCTTATATATTTATATATTTTCTATTATTATATTAATATTATTACAATAATATGAACTCATAATAATATTAGTAATATTAAATATTATTTCATAATAATAATAATAATTAGACTTTATTAATTCAACCATGTTTATTTTAGTATTTTTAATATTTATTTTAGGGTTTGTATACATTGGGCTTATAATATTAGTCCCTTTTGTTTATTATTACCCAAGGGATTATGAAACAAAGGGAATAATATTAAATATAGGGGATTAATATTAAGGAACTAATATTAGACAACCATGGTCATGGTTGAATGTCACATTGTGACAAGGATTATTTCACCATGAAAATAAACCATGTTTATTTTAGTCTTTCTAATATTTATATTAGGGTTTACTAATGTTGGTTTTATAATATTAGTCCTTTGGATTTGATATTAAACCATATGATTAATATTATAAGCCCTAGTATCACAAATTATAAAGCCAATATTAAAATTCAGTATTATAAACTAAATATTAAAAAGTCCTAATATTATAAACCTTTTATTAAACCTAAGTTTTGTAATGTAACAATGTGAATATTAAACCCTAGGACAAATATTAAACTCTATGATTAACAAACCCAAGGGATAAATATTGTAAACACTAGGATTAATATCAAACCATAGGAATATAAAACCAATGATTAATACTATAAACCCGAGGAATTTATATCATAAACCTAATGGATTATAAAAGAATCTATATTAAACACTCATTAATATTATAAACCATATCAATAATATTATATGATAAGAATATGAACCCTTAGATTAATAAACCCAAGGGATTGATAATATAAACCTCAGGAACTAATAACAACCAGGGACTAATACTAAAAACCTAAAAAACCAAAAGGATTAATAGTATAACCCAAGGTATATAAAGCCTAAGATAAACAAAAGGGACTAATATTATAAACCCGAGGAACTAATAAACCCAATGGCTTAATATTATAAACTCAAGGAATTATTGAACCCAATAGATAAAAATTAAAAACCTAAGGGATCAAGAAGTGCAAGGGATTGATATTACAAATACAAGAGTTTAATAAAGATGAACATGATTGATATTATAAACACAAGTTAATAATAAACCCAAAGGATTAATACTAAAACCCCAAGGGATTATGAACCCAAGGAAATAATATTAAACCCAAGGGACTAATATTATAAACCCAATATTGGTAAACCCTAATATAAATATTAGAAAGACTAAAATAAACATGGTTTATTTTCATGGTGAGACAATCCTTGTCATGATGTGACATTCAACCATGGTTGACCATGGTTGTCTATGATTGACAATGGTTGACCATGATCGATATTATAAACCTAAGGGAATAATAAACCCAAGGGATTGATATTATAAACCTAAAGGAATAATAAAACTAAGGGATCAATACTAAAACCCCAAGGGTTTATGAACCAAGGAAATAATATTAAAGCGATGGGACTAATATTATAAACCCAACAGTGTTAAACCCAAATATAAACACTACAAACACTAAAATAAAAATGATTTATTTTGATGGTGAGACAATCGTTGTCACAATGCGACATTCAAAGATGGTTGACCATGGTTTGCTATGATTGACAATGGTTGACCATGATTGATATTCTAAACGCAAAGCAATAAGAAAACAAAAAGATCAATACTAGAACCCCAAGGGATTATGAATCGAAGGGAATAATATTAAACCCATGGGACTAATATTATAAACCCAAGGAACTAATAAACCCAATGGTTTAATATTATAAACCCAAGGAATTAGTGAACCCAACGGATAAATATTAAAAACCTAAGGGATCAAGAAGCGCAAGGAACTGATATTACAAATACAAGAGATTAATAAAGATGACCATGATTGATACTATAACCCAAGTTAATAATAAACCTAAAGGATTAATACTAAAACCCCAAGGGATTATGAACCCAAGGAAATAATATTAAACCCAAGGGACTAATATTATAAACCCAACATTGGTGAAACCTAATATAAATATTAGAAAGACTAAAATGAACATGGTTTATTTTCATGGTGAGACAAAGATGACCATGATTGATATTATAAACCCAAGTTAATAATAAACCCAAAGGATTAATACTAAAACCCCAAGGGATTATGAACCCAAGGAAATAATATTAAACCCAAGGGACTAATATTATAAACCCAACATTGGTAAACCCTAATATAAATATTCGAAAGACTAAATAAACATGGTTTATTTTCATGGTTAGACAATCCTTGTCACGATGTGACATTCAACCATGGTTGACCATGATTGATATTATAAACCTAAGAGAATAATAAACCCAAGGGATTGATATGATAAACCTAAAGGAATAATAAAACTAAGGGATCAATTTAAAACCCCAAGGGTTTATGAACCCAAGGAAATAATATTAAACCCATGGGACTAATATTATAAACCCAACATTGTTAAACCCAAATATAAACACTACAAACACTAAAATAAACATGGTTTATTTTGATGGTGAGACAATCGTTGTCACAATGTGACATTCAAACATGGTTGACCATGGTTTTCTATGATTGACAATGGTTGACCATGATTGATATTCTAAACGCAAAGAAATAATAAAACGAAGAGATTAATACTAAAACCCCAAGGGATTATGAACCGAAGGGAATAACATTAAAACCAAAAGGATTAATAGTATAACCCAAGGTATATAAAACCTAAGATAAACAAAAGGGACTAATATTATATACCCGAGGAGCTAATAAAGCCAATGGTTTAATATTATAAACCCAAGGAATTATTGAACCCAACGGATAAATATTAAAAACCTAAGGGATCAAGAAGTGCAAGGGATTGATTTTACAAATACAAGAGATTAATAAAGATGACCATGATTGATATTATAAACCCAAGTTAATAATAAATCCAAAGGATTAATACTAAAACCCCAAGGGATTATGAAACCAAGGAAATAATATTAAACCTAAGGGACTAATATTATAAACACAACATTGGTAAACCCTAATATAAATATTAGAAAGACTAGAATAAACATGGTTTATTTTCATGGTGAGACAATCCTTGTCACGATGTGACATTCAACCATGGTTGACCATGGTTGTCTATGATTGACAATGGTTGACCATGATCAATATTATAAACCTAAGGGAATAATAAACCCAAGGGATTGATATTATAAACATAACCGAATAATAAAACTAAGGGATCAAAACTAAAACCTCAAGGGTTTATGAACCCAAGGAAATAATATTAAACCCATGGGACTAATATTATAAACCCAACATTGTTAAACCCAAATATAAACACTACAAACACTAAAATAAACATGGTTTATTTTTATGTTGAGACAATCGTTGTTACAATGCGACATTCAAACATGGTTGACCATGGTTTTCTATGATTGACAATGGTTGACCAGGATTGATATTCTAAACGCAAAGCAATAATAAAACGAAGAGATTAATACTAAAACCCCAAGGGATTATGAACTGAAGGGAATAATATTAAACCCATGGGACTAATATTATATACCCAAGGAACTAATAAACCCAATGGTTAATATTATAAACCCAAGGAATTAGTGAACCCAACGAATAAATATTAAAAACCTAAGGGATCAAGAAGCGCAAGGGATTGATATTACAAATACAAGAGATTAATAAAGATGACCATGATTGATATTATAAATCCAAGTTAATAATAAACCCAAAGGATTAATACTAAAACCCCAAGGGATTATGAACCCAAGGAAATATTATTAAACCCAAGGGACTAATATTATAAACCCAATATTGGTAAACCCTAATATAAATATTAGAAAGACTAAAATAAACATGGTTTATTTTCATGGTGATACAATCCTTGTCACGATGTGACATTCAACCATGGTGACCATGGTTGTCTATGATTGACAATGGTTGACCATGATCGATATTATAAACCTAAGAGAATAATAAATCCAAGGGATTGATATTATAAACCTAAAGGAATAATAAAACTAAGGGATCAATCTAAAACCCCAAGGATTTATGAACCCAAGAAAATAATATTAAACCCATGGGACAAATATTATAAACCCAACATTGTTAAACCCAAATATAAGCACTACAAACACTAAAATAAACATGGTTTATTTTGATGGTGAGACAATCATTGTCACAATGCGACATTCAAACATGGTTGACCATGGTTTGCTATGATTGGCAATGGTTGACCATGATTGATATTCTAAACGCAAAGCAATAATAAAACAAAGAGATTAATACTAAAACCCCAGGAGATTATGAACCGAAGGGAATAATATTAAACCCATGGGACTAATATTATAAACCCAAGGCCCACGGGGCTTTGGATTGACGGTGAATGGGTGTGCTATTAAGGCACTCCTTGCGATAGGTCACCGGTTCAAATCCCCCGTGGGTACTTAGGTAGTCTTAACTAGAAAAACAAAATATTATAAACCCAAGGAACTCATAAACCCAATGGTTTAATATTATAAACCCAAGGAATTAGTGAACCCAACAGATAAATATTAAAAACCTAAGGGATCAAGAAGCGCAAGGGATTGATATTAAAAATACAAGAGATTAATAAAGATGACCATGATTGATATTATAAACCCAAGTTAATAATAAACCCAAAGGATTAATACTAAAACCCCAAGGGATTGTGAACCCAAGGAAATATTATTAAACCCAAGGGACTAATATTAGAAACCCAACATTGGTAAACCCTAATATAAATATTATTAAGACTAAAATAAACATGGTTTATTTTCATGGTGAGACAATCCTTGTCACAATGTGACAAGGATTAATAAAGATGTAAACCCAAATGAATAATAAACCCAAGGGATTAATAGTAAAACCTGAGGGATTATGGACCCAAGGGAATAATATTAAACCCAAGGGACTAATATTTTAATCCCAACAATCCTAAACCCAAATATAAATATTACAAAGACTAAAATAAACATGATTTATTTTCATGGTGAGACAATCCTTGTCATAATGTGACATTCAACCACGGTTGACCATGGTTGACCATGATTGATATTATAAACCTAAGGGAAAAATAAACCCAAGGAATTGATATTAAAACCCAAATGAATAATAAACCCAAGGGAGTAATACTAAAACCCCAAGGGACTATGAACCCAAGGGAATAATATTAAACCCAAGGGACTAATATTATAGACTCAACATTCGTAAACCCAAATGTGAATATTACAAAGACCAAAATAAACATGATTTATTTTCATGGTGAGACAATATTTGTCAAAATGGGACATTCAACCATTGGAATAATATGATAAACCCAAATATAAATATTTCAAACACTAAAATAAACATGGTTTATTTTCATGGTGAGAGAATCTTTGTCAAAATGCGACATTCAATCATTGGACTAATATTATAAACCCAACATTGGTAAACCCAAATATAAATACTACAAACACTAAATTAAACATGATTTATTTTGATGGTGAGACAATCCTTGTCACAATGCGACATTCAACCATGGTTGACCATGATTGATAATATAAACCTAAGGGAATAATAAACCCAAGGGATTAATACTAAAACCCCAAGGGATTGTGAACCCAAGGGACTAATATTATAAACCCAACATTCGTAAACCCAAATATAAATATTACAAAGACTAAAATAAACATGATTTATTTTCATGGTGAGACAATCCTTGTCACAATGTGACATTCAGCCATGGTTGACCATGGTTGGCTATGATTGAGGGATTAATATTGAACCCTAAGATTAATATTATAAACCATATGCTTAATATTAAACTGTAGGAATATAAACCCTATGAATAATATTAGAAACCCTAGGAACAATATTATAAACCCAATGGATTACTAAGCCCATTGGATTAATATTAAAAACCCAAGGGATTAAAAACCGAAGGGAATAACATTAGACCCTTGGATTAATATTAAACACTAAGAATATAAACCCTAATTTAATATTATGAACCTTAGGATTAATATTATAAACCCAATAGATTATTACTATAAATCCAAGAAATTAATATACATAAAGGATTAATATTATAAACTAAATGGATTATAAAGTGAGGGGAATAATTTTAAACCCGAGTGATGGGACCAGCCCGTGACTTATGATTTAATCACCACAATAATAATTAATCAACAATTATGTGATTAGTTTGGTAAACAAGGATTAGCACTGATATTTTGGTTGCATTGATCTTTGTATTGATTACCCTGTACGTCGAGAGGACAATTGTCCTGGCCTCGGGTTTCCTTCCCGCTCTTTGTTAAACCTTAACTCTTTTGTTGTTCTCCGTCATTTTCGTTCTGCTCTGTTTGGTGTGAGAGCTTTGTTCGCTGATTCTATGGGTGACTGTGACTGTTTCAAGCCGATACTCTGTTCATGTCGATTATGGGCTTCTCTGTTGGTAACTGGGTAACTATACTCAGTGTTTGTGTTCACATTCTCATTAGCTCGGCTCTATCACTTGATTGTTGGCTTTGTTGTGAGGGTTTCTTTGCTCTCTCGGTGGTCCCGTGCTCATTGTCTCTCCTTCGTTCCTCACGCATTCTGCTGAGATTTATTAATTGTTCCTTTAGTTGCCTGTATGGTTGTTTTGTTGTTTGACTTGTCTGCATGTTGTGAACATAGGTTGCGGCCTCAAAAGGACCCTTTCCTCTGCATTCGCTCAACTCCGGCAAGGTATTAACTCGTTCTCTGCTAAATGCTGCATCCACAGTTTTTCTTGTGTGCTAACAGTTATTGCTCCTTGTGAGCAGGGTTTCTTGCAATGGCCGTGACCCAAGTGTGGGTTCCTTCACCCAGCGTTGGCTGTTGAACTAGTAAGTCCTTTTGGTGTTTCTTCTCCCTTACTGTCAGTCATCCATTTTCTCCTTTAACCTTCAGTTGACGATGCTAATGCTTGTTATGGTCTCTATGCAAGTCGTTGTGACTTCTGGTTGGATTACTACTCGGCCCTTCCTTCGAATGAAACTGGTAGGATCATTCCTTGCTGCAACTTGTTTAGTCAAGGGTTTCTTTAGTCGTTTCCTTTCGTAGTGTAGTCGGTCGACCTGGGTCTCTGTTGTATCGTCGTCTGGTTGATGGAAATTTGGCCTTCGGGTTTACTTGTATTTGATTTCGTTGATTCTTCAGTGGTCTGGAATGATTTCATGGTTATAACCCTAACCCTCATTTCTTCGTTTTGCTCCCGGAGGAGGGTTTTCTCGGCCTTAGGGTCACTGGACTTTAGAACTTGTATTTGTATAGTTTAAATGTAGGTTTTGATACTGTAACACTTTTAAAGATGAATGAAAGAAATTTTTGATGTATATATTACCTCTTTTATGAATGCTCTTCTTTGTGGTTGTATTTTTTTAACGAACGGCTTCGGCTGTAGTGTACTCTGGTACTTCCGTAGTTTATCGATATGACTGGAATTGTATCCTTAGTATTCATGTTGATATTGTGCCTCTATCTGTCTTCGATTTTCGAAGTTGTATCTCTACTTGTCACTTAGTTACTGGAACTTCATCTTTTTTCATTCCAGAAGGATTTCTAGTAAATTATACAGCTGTCTTCACGTTACAGATGATAGAAATTAGATAATAAAACAATATTTTGATATCTTCGTTTTGCTCCCGGAGGAGGGTTTTCTCGGCCTTAGGGTCACTGGACTTTAGAACTTGTATTTGTATAGTTTAAATGTAGGTTTTGATACTGTAACACTTTTAAAGATGAATGAAAGAAATTTTTGATGTATATATTACCTCTTTTATGAATGCTCTTCTTTGTGGTTGTATTTTTTTAACGAACGGCTTCGGCTGTAGTGTACTCTGGTACTTCCGTAGTTTATCGATATGACTGGAATTGTATCCTTAGTCTTCATGTTGATATTGTGCCTCTATCTGTCTTCGATTTTCGAAGTTGTATCTCTGCTTGTCTCTTAGTTACTGGAACTTCATCTTTTTTCATTCCAGAAGGATTTCTAGTAAATTATACAGCTGTCTTCACGTTACAGATGATAGAAATTAGATAATAAAACAATATTTTGATAGATGGATTTAAGAATGAAAAATATCTCTCTTTGTATTATTCTTCTTTGTTGGAATGTCGAACCCCTTCCACACTGTGGTACATTTGTTTTCTAATGTTACAATATAGTTATGAAAACTGTTTGCAGTTGTTTCTTCAATTACACAGTTGATAACTATCTTGCTGTTTTAGTTTTCTCGTTCTGTGGAATACATAGATAATATATTTCTTTCTATTGTTGTTTTTTTTCAAAAATAAATAACTGTAAAACAAATAAAAGAAAGAAAATCCAACAGTGTGGCTGTAACGACCTCCACCTAACTATGATATCCCTAAATAGCTATCAATTGACAATAAAATAAAAGAAGTTCCTATAGTGTTTTTAATTAGCAAACATAAATGAAATCAAAAAGATAATGAACCTGTCCTCCTCAGCTGAGACCAACACTCGGTCATGGTGCCCTTAGCTGGATGCTCCTGCATCAGGCTCTCGGGGTAAGAAAGATTCATGACTCTCGTCCATGAGCTTCTCGATTGAATAGTCTACCTGTTGTATCTGTCTGGCATTAAGCCATGAACTGTCCTCACTGGGATAGTTCTTCCACTTGACCAGATATTGCAGATATTCTTTCCGTCAAGTTCGCTTGGCCACCTGAGTGTCGAGGATCCTCTCGATCTCAAGGGGCTGAGCGTAAGGCATTTGTCTCATCCAAGTCTCACTTCCTTCCTATGTGTCCCATGTAGGTCATGTTGTACTATCTTCCTCTAGACCAGCAATGTATGGAAACAGGTTTGCCACATTAAATATGGGCGAGATGCCTATTCCTGGTGGCAGCTATAATTCATAAGCATTGGCTGAAAATTTCCAGAGAATTTTGCAGGGGCCTATCTTTTTGTACTTCAGTTTGTTGTATGCACCTCTAGGAAAACGTTCCTTGCGCAAATGCATGAGGAGTTCATCCCCCACATTAAACTGTACCTCTCGCCGTTTCAAATCTGCCCGCTGCTTATACTTTTGACTACTGTCCTGCAACTTCATTTTCACCTGCTCGTGTAGATCATTCATTGCTTTAGCGAAATCTTCCCCATCAGCACTCTGTCTTTCCTGTTGTCCTAGATCTCGTAACTCATGCACTCTGCGAGGATGCATGCCATATAAGATCTGAAAAGGACTGTAACCTGTGTTGTGATTGGGCAAGTCGTTGTAAGCGAACTCCGCTTGGGAAAGTACTCAATCCCACATTCGTGAATTTTCCCCTATCAAACTTCGTAGCAGGTTCCCCAAGCTCCTGTATACTACCTCTATTTTCCCGTCAATCTGAGGGTGATAGGCAGAGCCGAAACTTAACTGCGTATCCATATTCTTCGACAAGGTGCGCCAGAAGTACCTTGTAAACTTCACGTCCCTATCAGAAAGAATGGACTTAGGTAGACCGTGTAGCCTGATGATCTCTGTGAAGAACAAGTGGGCCACGTGAGTGGCATCGCTGGTTTTTCTGCAAGGGATGAAATGTGCCATCTTTGAAAACCGGTCTACTACTACCATCACCGAATCATAACCCTGTTGCATCCTTGGTAGACCCAAGATGAAGTCCAAGCTTATTGAGTCCCACGGTCTACCTAGAATGGGAAATAGTGTGTAGAGTCCCGTATTTTGACTGTGTCCTTTCGCCAACTGACACACTTTACATATGGGCACAAATCTCTGTACATCCCTTCACATTTTTTGCCAATAATAAAAATGTCTGAGCTGTTCTAATGTTTTGTCTATGCTGAAATGCCTGGTTAGACCTGCACTGTGCTTCTCGCGAATGATATTCTCTCTCATTGAACAATCGGGAATGTATAACTGTTCCCCTATAAAAAATAGCTTCTCCTGCAAGTTATAGTCCAACCACGGACTATTGTTTCTCAACAAAGGATTCTGACAGGCTTCATAAGCCTCTTTGAAATCTGCTTCGGTTTGATACAAGTCTTTCAAATGCTCAAAGCCCAACACTTGTATTGTACTCTTCTGCTCAACACATCTACCACCTTGTTGGCCTGCCCGCTAATGTGTTTCAACACAAAGGTGAAACTCTGCAAATATTGAACTCACTTAGCATGCTTATGATTTAGCTTATGCTGTTGCATCACGTATTGCAGTGCAAAATTATCCGAAAATAAAACAAACTCATTCCCCAGCAGATAGTGTCTCCAATGCTTCAGTGCTTGGATGATAGCATAAAATTCTTTGTCGTGTGATGAATACTTCTACCTGCTCTCATTCAACTTCTCGCTAAAAAACGCAGCAGATTTGTCTTCTTGGCTAAGTACATCTCCAATCGCCGTACTGCTTGCATCAGAGTGAACCTGAAAAAGCTTTTTAAAATCTGGCAATCTCAGATTGGTCTTTCTATGATCTTCCTCTTCAGTAGCTTAAAACTCCTCTCTGTTGCCTCGATCCAATGAAAAGGCTGACTTGCCTTCTTTATAGTGTCCAACATAGGTGCGCAGATTTCACTGAAATTCCTTATGAATTTACGATAAACACTTGCCAGCCCATAAGCTACGTACCTCAAACAAACTTTTGGGGATGGCCAGTTGACAATTGTTGCAATCTTCTCTGGGTCCATCTTCAAATCATTTTCTACAATCACAAAACCTAGATAAACCAGTTATTTTTGTAGAAAAGTACATTTTTTTCAGATTTATCAGCAGCTTATTCTGCTGCAATTTTTCCAGCACACTTCGAACATGTTGAAAGTGTTCCTCCCCTGTCTTGCTGAAAAGTAATATGTCATCAAGATACACTCTTACAAACTTTCCAATGAATTCTTTCAACATTTCGTTCATTAGTCGCATAAAGGTACTGGGTGTATTACTCAGTCTGAATGGAATTACCAGCCACACATACAGCTCTTCATTGGTCTTGAATGCTATCTTCCATTCATCTCCTTCCCTGATATGAATCTAAGGATAGCCACTCTTCAGATCAATCTTCGAGAAGTATGCTGCCCTGATTAGGCAGTCCATCATGTCGTCCATCTGTGGCAGTGGAAATCTGTACCTGATGGTAATCTTGTTTATGGCCCTTGAATCTGTGCACATTCACCATTCTCCTCCTTTCTTGGGAGAGAGAACTGTTGGAACTGCGCAGGGGCTCAAACTCTCCCTTATCATCCCTTTATCTAGCAATTCTTGCACCTGTTTTCTAATTTCCTCATTATCTTTGGGGCTCATCCGATACACTGCCTTATTCGGTAGACTTGCTCCAGGTGTAAAGTCAATATGATGACTTATACTTCTCTTGGGAGGCAACTTATCTGGTAAATCATCCACTACTATATCGTTGAATTCCTGCAGCATTTGTTGAATTTCCACAAGAAAATCTGACACCTTTGTGTGTAACAACACCATTTTTTCTCTTCTCACAACAACATAGTTCACTTCACCATCTTCAATCTACTTCAAAAACTGTTTTCCACCCATTAATAACACTCTCGTCCCACTTGTTTCTGCTGTCTCCTGCTCCTTGATGGGCACAAGTGTGTGCTTGATCCCATCTTTAACAAACTTGTAACAGTTTGTCTTCCCATCATGCACTACCTTCCGATCATACTGCCATGGCCTTCCTAGTAGTATATGACATACATCCATAGGCATGATATCACAAATAACCTTGTCTTTATACCTGCCAATATGGAACTCAACTTCACACTATTCGTCAACCAATAGCTGATGCCCTTTCTGCAACCACGATACCTTGTAAGGAGTGGGGTGCTTCAACCGCTTCAAACCCAACTTCTCTACCATTTCTATGGAAACCATATTATTCGTGCTCCCACTATCAATAATCAACTTGCAGCATTTTCCGTGTGACTTACAAACTGTCCAGAATAATGCTTTCCTTTGAGTTTGTTCAGTTGTTTCTTTGGCTAGTTTCAGCAATACTTTATTCAGCACCAAGGCTTCCCTAGTTTCTGGCACATTCTCTACTTCCTGAGGCAGTGCTTCTACTTCCTCTGGCTGTGCAACAAATGCTCCTCTTTGACTAGCTTGTTCCACTTTAGGACATTCAAAAGATGTGTGCCCCCACTTGTGGCACCTATAGCACTGATAGCTAGCTCTCTACCTCGGCCATTCCCTCTTCCTCACTGATATGGCTTGCCACCTCTAGTGCTGTCCCATTTTCTGTTGTCCCAGAAGTTTTGGAACTGTTGCCTTCTTCACTATTGTTGGCAGTTCGTCCTCTGCCATAAGACTATCCTCTTCCTTTGTCGGTTCCCTGTCCTCTCCTAGCATTTTATTTTCTGGTGATCTTTTCCTCTGCCTTCATGGCACTCTGGTAAGCTTCCTCTATATTTTTCGGGGAAAGAATGCTGATTTCATCTAATATTTCCAATCTCAGACCATTTACGTACCTTTTTGTTTTCTCTGGGGTGTCCTCTGTATAACCAGCTCTTAAGTTGACCCAGTAGAATTCTTCAGTATACTCTCTTACTGTCATCCCTTTTTGTTTCAAATTCTGCACTTACCGATGAAGTGAAATTTGGTAGTCTTTGGGCAGAAATATTCCTTTCAACTTGGCCACCATTTTTGACCATTTCTTTATTGGCAACTTGTTCATCCTTCTCTATGTTTGGACACTATCCCACCATAGGGCTGCATGTCCCTTCAGATTTGTTGCAGTGAACTTAACTCTCTGATCTTCATTGAACTCTTCACACTCAAAATACTTGTCCAATCCACTGATCCAGTCCAATAGAACTTCTGTGGACAAGTTGCAGCCATAATTTGGAATTTCTGGTTTAGGCTTGCTACTAGCCAATAGGACCGACCTCAACAATCTCATTTCTGGTCCTTCTTCATCCGATCCATCTGTTGTCACTACAGATTCTTCTTCGCTATCATCTCCTATCTCTGGATCCCTTCTCCTCCCTGCTTCAACTGCCTCCAAACAGGCAGTAAGGATCCTTATTTCCTCCCACAATCCTTCCTTTGCTACTCCCCGGGCACCTCTTCCACGACCTCGTCTTCCTACCTCCATTTCTCAGGCAAACTCTAAATCCTACTCTGATACCACTATGATAGGACCAGCTCGTGATTTATGATTTAATCACCACAATAATAATTAATCAACAAATGATTTAATCAACAATTATGTGACTCGTTTGGTAAATAAGGATTAGCACTAATATTTTGGTTGTATTGATTACCCTGTACGCCGAGAGGACAGTTGTCCTGGCCTCCGGTTTCCTTCCCTCTCTTGGCTAAACCCTAACTCTTTCATTGTTCTCCGTCATTTTCATTCTGCTTTGTTTGGTGTGAGAGCTTTGCTCACCGGTTCTATGGGTGACTGTGATAGTTTCAAGCCGATACTCTATTCACACCGATTATGGGCTTCTCTATTGGTAAGTGGGTAACTATACTCAGTGTTTGTGTTCACATTCTCGTTAGCTCGGCTCTATCACTTGAGGTCCGGTGCCCACTGTCTACCCTTTGTTCCTTACGCATTCTGCTGAGCTTTCTTAATGGTTTCTTCAGTTGCTTGTATGGTTATTTTGTTGTTTGACTTGTCTGCGTGTTGTGAACATAGGTTGTGGCCTCAAAAGGAACCTTTCCTCTGTGTTTGCTCAACTCTGGCAAGGTATCAACTCATTCTCTACTAAATGTTGCATCCATAGTTTTTCTTGTGTGCCAACAGTTATTGCTCCTTGTGAGCAGGGTTTCTTGCAATGGCCGTGACCCAAGTGCGGGTTCCTTCGCCCAGCGATGGCTATTGAACTGGTAAGTCCTTTCAGTGTTTATTCTCCCTTACTGTCAGTCGTCCATTTTCTCCTTTAACCTTTAGTTGATGGTGCTAATGCTTGTTATAGTCTTTGTGCAGGTCATTGTGACTTTTGGTTGGATTACTACTCAGCCCTTCCTTCAAATGGAACCAGTAGGATCATTCCTTGCTGCAACTTGTTTAGTCGAGGGTTTCTTTATTCGTTTCCTTCCGTAGTGTAGTTGGTCGACCCGCGTCTCTGTTGTATCGTCGTTTGGTTGATGGAAATTTGGCCTTCGGGTTCAATTGTATTTGATTTCGTTGATTCTTCAGTGGTTTGGAATGATTTCAAGGTTATAACCCTAACCCTCGTTTCCTCGTTCTGCTCCCGGAGGAGGGTTTGCTCGGCCTTAGGGTTGCTGGACTTTAAAACTTGTATTTGTATAGTTTAAATGCAAGTTTTGATACTGTAACACTTTTAAAGATGAATGAAAGAAATTTTTTATGTACAATATTACCTCTTTTATGAATGCTCTTCTCTGTGGTTGTAATTTTCTAATGAACGGCTTTGGCTATAGCATACTCTCATACTTTTGTAGTTTGTCGATATGACTGGAATTGTATGCTCAGTCTTCACGTTGATATTGTGCCTCTGTCTATCTTTGATTTTTGAAGTTGTATCTCTGCTTGTCACTTGGTTACTGGAACTTCATCTCTGTTCATTCTGGAAGGATTTCTGGTAAATTATACAGCTGTCTTCACGTTACAGATGATAGAAATTTGATAATAAAATAGTATTTTGATAGATGGATTCAGGAATGAAAAATATCTCTCTTTGTATTATTCTTCTGTGCTGGAATATCGAACCCCTTCCACACTGTGGTACATTTGTTTTGTAATGTTACAATACAGTTATGCAAACTATTTGCAGTTGTTTCTTCAGTTACACAGTTGATAACTATCTTGCTGTTTTAGTTTTCTCATTCTATGGAATACATAGATAATATATTTCTTTCTGTTGTTGTTTTTTTTCAGAAATAAATAACTCTAAAATAAATAAAGAAAGACGAACCAATAGTGTGGCTGTAACCACCTCCACCTAACTGTGCTTTCCCTAAATACCTATCAACTGACAATAAAATAAAACAAGTTCCTACATTGTTTTTAATTAGCAAACATAAATGAAATCTAAAAGATACTGAACCTCTCCTCCTCAGCTGAGACCAACACTCGGTCATGGTGCCCTTAGCTGGATGCTCCTGCATCACCAAGGGATTAATATTATAAATCTAAGGGATTAATGAACTCAAAATATCAATATTAAAAATCCAAGAGATCGATAAACCCAAGGGATTGATATTAAACACTATGATTAATATTATAAGCCCTAGTATCATAAATTATAAAGCCAATATTAAAATTTAGCATTATAAACTAAATATTAAAAAGTCCTAATATTATAAACCTTGTATTAAACCCAAGTTTTGTAATGTAACAATGAGAATATTAAACCCTAGGATGAATATTAAACTCTATGATTAATAAACCCAAGGGATAAATATTGTAAACACTAGGATTAATATCAAACCCTATGAATATAAAACCTATGATTAATACTATAAACTCGAGGAATTTATATCATAAACCTAATGGATTATAAACCCAAAGAATTTATATTAAACACTTTTTATTATTATAAACCCTATCAATAATATTATATGTTAGGAATATGAACCCTTAGATTAATAAACCCAAGGGATTGATAATATGAACCTAAGGAACTAATAACAACAAGGGATTAATACTAAAAACCTAAAAAACCAAAACGATTAATAGTATAACCCAAGGTATATAAAACCTAAGATAAATATTATAAACCCTAAAACAAACATGGTTGACCATGGTTGACCATGGTTTAATATTAAAAACCCAAGGGATTAAAAACCGAGGGGAATAACATTAAACCCTAGAATGAATATTAAATCATAGGAATATAAACCCTAAAATTAATAAACCCAAGGGATTAATATTGTAAACAATGGGCTTAAAATTAAACCTAGGAACATAAACCCTACGATTAATATCATAAACCCAAGGAATTTATATTATAAACCTAGTGGATTATAAACTCAAGGGATCTATATTAATCCCTAGGATTAAGATTATAAACCCTATCAACAATATTATACCATAGGAATATGAACCCTTAGATTAATAAACCTAAGAGATAGATATTCTAAACCAAAGGTACTAATAAAAACAATGGATTAATACTAAAAGCATAAAAAAACCAAAGGATTAATATTGTAAACCCAAGGTATATAATCCCTAAGATAAATATCATAAACCCTAAAACAAGCATGGTTGATCATGTTGACCATGATTGATGTTCATATTGAGACAATATTTTTCAGAATGTGGCATTGGACCATGGTTGACCATGATTTTCATATAAAGAGAATCCTTGTCACAACATGACATTGGAGCATGGTTGACCATGGTTGATTTTCATATTGACAATCTGTGTCAGAGTGCGATGTTGGACCATGGTTAACCATAGTTGGCCATGGATGACCATGGTTGTGACAATGTGATGTTGTACTATGAGACAATCTTTGTCATATTGTAAGCATGCCTATTGATGATCTTTAACCATGATTTACCATGGTTGATTTTGATATTGAGGAAATCTTTATCACAATGTGACATTAGAGCATGGTTGATAATGGTTGACGATGGTTGATTTCGATATTGAGAAAATTTTTGCCACAATGTGACATTTAACCATGGTTGACCATTTTTTATTTTCATAGTTACCATGTTTTACCATGATTGATTTTCATTTTGAGACAATCTTTGTCACAATGTGACATTTGACCATGGTTGAACATGATTGGCTATGATTGAATATGGTTGGCAATGATTGATTTTCATATTGAGACAATCGTTGTTATAATGTGACAATGGACCATGGTTCACCGTGAATGACGATGCTTGGCGGTGGTTGATTTTCATATCGAGACAACCTTTGTAACAATGTGCCATTGGGCCATGGTTGACCACGATTGACCATGATTATAAACCCAATGGATTTATATTAAATCCTAGGATTAATATTATAAACCATATGAATAATATTATACCCTAGGAATATAGACCCTTAGATTAGTAAACCCAAGGGATTAATATTATAAACCCTAGTGACTAATAAACAAAAGGAATTAATACTAAAAGCTGAGAGGATTATAAACCTGAGGGAATAATATCAAATATAAGGGTATAATATTATATACCCTAGGTATATAAAACCTAAGATAAATATTATAAAAGAGAAAATAAACATGGTCGACCATTGTTGACTATGGTTGATTTTCATATTGTCACAATGTGACGTTCGACCATGGTTATCCGTGATTTATTTTCATATTGAGACAATCTTTGTCAGAATGCAATGTTAGACTATGGTTGACCATGGTTGATTTTCATATTGAGACAATATTTGTCACAATTGACGTTGGACCATGGTTGACCATGGATGGCCATTGTTGTTGGACCAAGAGACAATCTTTGTTACAATGTGACCATGATTATTGACCATGGTTGACCATGATGGATCAGAGTTGATTTTCATATTGATAAAATATTTTTCATAATGAGACATTGGACCATGGTTGACCATGGTCGACAATGGTTGACCATGGTTTATTTTCATATTGTGACAATCTTTGTCACAATGTGACGTTGGACCATAGTTGACCATGATTGATTTTCATATTGAGACAATCTTTTTCACAATGTGATGTTTGAATGAATATTATAAACCCTAAAATAAACATGGTTGGCCATCATTTACCATGGTTGATTTTCATATTGACATAAATATTAATTATAAATATTAATAATACTAAAAGTAATATTAATATTCACATTCATATTAATTAATATTATTATTGAAATTAAAATTAAAATTAATATTATTAAATAATATTAAAACTTTATATTAAAATTTTAGATATTTAATGTTATTAATGTTAATGATATTCATAATAACAATATTTATTAGTATTAATATTAATAATATTAATAAATTAAAATAACACAAAATTAAAATAATTTAAAATTACCACATTAAATAAATTAAAATTAAAATAACTTAAATTTATATTATGTATTATAATCTATAATGAATTTTCATATTAATATTAATATTAATATTCATAAATAATATTAAAACTAAATATTAAAATTTTATTTATATTTAATGTTGTTAATGTGAATTATATTAATACTAAAATGTATTAATTAGTATTAATAATAATAATAATAATAATAATAATAATAATAATAATAATAATAATCATAATCATAATAATAATAAAGAATAATATTGTAAATTAAACCATATTAATAGTATTTTTAATACCAAATGTTTTTAATATTTTTCATAAATATTAATATTAATATTAGTTATAATATTAATGTCATTAATAATTCTCCAACATGTCGTGTCCGCCTCTCCATCAAACCTGCACATCCAACACAATATAATCTTGGTTGTCGATCCTTAACTCTTTTGATTTGATGACTATCTGGATTTGATGACTATCGCATTCATCCTTTCTTCTAGCTACATAAATGTTATCATCCGAAAAGAGTACATGGCAGCTCCACGTTTTATCGGGTCAAAAAATAAATTACCACCCAGGCCATGGAAGCGGTGCAAAAAAGACTTTTCTAGATTTTGAAAACCACCTACAAGTTCCGCCGGTTTAATACTCCACTTGCTCGGTGTTCCACTGCTCAAGGATCGATCCCCTGGCTCCATGCACACTTCCTCATAACTCTCGACCCCATCAACAAAGAAGAGTTGCACCCTGAAATTGTTAACAGAGTAAACCCACAAAATATCGTTAACAGAGTAAATCATCAATGACCCGAATAACGAACAGACTCAGTACCTCAGGTTTCTTCTGAGTTTAGTATTTCTATCAATTAGCATATAGGGATTTTAGAAAACCCTTCGATATCACTTAAAACCTTGAAAGCTTTGTAAAATCCGAAAAATTGAGCCGTAGTGGTTAATTTGAGGTAAAAGTCATTCGAGAATGAGAAAGAAGCCTCTGTCCGTGACCAAATATTCAAATTTGAGGTAAAGATTGTGGACGAAACACTTCAATATCACTTCAAACCATGAATAGCTCTATTAAATAGGCAGAATTGAACCATTCATTTTGAAATCCATGTCACAATGTAGTTTTGGAGGTACTTGAATTTAAAGTGAAAATTTTGTAAAATTATTTTCAAATCTCGTCAAAGGAACTACGAATTGTGGGAGAGAACCTTAAATAAAAGGGCGATTAAATGTATATTTAGACAGAAATTACAGTCAATTCAGCATAAAACTCTCAAAAAAATAGCATATAATGCTAATATGATGTCAATGCTATGAAAAATCAAGAAGAAATCGCGAAATATCAAGAAGTTTGTGAACAATTCTGTTGATTACGTGGAATGGAACCATTAATCTGATCATGATGTTATCATGTTCTTGTAATGAATTATAGGTAAATCTCGTGACACAAAAAGCTTAGATATTTAGGCTTTGCGGATTTCAATTTCAAAATGCAAAAGAAGCAGGAGTTCGATTCGAATTTGAGCAAAGAAAATGTCAGAAGAGAAGGGTTTATTGACAAAACAATCAGAGAGGACAAAGAGCTTTCTTTGAATGTTAAGAATGGAGACGTTGTTAACATTAGTGATAGTTGTGGCATGTCATGGTTGAGTTAAGTGAAGGAGGGACCAGCATGAGCCACTATAACACCACTTCTTTCAGAAACGCGCATTTGGGAGCTTTGGGAGGCTTCAACAACTGCATTGATGACCCCTGTTGATGCCTTGAACCGCAGATCAAGCGAGGATTTTCGACATGAAGGACAAGAAGAATTGAAAGTCAACCATCTGTCTAAGTGTTGGGACTTGAGGGTTGGAACCAGTGGCACTAAAGGGTAAGCATCTTCCTGAAACGGCCCTCCTCTTCTACATCAGTGAGCACCCTCGACTAAACTCGGTCATTCTCCAACTCCACGCCTTCATCTCATCTTCGCTTAACCTCTGCATAGCCATTCCCATGGTTAATCGCCTTGGAATCCACGATGTTATTGGGCAACGACATATTAATGCCACCTGCATCTTCATTGGATAAACAAGACGCTGGGCATTTGTCGGCATCGGTTTGCCATGACACAACTACTTGATGGTGCTGAGATGAATGGGAACTTTTACTCTCACACAGGGAGTGCATCTGCAGCATTTCAACCTGCAACCAGGCGATGAAGATCCAATCAAGGCACTTCTGCTTGATGTCGCTGGACTTCCTTGTTCTCTTGCAGCTTTTATCACAAAATCACAGTTTGCAGTGCCCACAGAGACCTACATCATCAGCACTATCAATAGTAGAATTCTTCAGTATACTCTCTTACTGTCATCCCTTTTTGTTTCAAATTCTGCACTTACCGATGAAGTGCAATCTGGTAGTCTTTGGGCAGAAATCTTCCTTTCAACTTGGCCACCATTCTTGACCATTTATTTATTGGCAACTTGTTCATCCTTCTCTCTGTTTGGACACTATCCCACCATAGGGTTTCATGTCCCTTCAGATTTGTTGCAGCGAACTTAACTCTCTGATCTTCACTGACCTATTCACACTCAAAATACTTGTCCAATTCACTGATCCAGTCCAATAGAACTTATGTGGACAAGCTGCAGCCATAATTTGGAATTTCTAGTTTAGGCTTGCTACTAGCCAATAGGACCGACCTCAACAATCTCATTTCTGGTCCTTCTTCATCCGATCCATCTATTGTCACTACAGATTCTTCTTCGCTATCATCTCCTATCTTTGGATCCCTTCTCCTCCCTGCTTCAACTACCTCCAAACAGGCAGTAAGGATCCTTATTTCCTCCCACAATCCTTCCTTTGCTACTCCCCGGGCACCTCTTCCACGACCTCATCTTCCTACCTCCATTTCTCAGGAAAACTCTAAATCCTACTCTGATACCACTATGATGGGACCAGCTCGTGATTTATGATTTAATCACCACAATAATAATTAATCAACAAATGATTTAATCAACAATTATGTGACTAGTTTGGTAAATAAGGATTAGCACATATATTTTGGTTGTATTGATTACCCTGTACGCCGAGAGGACAGTTGTCCTGGCCTCGGGTTTCCTTCCCTCTCTTGGCTAAACCCTAACGCTTTCATTGTTCTCCGTCATTTTCGTTCTACTCTGTTTGGTGTGAGAGCTTTGCTCACCGGTTCTATGGGTGACTGTGATAGTTTCAAGCCGATACTCTATTCACACCGATTATGGGCTTCTCTGTTGGTAAGTGGGTAACTATGCTCAGTGTTTGTGTTCACATTCTCGTTAGCTCGGCTCTATCACTTGAGATCCGGTACTCACTGTCTCTGCTTTGTTCCTTACGCATTTTGCTGAGCTTTCTTAATGGTTTCTTCAGTTGCCTGTATGGTTATTTTGTTGTTTGACTTGTCTGCGTGTTGTGAACATAGGTTGTGGCCTCAAAAGGATGATTTCCTCTGTGTTCGCTCAACTCTTGAAAGGTATCAACTCGTTCTCTACTAAATGTTGCATCCATAGTTTTTCTTGTGTGCCAACAGTTACTGCTCCTTATGAGCAGGGTTTCATGCAATGGCCGTGACCCAAGTGTGGGTTCCTTCGCCCAGCGTTGGCTATTGAACTAGTAAATCCTTTCGATGTTTCTTCTCCCTTACTGTCAGTCGTCCATTTTCTCCTTTAACCTTTAGTTGATGATGCTAATGCTTGTTATATTCTTTGTGCAGGTCGTTGTGACTTCTGGTTGGATTACTACTCAGCCCTTCCTTCGAATGGAACCAATAGGATCATTCCTTGCTGCAACTTGTTTAGTCGAGGGTTTCTTTAGTTGTTTCGTTCCGTAGTGTAGTTGGTCGACCTGCGTCTCTGTTGTATCGTCGTTTGGTTGATGGAAATTTGGCCTTCGAGTTCAATTGTATTTGATTTCGTTGATTCTTCAGTGGTCTGGAATGATTTTAGGGTTATAAACCTAACCCTTGTTTCTTCGTTCTGCTCCCGGAGGAGGGTTTGCTCGGCCTTAGGGTTGTTGGACTTTAGAGCTTGTATTTATATAGTTTAAATGCAAGCTTTGATACTGTAACACTTTTAAATATGAATGAAATAAATTTTTGATGTACAATATTACCTCTTTTATGAATGCTCTTCTCTGCGGTTGTATTTTTTTAACGAAGGGCTTAGGCTGTAGCATACTCTCATACTTCTGTAGTTTGTCGATATGAGTGGAATTTTATGCTCAGTCTTCACGTTGATATTGTGCCTCTGTCTATCTTTGATTTTTGAAGTTGTATCTTTTCTTGTCACTTGGTTACTGGAACTTCATCTCTGTTCATTCCGGAAGGATTTCTGGTAAATTATACAGCTATCTTCACGTTACAGATGATAGAAATTAGATAATAAAACAGTATTTTGATAGATGGATTCAGGAATGAAAAATATCTCTCTTTGTATTATTCTTTTGTGCTAGAATATCGAACCCCTTCCACACTATGGTACATTTGTTTTGTAATGTTACAATATAGTTATGCAAACTGTTTGCAGTTGTTTCTTCAGTTACACAGTTGATAACTATCTTGCTGTTTTAGTTTTCTCGTTCTGTGGAATACATAGATAATATATTTCTTTCTATTGTTGTTTTTTTTCAAAAATAAATAATTATAAAATAAATAAAAGAAAGACAAACCAACAGTGTGGCTGTAACCACCTCCACCTAACTGTGCTTTCCCTAAATACGTATCAACTGACAATAAAATAAAACAAGTTCCTACACTGTTTTTAATTAGCAAACATAAATGAAATCTAAAAGATAATGAACCTCTCCTCCTCAGCTGAGACCAACACCCGGTCATGGTGCCCTTAGCTGGATGCTCCTGCATCACCAAGGGATTAATATTATAAATCTAAGGGATTAATAAACTCAAAATATCAATATTAAAAATCCAAGTGATCGATAAACCCAAGGGATTGATATTAAACCCTATGATTAATATTATAAGCCCTAGTATCACAAATTATAAAGCCAATATTAAAATTTAGTATTATAAACTAAATATTAAAAAGTCCTAATATTATAAACCTTGTATTAAACCCAAGTTTTGTAATGTAACAATGTGAATATTAAACCCTAGGACGAATATTAAACTCTATGATTAATAAACCCAAGGGATAAATATTGTAAACACTAGGATTAATATCAAACCCTACGAATATAAAACCTATGTTTAATACTATAAACCCGAGGAATTTATATCATAAACCTAATGGATTATAAACCCAAAGAATTTATATTAAACACTTGTTAATATTATAAACCCTATCAATAATATTATATGTTAGGAATATGAACCCTTAGATTAATAAACCCAAGGGATTGATAATATGAACCTAAGGAACTAATAACAACAAGGGATTAATACTAAAAACCTAAAAAACCAAAACGATTAATAGTATAACCCAAGGTATATAAAACCTAAGATAAATATTATAAACCCTAAAACAAACATGGTTGACCATGGTTGACCATGGTTTAATATTAAAAACCCAAGGGATTAAAAACCGAGGGGAATAACATTAAACCCTAGAATGAATATTAAATCATAGGAATATAAACCCTAAAATTAATAAACCCAAGGGATTAATATTGTAAACAATGGGCTTAAAATTAAACCTAGGAACATAAACCCTATGATTAATATCATAAACCCAAGGAATTTATATTATAAACCTAGTGGATTATAAACTCAAGGGATCTATATTAATCCCTAGGATTAATATTATAAACCCTATCAATAATATTATACCTTAGGAATATGAACCCTTAGATTAATAAACCCAAGGGATTGATATTCTAAACCAAAGGTACTAATAAAAATGATGGATTAATACTAAAAGCATAAAAAAGGAAAGGATTAATATTGTAAACCCAAGGTATATAATCCCTAAGATAAATATCATAAACCCTAAAACAAGCATGGTTGATCATGTTGACCATGATTGGTGTTCATATTGAGACAATATTTTTCAGAATGTGGCATTGGACCATGGTTGACCATGATTTTCATATAAAGAGAATCCTTGTCACAACGTGACATTGGAGCATGGTTGACCATGGTTGATTTTCATATTGACAATCTGTGTCAGAGTGCGACGTTGGACCATGGTTAACCATAGTTGGCCATGGATGACCATGGTTGTGACAATGTGATGTTGTACTATGAGAAAATCTTTGTCATACTGTAAGCATGCCTATTGATGATCTTTCACCATGATTTACCATGGTTGATTTTGATATTGAGGAAATCTTTATCACAATGTGACATTAGAGCATGGTTGATAATGGTTGATGATGGTTGATTTTGATATTGAGAAAATTTTTGCCACAATGTGACATTTAACCATGGTTGACCATGCGTGATTTTCATAGTTACCATGTTTTACCATGATTGATTTTCATTTTGAGACAATCTTTGTCACAATGCGACATTTGACCATGGTTGAACATGATTGGCTATGATTGAATATGGTTGGCAATGATTGATTTTCATATTGAGACACTCGTTGTTATAATGTGACAATGGACCATGGTTCACCGTGAATGACAATGCTTGGCGGTGGTTGATTTTCATATCGAGACAACCTTTGTAAACAATGTGCCATTGGGCCATGGTTGACCACGATTGACCATGATTATAAACCCAATGGATTTATATTAAATCCTAAGATTAATATTATAAACCATATGAATAATATTATACCCTAGGAATATGGACCCTTATATTAATAAACCCAAGAGATTAATATTATAAACCCTAGTGACTAATAAACAAAAGGAATTAATACTAAAAACTGAGAGGATTGTAGACCCAAGGGAATAATATCAAATCTAAGGGTATAATATTATATACCCTGGGTATATAAACCCTAAGATAAATATTATAAACCACAAAATAAACATGGTCGACCATTGTTGACTATGGTTGATTTTCATATTGACACAATCTTTGTCACAATGCGACGTTCAACCATGGTTATCCGTGATTTATTTTCATATTGAGACAATCTTTGTCAGAATGCAATGTTAGACTATGGTTGACCATGATTGAGTCTCATATTGAGATAATATTTGTCACAATTGACGTTGGACCATGGTTGACCATGGATGGCCATTGTTGTTGGACCAAGAGACAATCTTTGTTACAATGTGACCATGATTATTGACCATGGTTGACCATGATGGATCAGAGTTGATTTTCATATTGATAAAATATTTTTCATAATGAGACGTTGGACCATGGTTGACCATGATTGATTTTCATATTGAGACAATGTTTTTCACAATGTGATGTTTAAATGAATATTATAAACCCTAAAATAAACATGGTTGGCCATCATTTACCATGGTTGATTTTCATATTGACATAAATATTAATTATAAATATTAATAATACTAAAAGTAATATTAATATTCACATTCATATTAATTAATATTATTATTAAAATTAAAATTAAAATTAATATTATTAAATAATATTAAAACTTTATATTAAAATTTTATAAATATTTAATGTTATTAATGTTAATGATATTCATAATAACAATATTTATTAGCATTAATATTAATATTATTAATAAATTAAAATAAAACAAAATTAAAATAATTTAAAATTACCACATTAAATAAATTAAAATTAAAATAACTTAAATTTATATTATGTATTATAATCTGTAATGAATTTCCATATTAATATTAATATTAATATTCATAAATAATATTAAAACTAGATATTAAAATTTTATTTATATTTAATGTTGTTAATGTGAATTATATTAATATGTATTAATTAATAATAATAATAATAATAATATTGTTGTAAATTAAACAATATTAATAGTATTTTTAATACCAAATGTTTTTAATATTTTTCATAAATATTAATATTAATATTAGTTGTAATATTAATGTCGAATTGAGGCTTCTGTGATCCATATCGATTTATGAGAGATTTTTCGGCATAAATCACAAGATCTATCATTTGTCGACGCGTTTCGAACCAGCCAATGTGGTTCATCGTTAGGATAAGTTGAAGAACCAGATCCAGCTTTGCATGTTAAATAGCATGAGCAGAGTCTCCAACAGCTAGCTAGGCCAACGGCTAGAAAGGAATAAGGTCCTAACCTCGAAAAAGGATGAATAAATAAAATAATTTAATATGAAGTTAGTTGAAATATGGGACCAAATAAATAAATAATATAATATAATTTAATTGGTTGTTAAAAGGGGGTTAACAATTAAATAAATACATAGAAACTAAAAAAAATAAAATAATAAAATAAAATAAATTAAAAAAAATACAAAAATAAAAATAAAAATAAATAAATGAAAATAAAATAAAATATATATAATAATAATAATAATAATAATAATAATAATAATAATAATAATAATAAACAAATAAATATAATAAAATCCTAGAAACAAAATAAAAATATATATAGAAAAACAAACAAACAAATAAATAAATAAACAATAATAATAATAATAAATAAATAAATAATAATAATTTAAATGAATTGTGATTAATAATATTACTATTATAATTTATTTAATAGTAAATAACTAAATATCAGGTTAAAAAATAATAATAATTTAATAGTAAATAACTAAATATTAGGTTAAAAATAATACTAATAATAATAATAATAATAATAATTAAAAAAAAAAGAGACCAGAAACGAGGGGAGGGGAGGAGGAGGGGTAGAAAAAAAGGAAGCGACTAGGAAAAGAGAGTAGGGACCCAATATTAATGTCATCAATAATTCTCCAACATATCGTGTCCGCCTCTCCGTCAAACCTGCACATCCAAATCTTGGTCGATCCTAACTCTTTTGATTTGATGACTATCGCATTCATCCCTTCTTCTAGCTGCATAAATGTTATCACCCGAAAAGAGTGGTTTTGTAATGCTACGTGGCAGCTCCACGTTTTATCGGGTCAAAAAATAAATTACCACCCAGGCCGTGGAACTTTTCTGGATTTTGAAAACCACCTACAGGTTCTGCCGGTTTAATACTCCACTTGCTCGGTGTTCCACTGCTCAAGGATCCGATCCCCTGGCTCCATGCACGCTTCCTCATAACTCTCGACCCCATCAACAAAGAAGAGTTGCACCCTTAAATCGTTAACAGAGTAAACCCACAAAAATATCGTTAATAGAGTAAATCATCAACGACCCTAATAACGAACAGACTCAGTACCTCAGATTTCTTCTGAGCTTAGCATTCCTATCAATTAGCATATAGGGATTTTAGAAAACCCTTCGATATCACTTAAAACCGTGAAAGCTTTGTAAAATAGGCAAAATTGAGCCGTAGTGGTTAATTTGAGGTAAAAGTCATTCGAGAACGAGAAAGAAGCCTTTGTCCGTGACCAAAGATTCAAATTTGAGGTAAAGATCGTGGACAAAACCCTTCAATATCACTTCAAACCATGAATAGCTCTATTAAATAGGCAGAATTGAACCGTTCATTTTGAAAGCAATGTCACAATGTAGTTTTGGAGGTACTTGCATTTAAAGTGAAAATTTTGTAAAATTATTTTCAAATCTCGTCAAAGGAACTATGAATTGTGGTAGAGAACCTTAAATAAAAGGACGGTTAAATGTATAGTTAGACAAAAATTACAGTCAATTCAGCATAAAACTCTCAAAAACATAGCATATAACGCTAATATGAAGTCAATGCTATGAAAAATCAAGAAGAAATCGCGAAATATCAAGAAGTTTGTGAACAATTCTGTTGATTACGTGGAATGGAACCATTAATCTGATCATGATGTTATTGTGTTCTTGTAATGAATTATAGGTAAATCTCGTGACACAAAAAGCTTAGATATTTAGGCTTTGCGGATTTCAATTTCAAAATGCAAAAGAAGCAGGAGTTCGATTCGAATTTGAGCAAAGAAAATGTCAGAAGAGAAGGGTTTATTGACAAAACAATCAGAGAGGACAAAGAGCTTTCTTTGAATGTTAAGAATGGAGACGTTGTTAACATTAGTGATAGTTGTGGCATGTCATGGTTGAGATAAGTGAAGGAGGGACTAGCATGAGCCACTATAACACCACTTCTTTCCGAAACGCGCATTTGGGAGCTTTGGGAGGCTTCAGCAACTGCATTGATGACCCCTGTTGATGCCTTGAACCGCAGATCAAGCGAGGATTTTCGACATGAAGGACAAGAAGAATTGAAAGTCAACCATCTGTCTAAGTGTTGGGACTTGAGGGTTGGAACCAGGGGCACTAAAGGGTAAGCATCTTCCAGAAACATCCCTCCTCTTCTACATCGTTGAGCACCCTCGACTAAACTCGGTCATTCTCCAACTTCTCACCTTCATCCCGTCTTCGCTTAACCTCTGCATAGCCATTCCCAAGGTTAATCGCCTTGGAATCCACGATGTTATTGGGAAACGACACATCAATGTCGCCTGCATCTTCATTGGATAAACAAGACGTTGGGCATTTGTTGGCATCGGTTCGCCATGACACAGCTACTTGATGGTGCCGGGATGAATGGGAACTTTTACTCTCACACAGGGAGTGCATCTGCAGCATTTCAACTTGCAATCAGGTGGTGAAGATCCAATCAAGGCGCTTCTGCTTGATGTCGCTGGACTTCCTCGTTCTCTTGCGGCTTTTATCACAAAATCACAGTTTGTAGTGCCCACAGAGACATACATCATCACGACTATCAATAGTAAAAACTGCATTGTTGAATTAGTAATGCAACCACCTTCAAATCGCTTGAGAATTAGTAACGCATAGGAAATCACTCAGGTAATCCTTATAGGTGTCAGAAAACACTTGGCAAATGGTTGAACACGGGTACGTTTGAGAATGTGAAAAGGTATGGTTGAGCATGGGTATGTTTGAAACCAGAATGTGAAAAGGTATGGTTGAACACAAATACATTTAAACCACCCACATATGGTAATTGTTAAATTAATGGACAAACCACTAGGCAACATGGGTACGTTTGAGAATGTGAAAATGTATGGTTGAGCATGTGTACGTTTGAAACCAGAATGTGAAAAGGCATGGTTGAACACGGATACATTTAAACCACCCACATATGGTAATTGTTAAATTAATGGACAAAACACTTGGCAAACAGTTGAATAGACATACGTTTCAAAATATGAAGAGGTATAAGGTGCACGTCTCAACTTTTAATCGTTTCACAAGATTGAGGAAAACTGTCGGTGGGTTGTTACTCTTTGATCCACGCCTCTTAGATTAATATTTTACAATTTTTTTAAATACATTTCTCACTAATGAACATACGTGGTTAAAAAGTTACTATTGTGAATTTTATTTATTGATTTAGTGAGACTACGAGAATATACTGGCATCTTTCAATTCAAGCCATCCGATCAAAAAGATTAATTAAGGAAATGATTAAATTGCCAATTCCAATAGGGGGACACCTATCGACATAAAAATATAAAAGAAAATAGAAAATTATAGTGGAATAAGAAAGTTATTAATTTTTAATTTTCTATTTTGTGTTTAGAAAACAAGAAAGGAAATAATCTATCTGTGCTAATTTGTGATAAGGTGCTAATTTTAAAAAGAGACTGATTTTTGAGATATTATATATTTTTTAAATAAATTTATATTTATTATTTATTAGGAAGGATTATAGATAAATAAGTTTTTAAATTGGAAAAATATTTTAGATTTTATGTTTGGAAAAGATTAAAGTTTTGAAAAAAAGTGATAAGTCTGATTTATAATTTAAAATAATTTTAAAGAAGAGTGAGTGAAAGGTATTGTTTTTACCAGGATGAAAACTGAATTTTTTTATTCAAATTTTTATCATATCTTACGGAATTCAATCAAACTGGGTAATTATGGTTAAAAGTTGGAACCTCCGGAGATGTAATACGACTTTCAAATCTCCTTGAAACCGTGGATTGCGTGGCTGTCACTTCCCATTAATTAACTGCAGCCTCCTAAAAGGCGTAACATGAGGAGTATATAGCGTAGAAGCCTCTTTTCAGATTTTATTTTATACTCTTGTGCATCGGTTATATTGTTTTGGTGTCAGAGATACAGCTAAATTTGGAGGAGAAAATAATGCTGCCTATAGCGCCATTCTCTTTCTTTTATTTTTTTTTAATTTGTCCTCTCTCTGTGTCAGTGTAACCATGTTGATGTTTGAACACTCTTTACACTTCATGTAATGTAAACTTTCACAACTACCAGTTATTCATGGTATTTAATAAAACTATTTTCTGATTGTTTAATGCTTACTCCCATTGCTATTAATGAGACTTCGGCTTGTATATATTGTTACACAAAAATATCGTCACCATGATTATTTGCAGTCAGTATGGGTCTATCATCACTTGTACTGTCCTCCTAAGCAAGTCTAGGACCTCAGCTATTCAAATCAAGCTTTGGAAGTGGGAGAAAGACATTAAAAATCAATGTAACTCTGGTTCCGCACTTTCTCTCATGGTCACCTGCGGTCCCGCACATTCTGTGTACAAAAGCTACGTATCTACCCGCTCTATTCCTAACGGTGCAGGTGCGGACCCCTGTGAAAGTCAAAAGGCGCAATTTTTATCTTAAAAAACTCACTTTGGGTTAATTCTAGAGTTTTCTAGAAGGAATTTTGACGTGGATTGTTCGCTCTGAGGTGGTTCATGCATCCCAAAAGAGAAGGAGCTAATCCCTTGACTAAAGGAGCTATCCCTTTGAAGGAGGGCTTTATCCCTTTGAAGGAGGACCTAGTAACTTCTCTCCATTGCACTATAAATACAGGCATTGGGGTGAGGACTAGAGAAGTTAGAAGCTGAACATTTTGAGGGTAAATGCTGGTGAAATTGAGACTCTTTGGTTGAGCTTGAGAGGAGAGATCACATACCTCTTGGTTCCATTGGAGAGTGAGTGAAACTTGTCAAAGTAGAGGAGACATCTTGTTGGACCCTAGGAGGAGCTTGTACAGCGTCAAGGCAAAGGTTGTAAGGTTCTTCTTCTTTTGAATTAATACAATCAAACTCATTTTTTTCAACAAGTATCTTATGTTATTTGTTTCATGGACTCCTTGACTTTCATGTTAAATATGTTTTATGCAATTGGTTTTTCAGGTGCTATTTAATGTGTTTTCCTTGTTTGCGTTTGCAGATTCGCGAAAAGGAGCTCATTTGGATCAAAGGAGCGAGGGCATCCACAAGCTTGCATTGGACCAAAGGTAGGCCCTAAAAACCTTTGTTTGCTATTGTTAATTAAAGCATATTTAAAGAAAGATAGTGTCTGGCTGGTCTGCTTGTCGTTAGGTCTTCTTTAGATTCTAGGAAGGTCTATCTTGTCTGCAAGATCGACTCATTCCGCGCGACAAAATGGCGACTCCACTGGGGACTTGATTGTTTTCTTTGTCTATACTTTGACCTGAGAAACTATTTTTCCTGTATCTGTTTTTGACTTGATGATTGTGGGATTGGGTGAATTTAGCTAATTCTGAGTTAGTTTTCATTTTTCATAGTTTTTGGAGAGGTACGCACCCTCTGAGTTAAGCACAGTGCGTACCTGTACAGACTTTTTCTTTGTGCACAAAGCGTGGACGCACCTGTGTAAACAGGTTGCCTGCGTACCCTGTCAAAAATTTGAAAAATGTTAAATTTTTCTCTTTTGTATCAGTTTAGAATTTGTTTATAGGTTTTAGCCACTACCTAGACCTGCATGTGACTTGTCAGAAACTTTCCTTGGTTAATTCCATTGGCATTCCTGCTTTAAGCTTTTATCAATTGGGTGTTTTGAGTCTCTTTTTTGAGAAATTCTAAATTTGATTTGCTTTGGTCATTACTTCGAGGTTTGTCTCAGTCTTTTCACAATTTTGCATCTTTTTGCTTTTGTGAGGGGCTAAATTGTGTATGAGTGTTAATCGCCTTTGAGTGTTTTTATTTTTTGATCTTTGGAACTCTCACCCAATTTTCTCGACTTGCACTTGATTAGTTCTTAGATTACATTAGAATCGTCTTGTGTTTGAGAATTCTCTTGCATAGATCACATTTGCATAATTAGAATTCTCATTTTCAGAATATGAATGAAAAATGTGCATAGATTACATTTACATACATTTCAAGTGAATTGTGCATAGATTACAATTGCATAGTTTACATTCTGAAAAAATCAATCGTAGATTTAGATCAGTTATCTTTGATTTGAATTTACACAAAAATAAAAATAAAAAAAACTATTTTGGAATTGATTTGCATTAATTTTTCTTGATGAAATTAGTGCATTAGAGAATTTGTTATATTTTCTCTTAGTGATCAATTTTTTGCATTGTTGGAAGTGAATGGAAACTCTCTCCTTACTTTAGTTAGGATTCATCGAATTGAAAGGATTACATTATCATATTCGATTGCATTCAGTTTTGAGTTGGGTCATAACACCATTGGTTTCGTATCCATTTACCCATTTGAGTAATAACAGCCTTAATAACACAGCGCTTAATTAAAATTCATCTAGTAATATTTTTATTTTCTAGGGCTCTGATACACCAACATAGCTTAGGCTAGTGTCTTGGAGTAGGGAGTAATTAACTCTCCAAGACAGTAAAACAAACAAGTAGCTGTATCTTGTGGTAGGAAGAAATCCAATTGTTGCATTTATGCTCTGGGAAAGCTCCTCTTAAAGGAGAAGCACGAGATCATGTCTGAACCAGTGTGGGAATCAATCCTTCCTCATTCGGAACGACGCCAGATATTCACGTATTAAAAACGGTAAACCTCGGATTAACCATTGTCGAGGAGCCTGGGGTCACTTGTTCGTAAACCTTGGATTATGTCAAGGAGCCTTCAAGGGGATTGAGCTTGCTACTCTGCCCTTGCGTGCGTATCGGATCGTAGACTGTTCCCCCAGGTATACTTGTTTCAGTTGGTAACCTTAGTGACCATATTCTTTAGGATTCTTCCTAAGGTTACAGTGGTGGGAAGATCCCACTGTACCTGGAGCAGACGTCGGCGAGACTCACTTGGATTTTCTGGGGGGTTCTCTTCACTCGAGACGGTTTAGTGGAGAAACTTGTGCCAGTCTATTCATTAAGCAGGTTGCCGGGGTAACTGTTCCAACTGCTATTTCTGTATTGAATTCTGCGACGTTGGATTTCATCACCAACTAGTGTTTTCGGTACGGAAAGTTACTGTTTGTGTGTGGTTTGACTCCTAGATTTGATAGTGTGTGTTAATTTGTTTGTTTTTACTTTTAGAGACCATAGGTGTGAATTGTGAATTGTTAATTTTAGTTTTAAATTGTTAATAAAATTCACTGAAGTTGAATATAATGGAAAATGTTCCGGAATTTACCGACCAAGGAACCCCTCTTAACGAGGATCCTAGTACTTTTCCTTTCTTTGGAAATGTTGGTCCTCCTTATATGGCTACTTTGTCATTACCTGGATTTACAATAGGATTACCGATATGGTTATTTTCAACTTCGTTGACCCCAAATACTCCAATTGTTCCACCTCAACCGAATGCTTCACCTCGACAGAGTTCACCATCTCAACATCACCAACCTTCTGTTGACCCTTTACCTTCTTCGCCTAATTTTTCTTCCTCTATTTCTTCCTCTTCGCTTGGTAAAAGCCTCGATGCTAGTAACCAGGTGGCTAAGAAGAAGAAGAAAGGGAAGAAGAAGAAGAAGAAGAAGAAGAAGCAAGATAAGAAAGAAGTCAACCAACCAACTATGGTTGTAAGTGTTAGTTGTGTTGAGGAAACCTCCAACATGCATCGTAAACCCAAATACCCTTGCAGGCTTTGTAAGGGTGACCACTTCCTTATCAATTGTCCTGGTATTCCAAAGGTCTTGGAAGTATGGTCAGAAAAATCTCATCAACTTTCCATTGATCCATCAACCAGTGATAGTCAGGTTCCTGGGAAAAAGGGTAAAGTTAGGTTTCCTTGTAAGTTATGCAAAGGGAGTCATCAAACTCACATTTGCCCTCACATGGATGAAGCCTCAAAATTGTTGGAAAACCTTATTGTTCCACAGCAAGAATTTCCAACTGGTTACCATAAACTTTCTCCCAACCTACCGTCAACTGACGGAGTGATTGATCTAATTTCAAGTACAGTCGATCACACTCTTCCATTGGAGAGTGAAACTCATGTCACTCAGGTTGATGATCCGTTAGTTGATTAAGTGGTCGATTCAATTTCACATTCGGTCGATCCCACTTTCCCTTTAGAGAGAGAACTTCATACCGCTCAGGTTCTTTTTGTTACATCAGATTCTTCTACGTCGGGGGGCATTTCACCTGTTTCTACAGAACCCCTCCAAGTACTGAGGTCTTTTCCTTTGATTGGAATAGACTGACAGAACCTCGTCTTCCTTCCTCCATCCCTTTCCAAATCATTGTCAAGGATGGTGGTAGGGACATACATCGTACTCAGGTAGATGAAGGTGCTTATGTTAGTATTTTATCCTCAACTGTTTGGAAAGCTTTGGGTTCCCCTCAGCTTGCGCCTATTACGCAGAATCTGAAAGCTTTTAACAGAACCATTAGTGAACCTTTAGGGATCCTTCCTAAGTTTTCTATTACCTTGGAAGGTAAAACTGTCTATATTGATCTTATGGTAGTTCGAGGTCCCTTGGATTTCAATTTACTCCTTGGGCGAGACTATGTTTATGCAATGAAAGCTGTCGTATCGACACTCTTTCGCGTGATGTATTTCCCTCACAATGGCAGTATTGTGATTGTAGACTAGCTTTCGTTCCCTAGTCTTGTTTCAACTACCAATAATATGACACCCCTAAATGTTCCTGATTCTAAAGTGGTATCTACCCTGCCACGGGTTAATTATGTGGCAATTGGTCCCATGTTTTCAATTACCGATGTAAGTGAGCCTCTCACTGTTTGCTCATCTTCCTTTGATTTAGATCCAGTAATTGACATGGAAAACTCTATGGGATTATTTGAACCCGATGTTCTTATCCCTTTTGAGTCCCTTGACATGTGTTCCTTCCAGAGAACTATTCTTCCTTCTGATGAAGACCTCTTGGAAGCCATGATCAAGGTGTGTCCATTGACATGTCTTTCTTCCAGTTGGAAGCCATGATCAGTAGACACGAGGATAGTTTGTTCCTCTCTCAACCTCGTTAAAAAATGAATCAGGTTCGAGGAAAGTTCCTGTTACTGAGTCAACCTCATTAAAAAATGAATCAGGTTCGAGGATAGTTTCTTGTCTTGTGTCAACCTCGTTAAAAAATGAAACAAGGATAGGTTATATAAGTAGATACGAGGATAGTTTGTTCCTGTCTCAACCTCGTTAAAAAATGAAACCGGATGTCTTGAGCATAGTTCCTTGTCTTGTGTCAAGCTCGTTAAAAAATGAAACAAGGAGTTATGAGCATAGTTCCTTGTCTTGTGTCAAGCTCGTTAAAAAATGAATCAAGGATTTTAGAGCATAGTTCCTTGTCTTGTGTCAAGCTCGTTAAAAAATGAATCAAGGTTTTTTAGAGCATAGTTCCTTGTCTTGTGTCAAGCTCGTTAAAAAATGAATCAAGGTTTTTTAGAGTATAGTTCCTTGTTAGGTAGATTGTAGAGAGTAGTTATGAGCATAGTTCCTTATCTTGTGTCAAGCTCGTTTAAAAAATGAAACAAGGGTTTTGAGGATAGTTCTTTTCCTGTGTCAACCTCACTAAAAAATGAAACATCTCCCACGAGTCTTTCCAAGATTTCGAAAGTAAACCTTCATTTCATCCACCTGGTTGAATGAAATGAAGCTTGGGGGGCATGTACCTTGATTGGCGTCATTGTGCTGGGGGCATGCGAACTTATAACAAGCATAGTTTTTGTTTCAAGCTTGCGTAAACATGAAACTGAATCCGAGCATAGTTCTTTTCCTATGTCAAGCTCGTTAAAAAATGAAACAAATCCTCCTCTACTTGAGTCGAGAGTTTGACTAGATCTCATAAATGTTAAGTTGTATATTTAGGTTAGTTATTTCAGTGTTTTGCATAATTTTCTTACAGTTTTAGGTCGAGTCTTTCAAATGATCTCGTACATGAACCTTCATTCCATCGAGCTTGTACTTTAGTTGAATGAAATGAAGATGGGGGGGCATGCGCTCTAGCAGTTATGCTTAGGGGGCATCAAGCACAGTTTTATCTCTGTTTCAAGCTTGTGTAAAAATGAAACTACTTTGAAGCATAGTTTTTATCTCGAGTCAATTTCAAGATTTTGTAAAAATGAAACCTATCTCGAGTCAATTTCAGTTATTTTCAAGACTCATTAAACTCATGAAAATCCCGAGATTATTTTGCTATCTTTCATTCTCGTTAAACTCATGAAAATCCCGAGATTATTTTGTTATCTTTCATTCTCATAAAAAAAATGAAAATGCCGAGTTCTTTCCATCTTTTCCTGCTCGTAAATTAAATTGAAAGTCGGCCATATGAGTACATTTTTATCATTTTTTCGAACTCATTAAAACTTACGAAAAAATGAAAACCATGAGTACATTTTTATCATTTTTTCGAACTCGTTAAAACTTACTAAAAAGTGAAACCTTGGAGTTCTCTTTTAAGCCCTTTTCAGACTCTCAAAATATGAAAAGATTGCCGAGTTTTTCTTTTTAAACTCGTTAAAATGGAACTAAAAAGACAGTCCACTTACAGCTCTTTTCCGACTGTAAAAAACATGAAAAGATTGCCGGATTTTTGTCGTTTCAAATTCGATATTGGTTATAAAACGACATGTCGTTGATCGCTTTTTTACTTTTTTGGATCGATGACACTAATAACGAAAAGTACTCCTTGGTCGTAAAAGGTCAAGCGGTTCTCTCAAGTATTATTTTATACTTTTTCGGGCTTGGGAGACACAAATTTACGAAAAACGTCAACCCTGGAGTTTTCTTAAGTTTTTTCAGACTCTCTAAAATTGAAAAACACCGAGTTTCTCCTATACTGGACTCGTTAAAATTTCACAGTAAAGGACCTGTTCAATTACAAATAGGAACGAACCGCTCCTTCTTAGGGTTCGAATCTAAACTAAGTTGGACTCATCCGAAGGATGAGCTTATAATCAAGCAAATGTTATCCTCCTCAAGCTTGTCAAAAATAAAGAGGTACTTTCCAGAAATGGTGGGGGAAAAGAGAGGAAAATGAGTCTGTTTGTCATACTTTGTAACCCCTCTTGAACACGACACTTTTATCCACCTGGGTTGGGAAATCCTTTGCCTAACAGTTGATCAAACCACATTGAAAGTCTTCAGTCGGTTTCTGGATATTAACTTTGGGTCAATTGTCACCAAGCCATATGTCGTGTCGTTATGTGTTCAAGAGGTCACTGCCAATAAGCCATT
The DNA here is from genome assembly GCA_031772625.1 of Pinus tabuliformis. Classification (NCBI taxonomy): domain Eukaryota; kingdom Viridiplantae; phylum Streptophyta; class Pinopsida; order Pinales; family Pinaceae; genus Pinus; species Pinus tabuliformis. The sequence continues at coordinate 1,606,759,459 of CM062804.1, forward strand.
CATTTGCAAAATACCTGTCATCCATCTTGACCATCCTTGAGTCAGTCCTTGCAACTAAATTTCTTCAACTTGATCTATGATTTCGTGTTGTGGGCTTGCCTACGACGGATTGCTTTCTATCGACATCAGCACATTACCTAGAAAGATGATCTAGAGATCGTCAGTACCTTGAGATCTGCATGCCTCAATGGCAGGTTTCTCACCTTTGACGACAGTTTACATCATTGACTTTCAATCAAAGGATTCCATGATATGTTAGACATCAATACATTTACTCACATCTCATGGATTGTACTGGGTACTTTGAGAGCCATTGACATCATTGGTGGTTTCTCTCACACTTGTTAACAGTTTACATCATTGACTGGTAATCGAGTGGTTTCTACCATGTTCGACATCAACACATTTATTCGCATGGATAGAATCGTACTATTTCGGCATATAGAAATGAAGACCCTAGATCTAGTTTCCACCATCCAGGCTGCGAGGAATTTTGTATTCATTATGTTGTGGACTATTCTTAAACAGATGGCTGCGTCCATACTGTGTTCACACGAGTCTATACTTATGATGTTTTACAAGATCATTCCTGTACCAGATAGTAGATAGGTTTCCTAGTTAGTTTTGATCTGAGTATGGGAATGCCTACCTCAGCGATGATATGGTCTCATATATATATCTTGCATTGAATGTTTTTACAGGTTCCGACCGGGCTCTCCACAAGCTAATCCTCGAAATGATAAAGTACTTCACTCTTCCTATATGATAAATGAAATCCTCATCTACTACAGACTTCGCACTTTAGGGGGAAATCTGTTACACAAAAATATCGTCACCATGATTATTTGCAGTCAATATGGGTATATCATCACTTGTACTGTCCTCCTAAGCAAGTCTAGGACCTCAGCTCTTCAAATCAAGCTTTGGAAGTGGGAGAAAGACATTAAAAATCAATGTAACTCTGGTTCCACACTTTCTCTCATGGTCACCTGCGGTCCCGCACCTTCTGTGTACAAAAGCTGCGTACCTACCCACTCTGTTCCTAACGGTGCAGGTGCGGACCCCTGTGAAAGTCAAAAGGCGCAATTTTTATCTTAAAAAACTCACTTTGGGTTAATTCTAGAGTTTTCTAGAAGGAATTTTGACGTGGATTGTTCGCTCTGAGGTGGTTCATGCATCCCAAAAGAGAAGGAGCTAATCCCTTGACTAAAGGAGCTATCCCTTTGAAGGAGTGCTTTATCCCTTTGAAGGAGGACCTAGTAACTTCCCTCCATTGCACTATAAATACAGGCATTGGGGTGAGGACTAGAGAAGTTAGAAGCTGAACATTTTGAGGGTAAATGCTGGTGAAATTGAGACTCTTTGGTTGAGCTTGAGAGGAGAGATCACATACCTCTTGGTTCCATTGGAGAGTGAGTGAAACTTGTCAAAGTAGAGGAGACATCTTGTTGGACCCTAGGAGGAGCTTGTACAGCGTCAAGGCAAAGGTTGTAAGGTTCTTCTTCTTTTGAATTAATACAATCAAACTCATTTTTCTCAACAAGTATCTTATGTTATTTGTTTCATGGACTCCTTGACTTTCATGTTAAATATGTTTTATGCAATTGGTTTTTCAGGTGCTATTTAATGTGTTTGCCTTGTTTGTGTTTGCAGATTCGCGAAAAGGAGCTCATTTGGATCAAAGGAGCGAGGGCATCCACAAGCTTGCGTTGGACCAAAGGTAGGCCCTAAAAACCTTTGTTTGCTATTGTTAATTAAAGCATATTTAGAGAAAGATAGTGTCTGGTTGGTCTGCTTGTCGTTAGGTCTTCTTTAGATTCTAGGAAGGTCTATCTTGTCCGCAAGATCGACTCATTCCGCGCGACATATATGTAGCAATCATATGACATGAAAGACAAGTCTAATTAAATCTAGATGATTTGGTACGGAATAATGTTAATTTGGGGTCAGGAAATTTTCTAAATGTAATGTGAAAAAGAATAATTAATATGTTGACCAAATAAAGCTAGAAAAGGCACATACAAGATGTGTATTGTGGTTTAGGTCTGAAACATAATCTCTTTAGTGTTCGGTTAATTTACTCAAAAGGGTATAATATAATCTTTAAGGGAAGTGATTGTTTTGTATATGATAAACTTTTTAGTAAGATGTTGATGGTTAGGATGAATACAAAAATTAGAATATATAATTTTATCATTATGATAAGATATGACGCCTCGTTTACATAAAAGGTGATATTTTGGATGATTTTTGGTTGTAACATTTTAATTTAGGTATTTAATTTTGGTGATATACAATTATAATAGTAGAAAAAAGATGGTTGAAGGTTCTCCTCCTTTTCAATAGCTAGCTACTTCATGTGACAATTACAACTTAACAAAGCAATACTAGATAGCTTCCTAAAGGAGTGTATTTTAAAGCAAAGGCACCATTAAAGTTGGTTCATAAAGTTAGTTCTATATCATACATCACAAATCTAATCACCATGAAGAAGTTACTATTTTTTAACATACATAAATATTTATAATAGAAAGACTTGAGTATATTTTTTTTCAAAGAAATATGAAACCTTTGACACGTTCACAAAATTCAAGGCATTGCTAGAGAAACAAAGTGGTCAACAAATTAAGGTGTTGAAATTAGAAAGAGGAGATAAATAGGATTCTCATGATTTCCATGATTTTTTCACGCAACATGGGATCAACATACTCATAATTCATGATAAGGTACACACATCAGCAAAATGGTTTAGTAGAAAGAAAAAAAACTAAACTATTATGGATAGAAGCATGTTTAAAGTGTAGAAAATAATGTAGATTCACAAGCTCATGCAATGTACTAAAGCACGGGACAATAATCTACTTCTACTTTCAACCAATGGAAGCTAATATATCAATGAAAACAATATGAACAAGAAGAAGATAAATCAATGGAACATAACACAAGATGTATCTAGGGAAAGCCATTACTAAAAAACCTGCTATTTGTATTGCATATATAAAAAATATGAGTGAAGATACAAAGCTCATTCTCACTAGAACAATTCTGAAAAGTATGCTCAACTCTCTCAGCTCACAAGCTAGCTCTTGGCCAATACTTAGCCAATTCTGCAGCTCTCCAAGCCCCTAATCTCTTTCATAATTCCTAGGATGAATATCCTCTATTTAAAGGGAATTCATGCTTCCAAAACTATGCAACCCAAACATAGGATCAATATCTGATGCATGCATGATATTTACACTCCAGTAAATAATACCACTGATAGTACACTGTCCCTGCACTCTAGTCTCAACTGGGTCTTTCTTAGAATTTGCATGCATGAGTTTCTGATGAGGGAATCTTCAGTTAACTAGAGTGACACTTGTGGATGCACTAGTGCAGCAACTGACTATTAACTATCTATTAGTCCCACAAATAGTTTGGAACTAATTTAACTAAACTTGACTCAATAAACTAAGTGATCTAATTTCCAACTCAATTTAAACTCATACTAGACCCCTAAAACTTAGGGAGAACATATAAATGACTAAAGAAAGAATTCCAACTCAAAACTCCTAAGTTAATTATGTTAATTAAACTTAATTATTTACGAGTTGCTATGAGAATATAATTCAATTTTAATTCTCAGTTTAATTCAAGGACAAATTAAACTGGAATTTCTTATTTCCATTTCTAAACACTTCCTCTCAACAATAATGGGGTTATCAGATACCCCGATCCTGTTTATGTGAAACTTGAATTTACTTCTTAACAATGCCTTCCTCAAAATGTCATCATCTTGCTCCTCCATGGAATGCACTCTAACAACATAATCCACCACAATACACAATATCTGAGATGACAATATCGGATATCAATATGCTTGGACCGATCATGAAAAGATGGATCTTCAAAGAGTTTGATACAACTCTGGTTATCGTGGTAAATCGCAGTTGGATCCATCTGCTGACCAAACAAACCAACTAGGATCTTCCACATCCAAATAGTGTCACATGTTGCCTAACTCATAGCAATGTACTCTGCCTCTGCCAAACTAAGTACAATCAATCTTTGTTTCCTGTTGTACCAAGAAACTGTCATTGACCCAATACTGAATATCCCTCCTGATGTGCTCTTCATGTCGGATGGACTCCCTACCCAGTCTGCATCAGTGAAGCCTTGAAGCTTCACTCCCTCTGTCTGTTTGTACCATAATCCCTATTGATAAGTGCCCCTAAGGTATCTCAACAAATGCTGGTTGCCTTCCAATACATCTTCATAGGCCTAACCATCGCTTGACTAAGCTGGTTAACTGCATAGCACATATCCGGTGGTGTGTTCACCAAGTACATGAGTGAACCCACAAGTTGCTTTTAAACATTAGCTTCCACTACTTCCCCTGAAGTAGCATCCTCATTCCTTCAGTTACCTGCTAGAGGAGTCTCCATGGTTTTGTTGCTCTGCATGCAGAATCTCTTGAGTATCTCGTTGGCATACTTTCCTTGAGACACAAACAACTCCCCATCTCCCTGCCATACCTCCATGCTAAGAAAGTAATGCATGAGACCCATGTCCTTCATATCAAACTCTCCTGCAAGGTCATCCTTTCAAGACTTGATCAGTTAATTGTCACTTGTCAGTATGATATCATCAACATATAGTACAATGATCAACAATTTACCTTCCACCACTATGTGGTACTGGTTCGCATCCGCTTCACTCTTCGTGAAGCCCAACCTAGTGAAGTAGCTATCTATCCCAAAGTACACTCCTTGCATGTATCAACTTACTCAAGCATACCTTTGGGAAGAATGGTAGAGATCTGCTGCAATATCTTCAAAGCCCCATGATGCAAGTGGGGTCCAAACACCTGTACCACAACTCACCAACGTTTCAGCTCTGCACCCTTTCTTCTTTTGTGCTCAAAGCAGCACACTTCTCAACCTCCAGCTTATAGATATTCTTCACTTGAATCCCTATCTTCTTTACTTGACTCATGGCTATGTGTCGAAGGAACGCCTTTCCTTTTGAGAAGATCACATCATAGCCTCTATCCTCAAGCATGGAAATAGATACCAAGTTCTTCTTCATCCCAAGCACATAAATAACATTCTTCAAGGTGAGTGGAGCCCCATGCTCCCTCTGAAAAGTAATCATGCCCAATCCAATAACACTATACTTCTCGTTGTCACCCATCTCGATATGCATATGGAAATATTTCTCCTCTAGGTCACTGAATAACTCTTTGCCACTAGTCATGTGGAATGAAGCTCAATTGTCTAAGTACCATACACTTCCCATCATTGATGACACCATGCATGCAATGAGGTAAAATTCCAATTCGAATTGAGAGGCCAAAGCCTCACCCGTTGCTCCTCCTTAGGACTTCTTCTTGGACTTTTTGAGTGGACAATTTGTAGCAAAATGGCCCAGCTCATTACAATGAAAGCACTTAAATTTCGTTATGTATTTCTTCTTACCTCCATGATAAGAATCCAATTTGGAATGGGAAGATTTCCCTTTCCCATTCTTCGCCTTAATCACTAAGGAAAATTTATCTTCGTCATCAGTCTTTGATGAAGAGCCATCCCTGGTGTTCCTCTTGATCTTCTCCTACATCAAATCCGACAACAATCGTTCCCAATCCGGTAGCTTCTCTCGACCATTAACAAAGTCCTAATAACTGTGCCAACAATTTCGGAGTCCTAGAAGAGCAAGACTCACCATATCATCCTCGACAACCGTGATTCCAACACTTCCAAGTTCATCACGACACTGAGTGAACTTGGTCAAGTATTTTGGAATCGTCTCGCCTTTCTCCATTTTGATTTTTCGAAGTTTGTCCTTTAGTGCCAATTTCCTTTGGTCACTGTTGTTCTGATACAAGTCCGTCAATGTTTTCCACATAGCATACATAGTTTCCTTTCCATGGAGACTCAAGACAATGTGGTCTCAAACTCCCTCAAGGATTATCACCTCGCCTTCACCACACACTTCTTCCATTCAGCCAAATTCTGTGCATCTGATGTTGCTGGCTTAGGAATTTCTTGATCAACAAATTACTTCAAGCCATTATCCTCTAGCACAACCTCCATTCTGTCCCTCTGGCTATAAAATTTGAGCTTTCCAAGGCATACTCGAGCCACAAACCATAGAACACCATCAGCGGATCCTGAAGTATGTATTGAAAATTCGAATTTCACATGTAACCCAAAACTAAAAACTTTGAAATCTCCTCTAGTATACTATTCTCAACTCTAAAACCATGTAGAAAATCATATAGATTCACAAACTCATGCAATGTACTAAAGCATAGGACAAGAATCTACTTCTACTTTCAACTAGTGGAAGCCAATAGATCGATGAAAACAATATGAACAAGAAGAATATAAATCCATGGAACATAACACAAGATGTATCTTGGGAAAGCGACTACTCAAAACCCCACTATCTGTATTGCATATATCAGAAATATGAGTGAATATACAAAGCTTGTTCTCACTAGAACAATTCTGCACAATAATGCTAAACTCTCTCATCTCACAAGCTAGCTCTTGGCCAACACTTAGCCAATTCTGTAGCTCTCCAAGCCCCTAATCTCTTGCGTAATTCCTAAGATGAGTACCTTATATTTAAAGGGATTTCATGCTTCCAAAATTGCACAATCCAAACATAGGATAAATCTATTATGCATTCATGATATTTACACTCCAGTAAATAATACAACTGATAGTACACTGTCCCTGCACTCTAGTCTCAACTAGGTCATTCTCAGAATTTACATGCATGAGTTTCTGATGAGGGAATATTCAGTTAACTAGAGTGACACTTGTGGATGCGCTAGTGCACCAACTAACTGTTAACTTTCTATTAGTTCCACAAATTGTTTAGAACTAATTTAACTGAACTTAACTCACTAAACTGAGTGATATAATTTCCAACTCAATTTAAACTCATACTCGACCCCTAAAACTTAGGGAGAACATATAAATGACTATAGAAAGAATTGCAACTCGAAATTCATAAGCTAATTAAACTTAATTAACTGTTTACAAGTTTCTATGAGAATAGAATTCGATTTTAATTCTCAATTTAATTCAAGGACAAATTAAACTCGAATTTCTTGTTGCCATTTCTCAACAGAAAGAAAAACATTTTTCAAATCATTTTTGGGGAGAAGGGGTGACTTGTTCTATTTATCTTTTGAATAGACCTCCCACTACAAGTGTGGAGAACAAAGTCCCATAAGAAGCATGGGTAGGTGTGAGCTACAATGTAGCACATTTTAGAGTATTTGATTGTGTAGCATGTGCACATGTGTCTAAAGAGCTAAGAAAAGAGTTAAAGGACACAAAAGTGCATCATTCTCAAGTACAATGATAAGTCCAAGGAATATAAATTGGATATCTAGTTACAATAGAGGTGATAGTTAGTAGGGATGTTGAATTCAAAGAAGATGAAACATGGGATAAGATCATAAACAATACTATAATCATTGGAGAAGAAACACCTCAAGAAAAAGACGAAGCAAAGGAGTACATTGCACAAGATGGAAAAAAAGGTTCACAATCTCAATCACTAGGAAAATATAGTACAACAAGGACTCCAATAGTTCAAGGTGATTCATATAGTGCAATGACCTAGTATATTCCTACTTCTCAACCAAATACTAGATTTGATCCTACAACTACTTCCCTAAAGTCTATAAAGACTAAAATATTGAGAGAACTCTACAAAGATCTAGATGTGCATTCACATTTTGCATTGTTTACTTTTCAACCCACATATTTTGAATAAGATATTAAAGAATGGAATTGGGTCAAAGTGATGGATGAAGAAATAAATTCCATAGAGAAGAATGAAACATGGTATTTAGTGGAATTATGAGAAGGTAAAAATGGTATAGTTGTAAAATGGGTTTATAAAACTAGGTTTAATGAGAAAGGAAGTTGAATGGAGAGTTAATGACACTAAAGGAGCTTCGATGACTGGTTGAACATGAGTTTTGATGACACTACACCATTTGAATCTCATTCAAGGAAGTTGTAATGTCGTTTCGGTCGTCATGTTTCTCTTTTAGGAGTTTTCCTAAAAGAGTTTTTAGCTACCAATGTAAGATGATAGAGTTCAAATACTGGTTCTTTCTTCCCCTGGTATGTCCAGGGTCAGGAAGCTAGTTAGCAACTTCCTCCATGATCTCAAAATCAAAACATTTCTAGCATTCATTGTCACTAAAATTTCTTCTCCTTTGTCACTAAACTTTGAACTTCCTGCTAATCCACATGCTCATGTATCACATACGGATCCATCTCATACAAAATCATGGAATTAATTCTCGGTCGATATCCCAAATGAATTTTCTTTTCATCAAAACGATCATGGTTTTCTTGTTGGCAAGAATTAAGAGCATATCCAAGTCCACCATACGTATGGCTGATGTTTCTATTTAAAAGTACAACCTGAGCACCATGGAATTGTCATCCATTTCTACCACCCTTAAGTGTAATCAACCAAAGCAGGATCCAACCCTTACTTGTGTATTCTTGAGAATACATGTCATGGAATTCATCCCTAAGTTGATAGTTGGTAGGACCGAGCCAATGTGAAGGCGAACTTTAGGAGAAGAAGGAGCATGACAGAACCAGGGTTGAGATGAATGAATTGACGTGAATTGGTTACATGACTGCCCATGAGAAGTTGGGTGAACAGGTTGAAGTGTAAGCGTTGATTTGTGGTCACACTGCGATGTATTTTGTGATAGTTTGATAGCGGCATAGACTTGGGTTAAAGGTGATATTCTTCGATTTCATTGGATAGTCGGGCAATATGAAGCTGTTGATTACGATAAAGGTGAAGCTACAATATATGAATCATTAAGTGTTGTAGATGTTACGACGGAAGAAGGGGAAATTGGTGCGATGGAACTTTTCGAGATTGAACCAAATCTATGCATGTTGTAGGCATTAAAAGAAGAAGGCACTCATGTGGATAGACCTCATGAAGATGATTCATATGTAAAAATGTGCAAAGGAAGTCTGTGATTGGTGGTGCAATGGGAAGACTTCCGATGGAGGATTAGGATGAAACAAGGAACATCGACTATTACAGGACTTTTTGGGGCAAGATGCGGCCTTAGAATAGAAGGTGAAAATTCCTGTGACAAGGGTGGAATGTGATGAGTTGGTACAATGAATGATTCATGCATAGATGAGTTGATATTTGGCTAAGTGCCTGACATGAATAATGGAAAGAAGAAGAAAGGGAACACCGTAGAAAAATGCGACATAATACACATTTGGGTGGACTTCATCATTGAAGCTTCATTTGTGCTAAGCGGAAGTCTATGGAAAACATTTAGTGAGTAGGAAATGATGATGGGAGGGGCTTGCAATAGTGATATTAGGGTAGGACAACTGAGGGTGATAACTTGAACGAAGGCAAGGATGTGATGGCTGAATTTGCGTTGGGTCTGTTGAAGTGGATGAGTTGGGTAGCTGAAGTCGTGGGAATCGGTTGAATAAGAAGGACGCATGGCAAAATTTGTGCAAGTGCAGCAAGCGAGATCACTTGTAGAGATGTCACATATTGGCATCAAACAAGAAAAGTGAGGATGTTGTGCAAATGGACTTGTTGATGCCACATGGGTATATTTTGAAACATGGACTGATGGGGATGTTGGACATTAGAAACAACAAGGGCATGGTCAGTTTAAAGGGATACATGGGCAAATGATGAGAGAATTCATGTGACGAAGAGGGAAAAGGCAACGTGTGGTGGGATTTGCAACTAAGACAAGTATGCTTCCTTGAAGTGTTGGATGGAGATGGTTCATAGGAGCAAATGACAACTTCAAGGAATTTGTAGCCGATGAAGACTTCATATGGTGGTGGTCTTGGAGTATTGTGTTCGTTGAGGAGTTGAGGTCAACTTCATACTTGAATTTTATGCGGTATGGGACTCATACCTTGGGCATAATATGGGATGTGACGTTCATGAGGAGCGACTTGATGGATGAAATAGAGGTGAGACACCTTGGAATTGGATGGTGGTTGCAGCGATGGAGGTGCATTGGTGGGAGCACTTAGGCATGGGTTGAGTTGATCATACTAAGCCACTTGTTCATGGAAATGGAGGTTGTTGGTCTATGACCATGGGAAACACATGGATGAGATGATGAGGCAAGTCAAGAATTTCCCCTTTGATAGTGATGATGTGCAACATATCAAAGATGAGATGGAGATTTTTTTATGGACTGAGATATTGTACGATGAGAATTGGGTGAAAGACTGATGTGTAGAGATGAGAAGAGTTCATGATTGAGTTGAAAATGTGACAAAGTGTTGGAGAAATGACTGACAAAGGCATGAGGAGGTGAATTCTCATGATTTGGACATGATGGTTTCACTGATCACTCGACTAGTTCAAGTCATGGGGGACGTCAATGTGTTGAGATATGTTGGAGTTGAGTTGGAGTATAGTAGTAGCAGTTTACGTGATGATGAGATACAGTGAACTGGAATGATGAGTTGCGACCAAAGCATGCATATGAGTTGGAGGGAGCAACCTTCCATGAGTTGAGGTAGTATGCAGGATCACGACGAGTTGTGCTTGATGACTGCGAGATTGAGGAGTGTTACCCACATAGAGGTTCGTGTAATGAAGGCAGGGAGTTCATGCAGTAGGGGCTGGTAACACTTTGCGATTTTTGGTCTTGGTGATGGAATATTCTGAGATGGTGTTGTCCAGGGAGATAACCTTTTTTGAGTGGGGGAGGATGTTAGGGCCTCTAATTAGCACCAAGGCCAATGGGTGCCCATGAAGGGCCACACTCACATGGAGTGTCAAAACACCAAATTTGGACCAAGTTTGGAAGATCGCATGATGGACATACTTGCAAAGCCGGATTGCGCACCTATGTGGCGAAGGTGACTTAGTGGCGACTTGGCAAAGAGCGTATGTTGGAGGAAAAGTTTAGAGGCACAAATGTTATAGAGTAGAGGGCACCCACACAACTCGGGCAAGGAGCATGCATTGCAAAATTACAGTGACCAGCTCGTGGACTGATGCCCATGGGTGCGCCAAAACCAAGGGGTACCCAAGATCCAAGCATAGCATATAGGCAAAGGCGACACGATGGTAAGGAAGTGGCATGGAGTACACGACAAGTGAGCAACCATGTTTGGGTAGCGTGTGGTCAACCCAGGGGCGTGCCCACCCATGAAGGGGCATTCAACACAAAACTTAAGGGTCGGCTCGAACAAATGGAGGGGCGTCGACTGCAAAAAAATGAAAATGCAAGAAAACATATATATTAGGGAGAAGGAGCTCAATCAAAGGTAGAAAGGAAGTTCGATGAAGTACATCACAGAACAAGTCACATTGCGATATTGTAGAAAACCAGAAGTTCACAATAAGGGCAGAAGAACACAACAAAAGGGTATAGGGAAGGTGTGGCTCACCTAGTGAGCTAGCATGATTGCGCATAATTGTTTGTCTTTGTTTTTGGCCCAATTTTTTGGGTTTCTGGGTAGGTCGACTTGCAAGAAGACTTGGGAAGAACATATAGGAAGGACTACATGAGTTGGGTAGAACATGCTGGTAGAATTGAGCAGAACGCAGGAAGGATTGCATGACTTGACATATTTTGGTGGACGAGTTGTTGGACCAGGCAAGGCAACTGGCACACCTTTAAAACTTGTAAAATTGGTGTTGTATAATATTTGTAACAGTTAATAAAACATTGGGGTGAACTACTTAGGGAGTGCACCCTCCCATCAGAAAGTTATGTCATTGATTGACAAGGTTTATAATATCACATTGTTGTGTTGTTGTCAGGTTTATATTGGAATAGATGTTATGGCATAATTGGATAATTGAAGTAAGTTAGATTGAATGAAGTAATTTTTTTCACATAAATAAAGAAGTAAACGCTTAATGGAAAATTAACGAAGTGTTGGAAGTATGTGTAGTCTGGGTAAAAGTAGCTTTGAAAAGGTGAAATTGTGTCAGTGTGAAACAATGCCCATGGTGGACTTAGGTCACACAAGTGTGGGGTCATGATAGATGGCATCAGAGCTGATGTGATGCCAAAGTTAGCATTGTTTTTCACTAAAATAGCTAGTGGATTTCATCACAGATTTTTAGAAGGGTTACTAAGTGAAACATGGCTGCAGCTTCCCGAGCTTGAGTCAGGGCCCTTGGATGACCCTCTTGGCCTCTGCCCCCATTAACATTTCAATTGTGCATATGTTACCAATGCATAGATCCTCCAAAGGAAAATAACAGTACAATATTAAAAGCAAATCGTGACCCTAGGCATGGTGAAAGAGAATGATCCAACTCAAGGCCAAAGACAAACAAAAATGGATAATAGAAACCAGGAAGCCTAGGATTATAGAAAAGAAAAGTCCCATAAAGTGAAAACACTACATAAAACCACCAAGAAACAATCCACCCTCTCACTGATAGATATCATAGAAACAAACCCAGAGCACCCAAGAAAGAATTACAAAGAATACTACAGAATGGGACCCACAAGACTTAGCACCAAAAGAGATGGAATAACCAAAAAGGAATTATAGGAACTTGAAACCACTATACCTCTTTTCCTAAGTCAATTATGTGTCTGACACAACATGCAAGGAGGTGCCACCACCATAAAATAACATCAACTACATAGTACCCCACAACAAACCATTGCACTAACACACAATGAAAACCTAGATTAGTTGTGAGCCAACTAACACCTTCAAATTCATGTTGTAAGACCTTCTAAGCACGAGGGTTGGAATGCAGTGCATGAATGCCTAGTCCTCTACTACCCCAAAGCTAGATATAGGTGACCCAAGCATAGATGAAGGTTGAAGGTTACACCATTCTAAAGCTAAGAATACTCTTATCAATAAACTGTCGTTGGAGAGTTTCCAAAACAATATTCCCACCTACAATGTGTAGGGCACCCTAATCTAGCATAAATTCCCATCAACCTCTGGATGATATGTAGGACTAGTAGGAGGATACAAGTGTTCCATTAAATAATGAGGATCAATAAGTTTGCGTGCTCTTACATTAAAAATGTAGGCCACACCATCCCCCCTATTTAAAGTCGATGGAAGCGACAAGGTGGGAGGCACCACCTTCGCTCCCCAAGCTCAATTTCTATTTTTTCACCCACCCTAATCAGAGGATTTTAAATTACTATTATTTATTAATTATAAAAAGAATTAATATATGAGTTAAACATTGTATGCATTTAAAAAGAACATGTAACAACATTCTTAATCATGGAGATTCACCTCTACTTTACCATGGAGATTCTTAACTTGTAAATAGACTTTGTTACAATACCATGGGTAAATACCATGGCTCACTAAAAAAATTAATTAATCAATTTAATTAGAAACTATAATTCATGTGCATATGACATTTGTTTTTTATTTAATCAATTTAATTAAAAGGGCAGAAAGGGCATAACTATTTTTTAGATAAATCTCAACCTTTATTTTGTTATTGCTAATAAGAATATGCTAGAATATTTTATGAAAATTAAATCCCTAAAATCTACTATCCATCCAAATAAATTAAATTAAATGGTCGATAAATGTCAATAGGCATCAAAACATAAAGTATAGCTTTATTTTAAATTATTGTTATTATTTTGAAATACATCTTAGGTTATCACATCAAAATTTGTGTTGTTGTTTCAAAGATGTATTTCAAATTAACTTTACTCATAGAAGCCTCCATTCACAAATATTGTTCTTATTATTAATTATAAAAATAATCAATATATAAGTTTGACATATATAAATTTGAAAAATATTGTAACAATATTCTTAACAAAGAAGACTCAATGCCACTTTACCATGGAGATTCTTAATCACTTTTTTTACTATGCCATATGTAGTTTATCAATACCACAGTTCCAAAATACCATAACTCATATCATATGACACTTGTACATATGATTTTTTTAATTAATAAATTTAATTAAAAGGGAAAAAAAGAATAATTACTTTCATGATAAATCTCTGCCTTTGATTTATGAATACTATTATCCACATTGGTAAAAATAAAAAGAGATGACAACATATTGATTGGAATAGAGAATGAAAAAAAATGAAAAAAATATGAAAGGTGTTTATGTAATCCCATGTTCTTGTGGAACTCTGTATGTTGGAGAAACTTGTCGCTCCATAAAATAGAGGATTCAGGAGCATGCATATGACATCAAACATTCTAGGACTCACTCATTAGATTTGGTAGAACATGTTGAGAAGACAAAGTACCACATCTCTATAGGAGATTCTCAATTCATTGCTAGGATAGATCATTTCAATCACCAGAAGTTTAGGGAGATCATTGAAATTGAGAAAAGGCCTAATACGCGGAATAGGGATGATGGTTGGAAAATTAGCAGACGTTGGACCCCTTCCTAATCTTCCTAGTGGTATTCATTCCTATTTTTTCTCACTTCCTTCTTTCCTTTCAATAATTTATTCCCTTCCTATTGTTCCCTTTCTTTTGTTTAAGTTCATTTGTTCACTTTCTATTTTTTCCTCTTTCTCGCTTACTATATATAATATAATAGATAGTTCCTTTTACCATAAGTAAGTATATTTTTATATTTATTTATTTTCATAAATATAGATTAATACTTTCTTATATTCATATTTTCTTTTATAATTATAGGTTGTAGATTTATTCATTAATGATTTTTTATTTTATTTGTATATATACATATATGTATGTATATTAACCTTCTTTCGTTTTTATATAGATATATATTAATAAATTTATTAATAATTTGATTATTATTTAAATTTTTTATTTTGTTTATATATTTATTTTTAATTCATTAATATGTAAGTTAAAACATATATTAGTAGATTTACATAAATATATAATTATTATTAACAAGTTCTCAATTGAAGTTTCAAATAATAAAAGAAATAGCAAAACCAATCCATGGTATGACAAAGATTGTAAACATATTCTATTAACAAGTTCTCAATTGAAGTTTCAAATAATAAGAGAAATAGCAAAACGAATCCATGGTATGACAAAGATTGTAAAAGTGCAAGGAGAGCAATTAAGGAAGCTGTTGATGAATCTCTTAAAATGGACAAGATAAAAATATACAAAGCCCTAACTAAAAGGAAAAAGAGGCAGTACATTCGTCAAAGACAGGAGAATCTCTTACACCTCTCTAAGGTAGCTCCTAAGAAATTTTGGAGGCAGATTCTAACTAGGAAGACTAAGGATAATAATAAAATTGCTCTTCACGATTGGAATTCCTATCTTAAAAAGCTTTATGAATCTCCGAATGTCATGGATAATTTAGAAACCCTTCTCATAACGAAAGAAGTTTTCTCTTTAGAAGACATTAAGTTTGGGGTTAATCGCCTCGCTAATGGGAAAGCTAAGGACATTGAAGGTTATCAAGCAGAAATCTTAAAAATTGGAGGTCCTGTCCTCATCCCCCACATCCACAAGCTTTTCAATCAAGCAGTCAAGCAAGGGTTCCCTAAACCTTGGACTGAGAGCCTCATTATCCCTATTTTTAAAAGTGGGGATACAAATAACCCCTCTAATTATCGAACAATTATGATCAGCCCTCTCTTAGCCAAGTTATATGGTAGTATTTTAGAAAAGAAGTTAAGCATATGGCTTGAAAGTGAAGGTAAGAGGGCTAAAGGCCAAGCAGGTTTCAGAAGGCATCACTCAACAATAGACCACCTTGTTACGCTTAGGATCATTGCGGAGGAATGTTGTAATGATAAATCCAATTTATTTTGTTGCTTTGTGGACTTTAGAAAGGCTTTCGATACGGTTCCTAGATACAACCTTTGGAATAGATTAGAAGAGCTAAAGGTTCCTCTCGAGTTGAGAGCTGCCGCTATAAGGTTATACGAGAATGTAATTGCCAAGCTAAAGAGCAATGAAGGGTGGTCGAAAGATATTAAGTGTAACATCGGAGTTAAACAAGGTTGCCCCCTCTCCCCTACCCTATTTGGCATTTACATCGATAAGCTCGAAGGCTATTTAGAGGAAGCAGGATGTGATGGCACGATCTTAGCTGGGATAGTCGTCATCCTTCTTCTTTATGCTGACGATATTGTTCTTTTGGCAAGGTGCCCATCTGATCTTAATAAGCAGCTCAGGCTTCTTAAGGATTTCTGCTCTACCATGGGTATGACTGTTAACACTGACAAAACAAAAGTTATGATTATCAAATCCAAGAAGGACACTTACGCTAATTTTATGTATGACAATAATAACTTGGAGGAAGTGTATTCTTACAAGTACCTAGGAATTGATATTCATCACAAGCTCAACTGGAACCATAGCATTGAGAAAAGGATTAATGGGGGGTGGAAAGCTTACTTTGGTCTTGAAAATAATTGTAAAATAGCAAAGCTTGTAATGTGGGATAAAAAGAAGTTCCTCTTTGAAACTTTAGTCACTCCTGTTATCTTATATGGCTGTGAGGTTTGGGGTTGCAGCATCTCTAGAGAATCATGGAGAAAGATTAAGCAAATCCAGAAGCGTTTTATAACTTATAACCTGAAAATTAAAAGTAATACACCCTATCCTATTCTCCTTATAGAAGCAGGTCTTTCCCCTATTGAGAGCCTAGCTATGCTTAGGTTTCTATTGTACAAGCACAAAATCAGTAACATAGACAATCATAGACTTCCTAAGCTAGCTTTAAATTCTAGCCAAAACCACCTAAGGCTCAATCGAGGGTGGCATAAAGACACAAGGGCCTGGTTAAACTATTGGGAGATCAACGAAAATGATGCATTGCAAAACATAAATAACATTAAAGATATTGTTACTTCTAAGTTCAAAGAAAAAATGTGGTGTGAGAAAGACTTAGCGGCTAAAAGAAAATTAAGTTATTATAAGAAGGTCATCAACCCCACCCTAGAAGATCAAAAGTATCTCTCTATTTTAACTAGCTCAAAGAAGAAAATTAATATAGCAAAGATTAGAACGAATTCTCATGAGCTCCATAGTGAAACAGGTCGTTGGGCAGTTCCTAAAATGCCATGGATGGAAAGGATCTGCCATATATGTGAGAATAGGAACATCGAGGATGAAAACCACTTCCTCTTAGAGTGCCCCGCGTATAACCACATTAGATCTTAGTTTCACAATCTTTGTTACAATACTGACCTTCCTAGCCTTTTACAATGTCAAAATTATAGTGAGCTCGGGAGGCTTCTCTCCAAGCTTTTTGAGCATAGGAATAAAATCTTAAATCAAAATAGATAATTTGTTTATTTAGGTCCGATAGACCATTATTTGGTCTCGGCGGACGTTAACCATCATCATCATCATCATTAATAGATAGATATATTTATAATTTATTTATTTTTGTCTTTTTATTTATTATTCATGAATTTTATTTAAATTTAAATTATTATTTTTTTATTAGTTTTTTTTTTTTTTTTTTTTTAATAATTAGGCATTTTATAAAGAAATGGAAACATTATTAATTATTTTTTGCTGTTAAAAATTTAAAAGAAATATTATTGTTAGATCCTAGGCTTTTGTGATCCATAATTTAGTAAGCATGTTTTTCATATTAATCACATCAATATTATTTGGTTGATGTTTCAAACTAGCTAATGTGATTCATCCTTGGGACAAAGGTGAAAAAATCTATAGATCCTAATGAATAAATAGCAAGGAAGCATCAAAGTCTAGAATTAGCCATTAAGAAATTAGTTATTTAATTAATAAATTAATGTGTTTTTTATTTTTAAATTCCAATTAAAAACTAGCTATTATAAACTAGCTATTAATTGTTTATATAAATATTTAATTATATATTTATAATATTAGAATTATTATACATACATTAATTATTATAAAATCAAATAATAACTTATTTATTAATAGTATTAACTTATTATATATGTATTATTGATTATATTTATAACATGCCGAATCAAAAATATATAAATAATACAAACTAACCCTATTTCTATTTCATAAATAACTAAATTCATTAATAAAAAAGAATAATTTATTAATAATATATATATATATATATATATATATATATATATATATATATATATATATATATATATATATATATATATATAATATGATCAGATAAGAAATTATTTATTAATGATATTAAATTATTTATTAATAATATTAAATAATTATATAAGAATTATTGATTTTAATAACCATTTTTATTTATAAAAGAGATAGAATCCAACTCTTACTTAATTTCCACCCATCATCCCTATTGAGATTGATAGCATGTTTCTCAATCTCAATAGCCTCTCTTAGCTTCCTATGGTGGAAATGATCAACCCTTGCAATGACCTTCACATCCTCAATGCAAACATGGTGCTTATATTTCTCTACATGTTCTGCAAGAGTTGATGAGCGAGATCGGTTGTGTTTGATGTCTGCAGCATGCTCTTGGATTCTCTATTTAATAGAGTGATCGATCTCCCCAATGTAGGGAACCCCATAGGAACATGGGATCGAGTAGACTCCTTTCATGTCCTTGGGGTCAATAGGGTCTTTAACAGATCTAAGAGAATTTCTAATGGTATTAAGGGGCTTGAAAGAAGAGGAGACATTATTCTTCTTCAGAATATGGGTAATCCTATCAGTGGTCCCCTAGATAAACGGGAGTTGCACTTTAGAGATTGGGCCATCACTCGAAGGCTTAACCCTCTACTCTTTATGGGCTCTTTGGAAATCTTTGAGGCCTTCGGATCCGATATAGCCATTATTTTTAAAAACTTTAAGAAGATGAGAATTTTCCTCTTCTAGGTGCATCTCATCCGAAATTTTTAAAGCACGGGTGGCTAGAGTACTTAGAACCCTGAATTTTTGCGCTGGAAAATGATGAGAACTAGAATGAAGATATTGTTCTGTGTGAGTTTTCTTGTGAAAGACTCAGTGAGAAACAAAACCATCACTCATTCTGGAGAGAAAGATGTATAAGAAAATTCAACGCTAATCCTAATATTCTTTATCCTAAAAATTCTTCTCCAAATGACAACTCTAATAAATGGATAAATGATAATAATTTAAGTATTAATGATTTAAATAATATAGGTTTTGTTAATGAAAATGTGAACAATGCATTTGGTAATATGAATGGTATAAATAATTCAAAGGTTATTGATATTCTCAACCACTATACTAACAACTATATTAACACTAATGATAATATTAATACTAATGGCAATAATAATAATTTTGGTAATAATAATAATGATGATGATGATGATGGTCTAAATAATTTTAAGTTTATTAATATTCTCAACCACCATGCTAATAACTATATTAACACTAATGATAATATTAATACTAATGACAATAATAATAAGTTTGGTAATAATAACAACAACAACAACAGAATAATAATAATAATAATAATAATAATAATAATAATAATAATAATAATAATAATAATAATAATAATATATCTTCTTCTCCTTTTAAAAATGTTATTAATCTCTTTAGTAAACATTTTGGTCCTATTTTTAATCTTTTAAATAAGGGTCTTAATTTTTCCCTCGCCCCTAATAAGATTCCCATTAATGACATTATTTGCAACATTGAATTTAGTATTAAGGACCTTCCTGATAATGTTAAAGAGGTTATAAGGAAAGATTGTGTTATTGTTCTTAGGAAGGCTAAGCCTCCCAAAAGAAACATTAGCAAAGATGAATTCCTTGCCCTTAAAACTTTAAAGGATAACCCCAACATTGTCATCCTTAAAGCTGACAAAGGCGGAGCAGTTGTCATTCTTGATAAATCAGACTATTCGAACAAAATGATTGACCATATCTATAATAGTGGTAGTTACATCAAGCTTAATAAGAATCCTATTAAAAAAGTTAACAAATAAATATTTACCACCATTAATTCCATTAATTCCCTTAAGCCTCTTTGTAAGAAGCTTATTGAAAGAAATCCCCTTACCCCCAGGATTTATGGCCTTCCCAAGATTCATAAGGCTGGGGTCCCCCTTAGACCTATTGTTAACACAATAGGTGGGCCTACTTATATTCTCACTAAATTCTTAGCTCAGAGACTCAAGCCTCTTGTTGGTCGCATTGATTCCTTTGTTAAGGACTTTACTTCCTTTATTAAAGAATTGAAGGATATTAGACTGGAACTTGGTGATTTGTTAGTAATTTTTGATGTTGTTTCCCTTTATACCTGTATTCCTATTCAAGAGGCCATTGATGTCATAAATAGAATCACTGACAATGACACTACCAAATTAGTTGGCCTTTGCCTCACCTCTACTTTCTTCAGTTTTCAAGGTGAGTTCTTTGAACAAACCTGTGGGGTGGCGATGGGTTCTCCTCTTTCCCCTATAGTTTCTAACTTATTCATGGAGGATTTTGAAGCTAAGGCCTTAGCCTCAGCTCCATTTCACCCTAAAAAAATGGAAGAGGTTTGTTGATGATACCTATGTCATTTGGCCTCATGGTTGAGAAAAATTGGATTTGTTTCTTAACCATCTTAATTCTCAATCAAACTCCATCAAATTCACAATGGAGGTTGAGGTGAATGGGTGTCTTCCTTTCTTAGACATCCTTCTCTCCAGAATGAGTGATGGTTATGTTTCTCACCGAGTCTTTCGCAAGAAAACTCACACAGAACAATATCTTCATTCTAGTTCTCATCATTTTCCAGCGCAAAAATTCAGGGCTATAAGTACTCTAGCAACCTGTGCTTTAAAAATTTTGGATGAGATGCACCTAGAAGAGGAAAAGTCTCATCTTCTTAAAGTTTTTAAAAATAATGGCTATAACAGATCTCAAGGCCTTAAGGATTTCCAAAGAGCCCATAAAGAGTAGAGGGTTAAGCCTCCGAGTGATGGCCCAATCTCTAAAGTATAACTCTCGTTTATCCAGGGGACCACTGACAGGATTGCCCATATTCTAAAGAAGAATAATGTCTCCTCTTCTTTCAAGCCCCTTAATACCATTAGAAATTCTCTTAGATCCGTTAAAGACCCTATTGACCCCAAGGACATGAAAGGAGTCTACTCGATCCCATGTTCCTGTGGGGTTCCCTACATTGGGGAGATCAATCGCTCTATTAAACAGAGAATCCAAGAGCATGCTGCAGACATCAGGCACAACCGATCTCACTCATCATCTCTTGCAGAACATGCAGAGAAATATAAGCACCATGTTTGCATTGAGGATGTGAAGGTCATTGCCAGGGTTGATCATTTCCACCATAGGAAGCTAAGAGAGGTTATCGAGATTGAGAAACATGCTATCAATCGCAATAGCGATGATGGGTGAAAATTAAGTAAGAGCTGGATTCCAGCTCTTTTATCTTGATTATTCCCCTAATTTTTTTTTAAATAATGAGTAAATATTATATTATATTTTTATTATTCTATTTATTGATTTACTTATTTATGGAATAGAAATAGGGTTAGTCTGCATTATTAATTCATTTTGGAGTTGTCTCTGGTCATTTTATAAATAAAAATGGTTATTAAAATCAATAATTCTTATATAATTATTTAATATTATTAATAAATTACTCTATTTTATTAATCTATTTAGTTATTTAGGAAATAGAAATAGGATTAATTTGTAATATTTATATGTTTTTTATTCGATGTGTTATAAATAAAAATTGGTTAATATAATCAATAGTACATATATAATAACTTAATATTATTAATAAATAAGTTTTTATTTGATATTATAATAATTAATATATGTATAATAATTTTAATATTATAAATAAATAATTAAATATTTATATAAACAATTAATGGCTAGTTTATAACAGCTAGTTTTTAATTGGAATTTAAAAATTAAAAATACATTAATTTATTAATTAAATAACTAATTTCCTAATGGTTAATTGGACTCTCATGCTTCATTGCTATTTATTCATTAGGATCTATAGATTTTTTCACCTTTGTACTGAGAATGAACCACATTAGCTGGTTCAAAACATCGACCAAATAATACTAATGCGATTAATCTGAAAGACATGCTTATTAAGAAATATTATTAATTATTTTTACGATTAGAAGTTTAGTCATTGTAATTTTCTTAGATCAGACTTCATCTTAGTTATGATGATGAACCAAATTGGCTGCTTCACACGTATACCATATATTTTTTAATGTGATTTCACTCAAAATTGCTCTTGAAATGATATGAATGAAGAAAAAAAAAATTAATATAGGAAACTATTTTATAAATGACCTTTTTTATTAATATTAAAGAAATCTTTGAAATGTTATTTATTTTTAATTTGGACATTACATTTTAAGTTATTATGTCCATAAACATGTCTATTTTGGAATATGGCTTCTGGAATTTTGATTTAATTATCAATATTTATTACGTGGATGGTAGTGATTTAACCCTCACTGAATATTCTTCATAGTATTCACAAAACAAATGTTGAGATTCATCTCCAAAGTAGTTTTCCCTTTTCCCCCTTTTAATTAAATTGATTAATTAAAAAAAAACCATATAAAAAAAAACCATATGAAATGAATTATATTTTTTTGGAAATATGGTATAGATAAGCCATGGTATTCACCCATGATATTGTAACAAAGTTTATTTATGATTAAGAATCTTCATGATAAAGTGGGAATGAATCTCCCTAGTCAAGAATCTTGTCACATGTTTGTATACATGTTTAACTTATATATTAATTCTTTTTATCAATAATAATAACAATAGCCCATGGAGTAGCTAAATTGGTGATGTGTGTGTTGATGATGATGATGATGATGATGATGGTTAACGTCCATTGAGACCAAACAATGGTCTATCGGACCTAAAGAAACAAATTATTTATCTTGATTTAAGATTTTATTCCTATGCTCAAAAAGCTTGGAGAGAAGCCTCCTGAGCTCACTATAATTTTGACATTGTAAAAGGCTAGGAAGGTCAATATTGTAACAAAGATTGTGAAACTGAGATCTAATGTGGTCGTATGCGGGGCACTCTAAGAGGAAGTGGTTTTCATCTTCGATGTTCCTATTCTCACATATATGGCAGATCCTTTCCATCCATGGCGTTTTAGGAATTGCCCAACGACCTATTTCACTATGGAGCTCATGAGAATTCGTTCTAATCTTTGCTACATTAATTTTCTTCTTTGAGCTAGTTAAAATAGAGAGATACTTTTGATCTTCTAGCGTGGGGTTGATGACCTTCTTATAATAACTTAATTTTCTTTTAGCCGCTAAATCTTTCTCACACCACATTTTTCCTTTGAACTTAGAAGTAACAATATCTTTAATGTTATTTATGTTTTGCAATGCATCATTTTCGTTGATCTTCCAATAGTTTAACCAGGCCCTTGTGTCTTTATGCCACCCTCGATTGAGCCTTAGGTGGTTTTGGCTAGAATTTAAAGCTAGCTTAGGAAGTTTATGATCATCTATGTTATTGAGTTTGTGCTTGTACAATAGAAACCTAAGCATAGCTAGGCTCTCAATAGGGGAAAGACCTGCTTCTATAAGGAGAATAGGATAGGGTGTATTACTTTTAATTTTCAGGTTATAAGTTATAAAACGCTTCTGGATTTGCTCAATCTTTCTCCACGACTCTCTGGAGATGATGCAACCCCAAACCTCACAGCCATATAAGATAACAGGAGTGACTAAAGTTTCAAAGAGGAACTTCTTTTTATCCCACATTACGAGGTTTGCTATTTTACAATTATTTTCAAGACCAAAATAAGCTTTCCACCCCCCATTAATCCTTTTCTCAATGCTATGGTTCCAGTTGAGCTTGTGATGAATATCAATTCCTAGGTACTTGTAAGAATACACTTCCTCCAAGTTATTATTGTCATACATAAAATTAGCGTAAGTGTCCTTCTTGGATTTGATAATCATAACTTTTTTTTTGTTAGTGTTAACAGTCATACCCATGGTAGAGCAGAAATCCTTAAGAAGCCTGAGTTGCTTATCAAGATCAGATGGGCACCTTGCCAAAAGAACAATATCGTCAGCATAAAGAAGAAGGATGATGACTATCCCAGCTAAGATCGTGCCATCACATCGTGCTTCCTCTAAATAGCATTCGAGCTTATCGATGTAAATGCCAAATAGGGTAGGGGAGAGGGGGAAACCTTGTTTAACTTCGATGTTACACTTAATATCTTTCGACCACCCCTCATTGCTCTTTAGCTTCACAATTACATTCTCGTATAACCTTATAGCGGCAGCTCTCAACTCGAGAGTAACCTTTAGCTCTTCTAATCTTTTCCAAAGGTTGTATCTAGGAACCATATCGAAAGCCTTTCTAAAGTCCACAAAGCAACAAAATAAATTGGATTTATCATACGACATTCCTCCGCAATGATCCTAAGCGTAACAAGGTGGTCTGTTGTTGAGTGATGCCTTCTGAAACCTGCTTGGCCTTTAGCCTGCTTACCTTCACTTTCAAGCCATATGCTTAACTTCTTTTCCAAAATATTACCATATAACTTGGCTAAGAGAGGGCGGATCATAATTGTTCGATAATTAGAGGGGTTATTTGTATCCCCACTTTTAAAAATAGGGATAATGAGACTCTCAGTCCAAGGTTTAGGGAACCCTTTCTTGACTGCTTGATTGAAAAGCTTGTGGATGTGGGGGATGAGGACAGGACCTCCAATTTTTAAGATTTCCGCCTGGTAACCTTCAATGTCCTTAGCTTTCCCATTAGCGAGGCGATTAACCCCAAACTTAATGTCTTCTAAAGAGAAAACTTCTTTCATTGTGAGAAGGGTTTCCAAATTATCCATGACATTTGGAGATTCATAAAGCTTTTTAAGATAGGAATTCCAATCGTGAAGAGCAATTTTATTATTATCCTTAGTCTTCCTAGTCAGAATCTGCCTCCAAAATTTCTTAGGAGCTACTTTAGAGAGGTGTAAGAGATTCTCCTGTCTTTGACGAATGTACTGCCTCTTTTTCCTTTTAGTTAGGGCTTTGTATATTTTTATCTTGTCCATTTTAAGAGATTCATCAACAGCTTCCTTAATTGCTCTCCTCGCACTTTTACAATCTTTGTCATACCATGGATTGGTTTTCCTATTTCTTTTATTATTTGAAACTTCAATTGAGAACTTGTTAATAGAATATGAGAGGGTTGTAGTAAAATTATGATAGAGGTCTTCTATGTTGTCTATACTAGATAAAGGAAGCAAATTAGTTTTTAATTCATTTAGAAAGAGATCATTTTTATTTCTATCAAATATTAAGTTCTTTTGGTTGTAAGTATTATTTTCTATGGGAACTCTATGCATGACAAAATTGAGAGTTATAAGTAAATGCCTATGATCAGAGTCAGGTTCGTGGTCGTTTAAGATGTCAAAATTTATTATTTCGTTGTATAATGGGAGATCGGAAATAACGTAGTCTACCATGCTGCTACCAAGTCCATGGATGCAAGTCATCTTGATGGAATTGGGCCACTTCTTTAGACCATTGCAAATTATGAGATCCTGAGCACTACAGAGCTTGACTAGCTCCGACCCAAACAAATTTTCCCTGAGGTCTTTAGAGCTCCTTTTGTACCTGCTAGCCAGAGTAGGGTCTTCGTCTAACCAAAGAGGATTAGGGTTGGAATGATTTCTTAGAATAATAGCTTGGTTGTTTGAAGCTCGAGCATTAAAGTCACCTATTAAAAAGATATTACCGTCATTCCTTAGGTTAGAAATATCATTCTCTAAACCATTGTAAGGGTTAGTTTTATCTAGATTCTTCTTCTTATAGAAGTTAGAATTAATGGGGGGAAAATAACATATTGCTATGTAGGACTTTTTATTATTAATGTCTTTGATCTCTATCCAACTATATTGGTTGTGAGGGTCGTTTTTATAAATCCTAACATGGGGAGAGATGTTCTTCTTAATGTAACAAGCTATTCCCCCAATGCCTCTACGGGAGGATCACTTGTTCCAGGTAGACCATAGCGTAAAGCCATCTATGTTAGGGACCTTAGATTCTTCGTGCTCCCAAGTTTCAACAAGCAAAACAATATCGACATCATTTGAAATCCAACTTAGCTTGGGGCCTTTATTCCATGGGAAGCCCCGACAATTCCAAGAAAGGATCCAGAGCATGTTTAGTTGCTATTGATTACTATATTTTTGGTTTCTATCTCAAATAAAGGCTTTTCTATTTCTGATTATTGCCCATTTTCCTTCCTTTCTAGCTTCTTTTACCTTTTGAACCTCCTTTCTTAATTTTGTTTGATCTTATGGAATGAGATCTTCATTTATGAATATTCCCATTCCTTTTAGACTTGAGGTTTTACTAAGTATGTCGTGCTTATAATCAGTGGAGCTCACCTTTATGCGGATTAGTCTTCCTTTATTCTCAGTTAATTTCCCCAACCTTGTTGCTTCTGTGAGACACATTGTTTCAATTTGTAATCTATTATGTAGTTCTGTCTGGGCTAAGGCTAAAGTATCCTCATCTACTTCCTCTTTTAAACCGAAGATTATAAGGTTCAAGGCCCTTTTGTTACATTCGTGGTCTAATTCTATTAATTTTTTCATTTCATCTTTAATTGGTTTGATATCTAACTTATCTACCACATTATTTAGGGTGAGGCGGCTATTAACTTTTTCTTCTAGTTCTTTAATCATGTCTTTCATTTTAAGACTCTCTAAATTATCAGCATCTCCTTGCTAGGATGGTTGGTTAGTATCTTGGTTTTGTTTTTCTATAACCTGCAATCTAGTCTCCATTGCCTCCATTTTATTCTCTAGTAGTTCTATTTTATTTTCTATTCGTTTTTGGATCGTGTCTTCAAGAGATGCAAATTTATTTTCCAGCATGGCTTCTAACTCTTTTTGGAGCGTGGCTTCTCTTTCTTCTCTACGTTTCTCTAAAGACTCTATATACTCATAAAGGCCTTGTAGAGTAACTATGCTAGGTCTATCCTTGGTAAGCTTTGGTAATTGTGGTGAAATATTCATACTTGAAATTATATGAGCAAATATGTATTAGAAAAAGATAAGGAATGCGTGCACCTGATATCAGCAAACCTGACTGCAAATTGCCCGTCTGCCCTTGGTAATCTTTGGTAACTGACTGCCAATCGCCTGTGCCCACCGTAGCCTGTAGACTGAAGAATATATGCGAAGAATATATAGAGTACGTTTTTAATTCTTTCACCGAGCCTCAGAACTCTTTCACTAAAGAATATATGAGAAGAATATATAAAGTACGTGTTTAACTCTTTCACCGAGCCTCAGAACTCTTTCACTGAAGTATATATAGAGTACGTGTTTAACTTTTTCACTGAGCCTCAGAACTCTTTCACCGAAGAATATATGTGAAGAATATATGGAGTAAGAATATATGCCAAGAATATATAGAGTATGTTTTTAACTCTTTCACTGAGCCTCAGAACTCTTTCACCGAAGAATATATAGAGTATGTTTTTAACTCTTTCACCGAACCACAGTTATGAAGTATTATGTAAACTATAAAATTCAAAGTTCAAATAGTCATGGGTCGAGTCAATAAAGAAAATTATATTAATAATAAAATTATAACCTAAACAAAACATTTAAGGATAAATCACATTGGTCATTTAAGGTCTACCCATAAATCATCATAACAAAATTATAACTTAATTAATTTTTATGATTTTTTAAATTTTAACAATATAAATTATATCATGAAATAAATGCTTTTATGTCTATGGATAAATATTTAATTTATATAACTACCCTAATAATAAATATTACTAATCTCAAAATATATTAATTTATAATAAATATTATAAACTTAATAACCATATAAAATAAAAGAAAAAATAACTGCCACATATTTAATTTTTATTAACAAGCTAATAATAAATATTACTGAACTCAAAATATAATAAATAATATTTTGAGCCCAGGCGGTCCCCCAGGTTGATCGATGGCCTGGGACGACAGCCAGTCGCGGGGTCGAGTCACAACGAAATATCAGACAACGGTTTCTATCTCAAGGGTTACACATATTTATATTAAGTTCTCCACCTATGAAATCAAGGGTTACACATATTTATATTAAATTCTCCACCTATGAAATGACAGATTTATTTTATTAGGGTTGTCGTGCATATCTGGTCGTTAGTAAATTGGAACCTCTGGAGATGTAGTAGCACCATAAATATTGTGAATGAATTTGCTACTATACAAAGTAGCTTTTCAAAACGTCGTCAACCTGTGGATTGCTACGGGTGTTACTTCCCATAAATTAATTAATTGCATTATCTTTTCCTCTCCTGCATGCCATAATAATGTAGAAGCCTCTTTTCAGATTTATTTTATAGTGTAGGCCAATTTTATTGTTTTCGTTTCTCCGTTAAAGGTGTTTGAAATACAGATGAATTTAGAGGAGAAAATAATGCTCTTCGTAACCTCTTTCACATTTCTTTTTAAATTTATACTCTCTGTGTGTCAGGTTAGTGGACCGGTTTCAGTGTTTTTTCCTCTTGCATACCATGTCGGTATTCGAAAGCTCTGTTTAAAGTTCAAGTAAACTTTCACAAGTGGCAGAGTTGTCCATAATATGTCTAGTTTTGAGGTGCTTTAAAATTTGATGAAAACACAGAATAATTTTGTGACCCATCATCCCTGAGAATTTTATTCCAATTAACAGACTAATAAGATGGTATGGAAAAGAAAATAAACTTAGGTCTAAGGGACTTCGTATTGTAAAGGTCATTGGAAAAATCTATCCATACTAAGTATTGATCTGGCCCAAATGAAATGTGAACTCTGAAAGATTATAATAGCTTAAATGACCTTGAATCATAACTACTAGATGTGCCAATCATATTTAACCTCAGATTACCTAAAAAAGAAAAATTAACATCTAATTTCCTACCCACAAAAACTTGTAAATTATCCTTATAACATATCATTTTAAATAATGTTTTTGTTTTTAAAAACTATATTTGATGTTACTAGCCAAGAATTCTTCCTATCTATTATAAACTAAATGGAAAAACATTATCTACTTAGTACGATAAAAAAATTGGAAAAACATGATTTATTTAGTACGTTAAAAAATTATTATCAATAAATTTGTACTTTTTAATTTGATAAAATTTAAAATATGAAATGGAAAAATGAGTGATATTAATTTGATTAAAACTTATGTTTATATATTATTAATGTAATTCGAATGTAATTTACTATAAGAAAATGCCTATGGTAGACATTGAAAGCTGTGATATTAATAATGTTTTTTTTCAATATATTTAAAATCATTTTTATAGAAAAATGGAAGTTTAATTAATTTTTTCTCCTAAGAAAAATTGTAATTTCCATTATGTAGAATAGTGAAAATTACATATTGTACATGCCTATAGCATATCACGATATTGGTTGTTTTACAATCAATAAACATCTGAGTGATAACATCCATGTATAAAACTGTAAAAAAAATTGTTATGCGATTGTTCTTATATCTACATATATACAAAATATTGCTAGAAAGTTGTTGTCCATATCTACTATGTGCTTCCTCTTTGTGCACCTCCTCCTCTTTTTATAGGTATCCCAACCTTCTACTCATAAGACCCCATCTCTTCTCTTCTCTCGTGGTCGTCACAACATCTGACTCGCAAGACCCCACTCTATTCTTCTCTACTTTACTCTATTTTATGTTATTTTCCTTTAATTGTTGCAACCTGCATTCTTCTCTCTGCTACTCTTGCTTCTTCCATTGTTTGTTTCCATTGTATCTGCACGAATGCTCTGTCCTCTAACACTTTTTGATGTTCTTGGATTTCTCTATTGTTGCCGGGGTAAATTATTTAGCTATAAAATTGTCTCTCCCTACATCTTTCGCTTATTCTGGGATATTTCAAAACTACAGTGTGTCAATTGGTATATGCAGGACCAACTAGTGACATTGGTGGGGCTCTTAATAAAGACTACCCATATGTTTTTCCCAAATTTCATTTATGTGTTGCATGGGTTCTTTATTAGAAAAAAAAGGCAGAAAAATTGAACAATACAAATAACAAAAAATAAAATAGGCATGCACTAAGAATTGAAATGTTGTTGCAGAAATTTCTGGGTTCATTATGTTCTTAGTCGTGACTCCCCTGAAAAATTCGTTGCCAAATTTCTGAACCTGAATAACCATCCTCTACAAGCTCTATATCTAGTGTCTAATGTATTCTTGTGCTCTTTTATATATACTTCGCAACCTTTTCATATTTCTTGGAAACCCTAAAATACTTGTTGTTATAGGCCATTTGGTCACATCTGGTCAATAGGCCTTCAACTAGATCAATCAACATCCATTGACCTCCTTCTTATCACCATAGCACAAAGGCCTAAGCATGACTCATTCTTATCCTTGAGTTTCTACCTGAAAGCACCTTATTTCCGACATTTTAAGAACTAATGCTCCATAGCCTCTTATTGGACAATGTTGACAACCAATTTTCTCCACTATGGATTGTGTTGATCACCTACAGGTTGCTACACTATGCACCTGCATTAGTTCTATAAATTCAGGAAAAAGAGAGAGAATCCCAAAGCCTCTTCTTCTAGAAGCTTCCACGATCTGTTGTAACCATTTACCTCAGAAAAAGTCTTGAATCCTATCCTATCCTACCTTGGAGTTTTCATCCCTTATCCTTTGATCCTATCCTCCCATCAAGAGTTGCTTTGAAGCCTTAGATTGCTAAATGGAATAAATCCCAACTTACCCTCCTTTTCTATATATTTGTGGCCATCCACAAGCTAGGGGTTGGATTTTGGAGAGTGATTCTACCCTTATGCTGTTGATGTGAGAGATATCTTCCCATGAATTAGGGTAATTAGAGGTTAACTTTCTGTTAAGGTGTTGACGTTGTTGGACCCGACAACATGTCAAGGGATCTCCTCTGTAAGAAGTCCCTACTAGACCTCAGGTTGTTTGGATTAGGAGTCTTAGCAGTGGGTAGTAATGTAATGCATTGACCACGGTAATGCGCAGAGGTAAGTATGATAACTTTGTCGGAAGCAAGAGTGTGACCTTGCAACGAGTCAAGTGAGATGCATGGGGGTTCTAACACATAGAGGGGAAATGGAAGTGTGTCACTTAGAAGCTTGTAATAGTACGTAGTCTGAAAGGAACACATGAGTGGAATGACATAACAAGCTGGAAAGCAGAATATTCCACAAACAAAACTGACGGGTTAATCCAACAAGACATCTTCAACAAGATTCATACAATTGCATAAAAAATAGTTCATACATAAATAAGTAAGTAAAATAACATACATTTATAAAGCAAACGGAATAGTCCAACTACAATAACAACATATGCATGAAAATGTGTTGGTTCAGTTATATTATTAAGTGAAAGTTCCATCCATACATAAAAGCCACTAGCCCCAATAGTGGAACATTACAGTCAACACCGCTTGCTCCTCCAAAGAAGTGTACTCGCTCTATGATGTGGAGAAGCCAAGTCTCATCACAATACTCTCCAAACCTTCTCTAAGCAATGCCTAGCCAAAATCTTGGCTCCCAAAATCGCCTACTATGAGTTATGAGGTTCTATATATAACAAAGGGTGGAGTGACCTTTGTCATTCCCCTTTGACTCTTTGACTACCCTCATGACTGTTCAAATCCTTTACAAATAACTCTTTATATTACATAATGACTGTTCACATTCCACTAATGACACTTGGAATTTCACTTACAATATATTTACAAATAATAATACAATTTCCACATATACCAATGTAGCACAAAATATGCTTGAGTCAACCTAACAAGACAAACATCATCACTCAGAAGCTTGGGGAAAGACCATCTCGACAACATCCCCTTAATGGTCTTCGATGACAAACTGATACCAATCTTGGTACTACGCTATTGTGTCCCCGTACTATTTGGTGATGTCTTTCTAGAAATGGACTCTTGCCTCCATGGCTTCTAGGTATATGGTTTCTTAAACCTTTTTCCAACTCATCTTGAAGCATGTGTAGCATTTCCTTGAGTGTGGTTGTGTTATATTCTTTCCATGACTACCCCATGCGCAGGGCACTGTCAGGGGTTCAGAGGGGGGGTGCCTACCCCCCGTGTCGGGGGGTATGCAAGCATGTGGTAGCCCCCTTGTATGGGGTCCAGGGTAGCGCCCAAGGAAATTATTTTTTGGACCCTATATTAGGTGGAAAAACCTACCTATGGTTTTGTGCATGGATTTTGCACATGGTTTTTGCCATGATGGTTTTCTGTCCATGGTATTTTGTAGATCTAGTCAAGGGAACTACAGTTATGTTCTAATCTGGGGTTAATGGATTGGGGTTGATGGATGCTCCAGCATGTATACATATGTTTGTAACATTGCGAAGAATATAATGAAAAGTCAATTTGGTAGTCCCGGTTTTGGGGTCCAAGGAAAAATCTCTTTGTATATCTGTTTTATGTTTTATGTCCTCACCATTGTCTATTTTCTGTTTTTTAGAATTCGTATGCAGGTAATTTTTGTATGGGGTTAAAACCTATAGGCTAGACCATCGATGTATTTCTCCATGTTTTATGCGCTCAATTGCAAGTCATCATTGGTGGCCTCTCGCATCAACTACTCCATCTACTTGTCGACCTCCAGTAAGACGTGGTTCTTATTCATGGCTTGAGTGAGGAATCCAATTGAAGGGATCCTTGTTGGCCGCAACCAAACTTGGTCCAAAGTTTTGGTCAAAACTCTGCATTTTTGGGATCAGAGTGCATGGTACCATGGATATATATACTGCACGGTGTTTTAAAGGCTTCGGGGTAGGTTGAAGCCCCTTCTTTTTGTAATGGGTTTTGGACAATAGTTGCTTGTTTTTAGGAGAACCATGGTATATGGACCATGGTAATTTTTTTGTAATTAGTATGTATTGTGTTATGCATTGGATGTAGGCATATGTATGTATTGTATACACTGGGTGTAACTCTATGTATTATGTTATGCACTAGATATAGGCGTATGTATTATATTGAATACAGTGGGTGTAGGTGTATGTGTTGTATGTCAGGTGTAGGTGCATGTTTCTCATGGAGTTGTATGCCGTGTGTCGCCATATGTATGTGATACACACTATGTATATGTGCACCTGGTTCAGGAGAAGGCATTGGGTGTTTTTCTTGTGTGACAACTGATCTGGTGTTCTTATGAAATAAGAACAAAGGCAGAAGTAAGGATCGATTAAATGATAAGTATCAATATATTATTTCAGTTTTATTATGCATGTGATTTATGATTATGGTATATGATGATTACATGTGAATTATGATTATGGTTTATGATGGTTACATGTAATTTATGATTTTTATCTTTGATAGTTATATTTTGAGCTAACCTGATGAGATATTTTTATACATGTTGATTTGGTCAAATATTCTAGTTTGAAATGTTGTCACAGGAAGCGGACATGATTGCAAATGTACCTTGTTACCGACCTACATATGAGGTATGATGTGAATTTATTTCAATTTATTTTAAATCTAATATAAGTTATGTGCTTGGTATAGGAATACATGAAATGCCTAGTTGAGTGTTTGAAATCGACTGCAAGAATTAGCAACAACAATGAAATAAATTGAAACAGGAAACAATATGCTGGTAAAGCATTCAGGAGTAGGGCCATTGTGGGACACTGGTACCGAATAGCATCCATTTCTTTCCATGAGCATGCTATGACCAATGTGATAGTTTTGAGGTAGGTATATGCCTCTGTTACACTAAAAAATGTCACCATGACTATTTACAGTTAGTATGGCTCTATCAACAGTCATGCTATCCTCTTAGGCAAGTCTTATGCCTCTGCTCTCCATGTCAAACTTCAAAAAAGAGAGAAAGTCTTTATAAATGTATTTATCTCTGGGTACGCAGGTTCTCTCAACCTTACCTGCGGGGACGCACCCAATGTTCACAAAATCTGCGTCTTTGGACGCTCTGTATGTAAAGGGGTAGGTGCGTCCCCCTGTAAAGGTTAAAATGCGCAAGTTTCATCTTTAGAAAGTTACTTGTGGTCATTTCTAGAGCATTCTAGAAGGTTGTTCGACGTGTATTGAGCGCCTCCAGATGGTTCATGCACTCCTACCAAAGAGGAACTTATCCCATCAATAAGGGAGCTATCCCATCCAAAGAGGGGATTATCCCATTGATGGTGGACCTGATTAACTTCCTCTTGAGCACTATAAATACAGGCATTGGGCCAGAAGGAGGGGAGGTTGGAAGCTATACATTTCTAAGGGTAGATGCTGTAGGAATTAGGACTCCCATTTAGAAGCTTGTGAGGAGAGATTGCCATCTTTGCTTGTTCTATTTGGAAGTGGGTGAGCTTTGTCAAAGTAAAGGAGAACTCTTGATGGACCCTGGGAGGGACTTGCACAACACCAAGGCTCAGGTTGTATTTGTTCCTTTTGTTACCTATTAATGCAAATGAGTCCATTCTTCTCAATAACTTGTTATTTATGAGTTGTTTCATGTACTCCTTGGTCTATGTGTTAAATATGTTTTATTCTATGAGATTATCAAGTGCTATTTAATCGTTTGATTGTTAGTGTATGCAGGTTTCAAAGTGAAGGAGGAGCTCATCCGGATCAGCGGAGCTGGACTGCTACAACAGCGTTGGATTACAGGTAGGATCTAAACACTTGATTTCCCATATAGTAAATGCATGTTTAGAGAAGGATTGTTCTTGTTTGTCTTGTTTGTCACTAGAGAGTCTTAGATTCCTAGGGAGGTTGGTTGTGTCCGCACAATCGGCTCTTTCCGCCTGACAAATTGGCGACTCCGCTGGGGACTCCATTGATGTGAAAGTCTTTTCCTTTGTATGAACTTTGCTCTGAGAAAATTGGTTTATTTTTCTGGTTTTTGGCTCTGTAATTTTGTCTTTGGGTGGGTTAACTTAGGGTTAGATTCATTTTGGTTTTTCTTGAATTTTCCAGTAGGACGCACCCTCTAAGTATTGCACAATGTGTCCCTGGACGCACTGTCGCTGTGTGCACAGAGCGGGCCCGCACCTGTCTTAACGGGTCGCCTGCGTCCCCTGCTAAAATTTGAAAAAATTCCATTTTTTTGTATTTTTTCTCTTAGATTTTGCTTTTTCTCAGTTTTTACTGCCCAGATTCATTAGTCCCTTGTCAAAGATCTTCACCTGAACCTGTTTCGATAGCATTGAGTGTTTTAGTGGATTTCATAGAAATTTAAGCCCTAGGGTTTGATTTTTGAGTAGGTCTTGTAGTGACTTTGGCGGTAGAAGTTGTCAAGCCTTAGATCTCTCTGGTTTTGTCAGCATTCTTAGAAGTCAGACCTGTCATAAAGTCTATCTGTGAGAGCAACTTACCATTGAGTTGTCTCTTTGGGCAAATTTCGAAGTGCTTGTTGATTGAGTCTTGAATTCCATTTTACAAAAAGAACAAAAAGTTTTGAGTTTTGTTTTGACTAGTCTTTTGATTCTGCATTAGCTGGTCCTTGATTTGATTTTGGTCAAGTAAAACAACCTAGAATCATCTTTGTGAGCTTTTGCCTTGTTAGGTTTCCTTAGAGTAATTTCCCTTTTGATTTGCTTGAGAGTCAAGTTTTCATAGATTTTATAGCTTTTGAGATTGATTTTCGTTAAGATAGATTTATATGCTTTATTAAAAAGAGAAAATACAAAAACATCTCCTTTGAAAAGTTTTGTTTCAAGTAGCTTTGAAAAGTTTTGAAAGAAAAAGAGTTTTTCGTGCACGTAAAGAGTGGTCATGTTTGTATGCTTGAAAAGATAAAGAGAATTGTTTCTTTGATTGTCTTTACTAAGAAAGTTGTTTTCTATAAAATTTGCATCTCTCAACTCTCTTAGTTAAGAATTTCATTGAAAAAGGAAAGTAGCGTAAATCATCTTAGGTGCATCTTTGTAGTGGTTTGAGTCGAGTCTACACACCATTGGTTTCACTTCCGCTACCTTTTGTCTTTAAGAAAAACCATAAAATTAACGCTTAAAGTAAAATCGACGTAGTAACTTTTATTTACTAGGGCTCTGAAACACCAATTTAGATCAGGCTAGTGTCTTGGAGTAGGTGAGTAATTAACTCTCCAAGACAACAAAACCAAACAAGTAGCTTATCTTGTGATAGAATAAATCCAATTGTCTCATTTGTACTCTGGGAAAGCTCCTCTTAAAGGAGAAGCACGAGCTCGTGTCCGAACCAGTGAGGGGATCAATCCCCCCTCGTTGGGAACGACGCCAGACACGCACGTATTACAAACGGTAAACCTCGGATTAACCATTGTCGAGGAGCCAGGGGTCACTTGTCGGTAAACCTTGGATTATTGTCAAGGAACCGGCAAGGGGATTGAGCTTGATACTCTGCCCTTGCGTGCTGTCGGAGTTTAGACTGTTCCCCCAGGTGCATTTGTTGCGGTTGGTAACCTTAGTGACCATTATCTTTAGGATTCTACCGAGGTGACGGTGGAGGGAAGATCCCACTGTACCTGGAGCAGACGTCGGCTAGACTCACTTGGATTTTCTGGGGGGTTCACTTCACTCGAGACGGTTAAAGTGGAGGAACTTGGTCCAGTCTATTCATTAAGCAGGTTGCCGGGGTAACTGTTCCACCCGCCACTTCTGTACTGAATCCAGCGATGTTGGGCTTCATCACCAACTAGCGCTTTCGGTCTGGAAGGCTACTGTTTGTGCTTGGTTTGACGCCCTAGATTCTTTAGGCGTGTGATTCAAATTTGTTTGGTTCTTTAGAGACTTTAGGTGGTTTGATTTGAAATTTTACTTTGTTTTCGTGTGTAGTAGTTAAAAGTTTTTAGCTGTGGCGGAATTACCGAGACAGTCCCGTAGACTTCGGGGCAAGTCACCTGAGATTGTTACCGGAACAGATTTGTTGAGGAAACTCCGTAGATCGCGGGGTGGATCTCCTGAAGACGTTCCGGGTCAGTACGAAGGGTTGAAGGTCCTTGTAACTCCTCCTAGTGGCAGTAGAGTAGGTTCACCTGAAGAAGGAGAATCTTCCTTGGTAGTCCATCCAGATTACCAAAGTTTAGAGACAGGTTATAATCCGAAGCTGTTACAGTTTCTGAGCTTGTTGGTAGTTTTTCGTCTGCTAGTGATACAGGCGAAGAACCTGAAATATCTGAACCTGTTACTCCGACTTCTAGTGTTCCAGATTCACCGAGAATAGAAAGAGTTATCACCGAAAATCTTCCTACTGGTTTGATTGCTATCGAAGAACTTGCTCCAGAGGAAGAAATAGGCGTCTCTAACCTTGAAGATCAACTTACCATTGATCTCAGAGAGCGTGAATCCATCTTTTACAGTCCTCCTAGAAGTACTACTTGGTACCTTTCGTTAACCAATTATTTAGACAACTCAGGGGTAGGTTTTTCTACACCTCGTACTCCTTTTCCACCTGGAGGTATTTATACTCCTGTAAATATGTCTGGTCAGTCGTCCATGTTTACTCAAAGTCCTGAATCTTTCTTACACGGCGGTCCTTCTGTTCCCACCGGGTATCAATCACTTTTTGGTACCTTTGCGGGGGCATCTCCTCAACCCGTTGATCATGGGTTATTAGCTGGAAACAGTGGTAATATACCATTGGGTGTAGGAGACATTTACATGATGTCAGGTTCAGTTCCCGTTTCCCAACCTCAAGGTGGCCAATTACCGCCTGGGGGGCAGCCTCAGTTAACGCCTAGGGGGCAACCTCAAGGTACACAAATCATGTCTGGGGGGCAACCTCAAGGTCAGTATGCGCCTATGGTACAATACATGCCTCAAGGTCAACCCCAGCCTCAATATGTACCCCAGGGTCAACCTCAGTATCAATATCAACCTCAAGGATGGCAACCTCAAGGATGGCAACCCCAAGGGTATCAACCCCAAGGGTATCAACCTCAAGGGTACCAACCTCAAGGTCAAGGTCAACCCCAGTATCCGTATTTACCTCAAGGTTATCAACCTCAAGGTCAATACTCGAGTCAAGGTTATCAACCGCCTCAAGGTCAGTCATATGTTCCAAGTATGGGAACTGCACCTTACAATTATCAATCCTATCCTCAATCCGGTTATGGATCTCAGTATCCTCAACCTGTTACGGGTCAATACCCCGGAATGTTAGTATGGGATCCATCACAGGGTCAACAGGTGTTGCAGCCAAGTATACAGTTGGTTCCTCAAGCTGGACAACCCGTAGTTTCTGGTCCACCCCAGCAACCGCAACCTGTCCAGTCAAATGTTCAAACTTCTGTAACTTCGGTAGTTACTCAGCCGCCAATTGCACCTAGTACTCCATCTCAAACGGCTGCTGCAACTACCGCCACATCTACCATACTTACTTCTGGAGTATCGACGGCTCCGGTTTCTACTGTCTCTGTAACCACTCCTCAGACATCTTTACCGTTGTCTGGATCTACGATTCAAACCACGGTCCAGATGCCTGCAGGTCAGCCTGGTATAAGTACGGTTGTCACTACTCAACCTCAATTTGTTCACCAACCGTACCAGGGACAGTACCAACCTGGGCAAGCTGTCCAACAACCGGTTTACCAGTATCAACCGTATCCTGGGTACACTTATCAACAACCTCAACAACCCCAGTACGGTCCGGTTAATCCTGGTTTTCCAGGAGGATATAATATCCCAAATGCGACTCCTGTTCCTAGTTATCCTGGATATCCTCCTCCTGGGACTGGTCTTGTGACCCAGAGTTTTAGAGATCCTAACCGGCAGTTACCGTTTATCGCAACTTTGGATTTACCAGACTTGACGCGCCTAACGAACGATCCAATTCAATATCTTCAGTTCTGGCCGCCAATGCCAAATAAGTTGCCCAGTGATATACCCAAGTTCGAAGGTAAGTCTGGAGAGGATCCGTCCAATCACGTGATGACTTACCACCTCTGGTGTGCTTCAAATTCTATCTCGGATGATTCGATCCGCTTACGTCTTTTCCAGCGTACACTCATTGGTCTCGCGGCCAAGTGGTACATTGAGTTACCACGGGCCTCTTTTTACAATTTTAGCCAGTTAGCTACCTCGTTCTTAACTCACTTTCAGTTGCCGGTCAGATACGATAACGGCACGGAGTTATTAACTTCACTAAAACAATCAACGTCCACGTATATTTCTGATCACATTCATGAGTGGAGACGTCGAAGAAGGCTAGTGAAAGTTTTTATCCCGGACCAAATCTTAGCTGAATGGTTTGTTAAATCATTATTACCGAAGATTACTGAAGATGTAGCTAAGGCCGGAGTAGTTACTGAGGAGCAAGTCATTGCTCAGGCGCAATACCTTGACTTAGTTTACACTCAGTCGGGTACGTTACACGAGAAGATTCCGGATCTTCCAAAGTCGAATCAAATCGCTGCTGCTCCTTCGGGATCTCATGCCGCTGATGGTATGATTGGTATCGTGAATACAAAGAGCAAGAAGAAGTCTTCCAAGGCTTCAACTACTCCTATTATCACTTTGCCTGATTCCCCGACAGGAGAGTCTTCTCCTGAACTTACCGCCGATATTCACGCTGTAGAGTCATCTACGGCCAAATCAAAAAACGGTGGAAAGAAGAAAGGAAAGAAGAAGGCTAAAGCAGACAAGGCTCCGAAGG
The DNA here is from genome assembly GCA_031772625.1 of Pinus tabuliformis. Taxonomy (NCBI): domain Eukaryota; kingdom Viridiplantae; phylum Streptophyta; class Pinopsida; order Pinales; family Pinaceae; genus Pinus; species Pinus tabuliformis. The sequence continues at coordinate 1,606,799,037 of CM062804.1, forward strand.
AGAAAACGGAAAAGTCGGAAACCAATGACGAAAAGCGCAAACCTCGATATCCTTGTCTTATTTGTGAAGAGGATCATTTTACGAGAGATTGCCCTCATCGGGCCGAGGTTGTGAAAATAGTCAAAGGTTCTCCCACTCCTGCTGTGTTAAAAAATCCATTTCCGGAGCAGGAGAATAAGATGATAGGTTCTTCCTCGAATGCCAGTGAAGAACCCATTTTGATGATGTCTCATGTGAGGATTGCGACTCGATCGCAAGATTATGGTAGTAAGAATCCTGTTGATGGTAAGGAAGCAGAATCTTCTCACTCTAACCCATCAACCTCAGCTCCTGGTTCCGATCCACTACAGATCGAGAAACCTAACCCGGACTTAGTAATCAAACCGCCCGCCAAGGGTGTACTTCGAAGGTCTGCTTTCAATCCACATGCGAGAGCAGCCCAGAATTACAACATTGTTGAGGACTTAGCTGTTTCACCCTCAGCAATGTCGGCGTTAGAAGTGCTGCAATCATGCCCAGCACAACGAAAATTACTTTTGTCGGCTATCGGAGCTGTTGATGTTCAGGACCCGAATCTAATAATCTTCGATCTAGAAAATAGTACACCGCGTCTCCCCCATCAAATGGCTTTCCAAATTCCAGTGATAGTCAAAAACAGGCCTATTCATCGGACTGTGATTGATGAGGGAGCTTCTACGTGTATTATGTCGATTCAATGTTGGAGATCTCTTGGTTCTCCTTCGTTGAACCAATCCCCCACCATCCTTAAGGCCTTTGATGGCCGTGGGTTCCGTCCGTTTGGTATTCTACAGGAATTGCCTATAGGGGTAGAAGGTAAAACCGTTAGTCTGGATGTGGAAGTGGTTGATGCCCCTCTAGACTACAACCTTCTTTTGGGTCGAAGTTGGTCATATGCTATGACAGCGGTCGTTTCATCGGTCTTCAGAGTAATTAAGTTTCCACATAACGGTAAGATCGTGACTATTGATCAGCTGACATACTTTTCATCCGACCCAGCCTCTTCAGAGAGTATCCAGCATGTCGGTAAGACGACAATCCCTTATAGGGACGTTGGTGTAGGTTTAGTTAAAGATTCCGGTTTACTGGGAACTTTTCCTCTCCCTCCACTCAGCGTAGATCCTTCATTTGCATCAATTCATATGATTACATCAGAAAACATTATTTATGATGATCCTTGGATTGTCCCATCTGAATCTGAGATAGACTCATTCGGTGATGCTATGCCTTTGAGTCCATATGAAATTGCTTATGAAGCTGTCATGTCTTTTACCGACTCGCGTTCAACCCAAATCGACCAAATGAATGTGGTCAGTGAAGAATCACTTTTCACCTCAACCTTAGAACGGATAGCGTTTCCCGAAGTCGTGTCATCTGACGAACAACTTCGCGAAATCCTAAGTGTAGACGATCTACCATGGGAAGATCTCCATCACAGATCTTCGTTTTTACCTAAGGATGATGCTTTTGAAAATGATTTTTCATCTATCTTTACCGCTGAATATGTCAAAGACGCTCAGGATCCAACGAAACATTCTGATTCAGAGTTGAATTTAGGGAATATTTCTCGTACTATTCCCATTGATATTTCAGTGAAGCCCGGAATTGAGGAGAACATTCATATAGGTGCCGCATGTACAGAAGATGAAATCCAAACTTACAAGGCCCTATTCCAAGAATTCCGCGATGTGTTTGCCTGGTCTTACGAGGAAATGCCGGGAATCGATCCTGCCATTGTTGTTCATGAAATAAAGACCTACCCGGATGCTAAACCCGTCCGGCAACGGTTGCGTCAGATTCACCCTCGAAAAGCGGCTGCGATTAAAGCAGAAGTCGAAAAGCTGTTGAAAGCAGGTTTCATTTATCCGATCCCGTTAACGGATTGGGTATCGAATATTGTTCCGGTCAACAAGAAACAAGGAACAATAAGAATCTGTATCGACTATAGGGATATAAATCGAGCTTGTCCAAAAGACAACTATCCTACGCCTTATATCGATCAAATTATTGATGATTGTGCCGGAAGTGAAATGTTTTCCTTTATGGATGGTTTTTCGGGCTATAATCAAATCAATATTCTACCTGCCGACCAACCAAAAACGGCATTCATTTGTCCATGGGGGACATTTGCTTATTGCAAATTACCTTTTGGGCTTAAGAATGCCGGGGCCACTTTTCAACGGGCGATGTCTTACGCATTTCATGACATCAAGCACATTGTGCAACCGTATCTCGATGATTTGCCTGCTCATTCTTTACATCGAGCTGATCACCTTGTCCACTTACGAGCAATCTTTATGAGGTGTAGGCATTATCGAATTCGGTTGAATCCCCACAAGTGTGTTTTCTGTATAGAAACAGGTCGATTGCTGGGATTTGTTGTTTCAAAAGCCGGCATTCGCGTCGATCCCTCGAAAGTCGAAGCTATCATCAAATTGCCTCCTCCTTCGAGTTTGCGCCAACTCCAAAGTTTGCAAGGGAAAGCGAACTTTTTACGCCGATTCATCCCAAACTACGCCGAGGTCACTAAAGGTTTTACACGGTTGTTGAAACAGAACGCTCAATTCTTTTGGGACGAGATTGCCCAACAATCTTTTGATGCACTTAAACACGCGTTGACCCATGCACCGTTGTTGCATCCTCCCAACTACAACCAGGACTACTTCTTATACCTCGCAGCTTCGCATTCCACCATTGGAATGGTGTTAGTTCAAGAAGATGAATTCGGAGCGGAACATGTGATATATTATCTTAGTAGGACCTTAAATCCCACTGAGCTAAAATATTCGCATGTGGAGAAATTGGCCCTGGCAGCCGTTCAAGCTGTCCAGCGTTTTCGTCACTACATTCTTCTCCGTAAAACTACAGTTATTTCGGATTGCAACCCTATGATTTATATTTTGACAAAACAACTGCTAGGGGGCAAGTACTCTAAATGGATCGTTATCCTGCAAGAGTTCGACTTGGAGTTCGAGAAGTCCAAGTCTAAGAAATCCTTAGTTTTTGCGGAATTGATGTGTGATTTCCCGCGTGCTGACACAGAAACTGTGGCAGAGGAGTCCATTGCGGACGAATCTTTGTTTCTTATCAGTACTTTAGATCCGTGGTACGGGGATATAATCATCTATCTCCAAACCCAAACCTTTCGGCCTGAAGCTTCCAAGGCGGAACGTCGAAAAATTCGGTTTCAATCCCAGCAATACAAAATTATTGGAGATACACTTTATCGCCGGGGGGCAGACTTAGTTTTTCGACGTTGTTTAACTCACGAAGAGGCTGAGAGGGTTTTGAATGATTGTCACTCTGGAGCATGTGGCGGTCATATGTCTGGGTATGCCACAGCTCAGAAGGTGTTGCGCGCTGGCTATTTCTGGCCGTCTATGTTTAAAGATTGTATCATTGCAGTCCGGAAGTGCCACAACTGTCAAGTGTTTGATCGCAAGATGCGCGCACCACCTGCTCCTCTCCACCCTATAATTGTCGTTGGTCCATTCGCCAAATGGGGTATCGACTTTATTACTTGTAACCCTCACTCGGCCGGGGGGCATGCGTATATCATCCTCGCGGTTGATTATTTTACTAAATGGGCCGAGGCGATGCCTACATTCGACGCAAGCGGCAAAACAGCTGCAGTTTTCGTATTCAATCATATTATAACTAGGTTTGGTGTCCCACAAGCAATCATTACTGACCATGGGAGCCATTTTCGAAACATCATGATGACTGAGCTTACAAGCCAGCTTGGTTTGCGCCACGATAGCTCTACTCCTTATTATCCGCAAGCCAACGGTTTGGTTGAGTCTATCAACAAAGTTCTGGTTATCATGATCCGACGAACCATTGGTATTCATCGGTCGAATTGGCACAACATGTTATTTTCAGCGCTATGGGCATACCGAACCTCAGTGAAAACTTCAACAGGGTTCACTCCTTTCCAGCTAGTTTATGGCTTGGAAGCTGTGTTACCCATTGAATGCGAAATCCCATCACTTCAAATGGCTGTCGAATTACTTCCAGCTACTTCCGAAGAGGAGAAACGTTTATTGTACTTAGCTAAATTAGATGAGACTCGACGTGACGCTGCATTGGCAATCGAGACTCACGCGAAGCGAATGAAAGCTCAGTATGATAGAAATGTGACCCCTCGAAGTTTTTCGGAGGGAGACCTAGTGCTATTATATGATCAAGCTAACGATAAGCTAGGTGCTGGAAAATTCGTTCCTATGTGGCATGGACCCTACATTGTAAAGCGAAAGCTAGCAAAAGGGGCTTATGAGCTGGTAGATTTTGATGGGGACTCTTTGGGTAAACCCAGAAATGGACTTTACCTAAAGAGGTATTATGCTTAAATGGTGGGTATGGAGACTTTTTTAGTTAGGTTAGTTTTTCTTTCTAGCTAACGTGTTTGTTAGTTTAGTTAGTGTGCTTAGCTTAGAGAGTGTGTTTTTCGTCGTTATTCTGGCTTATCTTGGTTTTACTCTTGATATTGCAGATGTCGACGCCTCTCCAAACATACATTGGATTTGCTGATGGTGCTTGTCGTAGTACACGGAATATCTCTTCCGCAGCTTGGGTTATCTATTCGCCCTCTGACGAGTTAGTTTCTATGCATGGGGTAAGCCTCGGTCAAACAACGAACAACATTGCAGAATACAGTGCAGTGGTTGAATTATTATCCGAATCTATTTCATTTGGAATTCGACGTTTGATAGTGAGGTTAGATTCTGAACTTGTTGTATTACAGCTTAATAGAGTTTATGCCATTAGAAATCCTGTGTTATTAAGGTTGTTTTTGAGAGTGCGTCTCTTGGAACGTGAATTTGATTACATTGAATATCAGCATATTCCAAGGTCTTTAAATACATTAGCAGATGCAATTGCTTCTCGAATGTTGGACAGACATTTACAATAATCATGCAAGTAAATTTAAAAACATTTCATCACATATGTTAAACAAGATAAGCCGGTAATAGTGATATATATATAGATAGGAGTGTGTCAAAAATATACATCGTCTTCGATCATAGGTTGAAAAACACCTTATGATCGGCAAAAATGATAAAGTACAAAAAGTCAAAAATGTCACATGTGTCTACAAAGTGACTAGCCAATCACTGGTGGTGCTCCCTATACGACACCACTGCACGGGCTACCTTACACAAAAATCTCCTAAACGGTCCAGGGACTGCGACTACATAGCGCTGAAGTCTGATAGGAATATCATCTATGGTAGTCTCAGGTATATCCACCGTCAGACGCTCTAGATCCTGCTCCAACTCAGCTAGTGACTCTGCAGCCGCGTCCTGTGGGGCCGGTACCGGTGCAACTGGATGTCTCCTCTCAAAAGGCCGGAGGTTGGCTGGGCGCTGTGGACCAACATCTGCATTTTGAAAATTTTACTGTCAGTTTTGAGACGATATATATAAAAAACAAAAAAAAATACATAATTTGAAAACTTGTGAAAAATAAAGTACCTCTGTCGTCCCATTGTTCTCCCTGTGGAAGAACCATGTCCGGATCACCTCGAAAATCTACTCCGGCATACGGAAAGTCCTGGATCGAAAAAACCTGGTCCTCTAACCAGTGAAAATAACTATCAGAGAATCGAACAATCGTTGTGCCCTCGTCAGGATGCCGGGCCATCACCGTAACCCATCGTATCAGCTTTGGCTCCCGAGGACCCAAGATATCAACAGTGAGTTGCTGAGGGATCAGCATCGGAACTCTCTCTAAGGCAAAGCTCACAACTAGAGGCCCATATCCAAAGGTCTTTAGTTGTCCGTTCTTTGCCCTAGTCAGTTGGCTCTTCATATTAGCCGACACAGCATCACACCAGTTGAAAATGGTGCCTTGGTAACAGTCAATCGCCATCCGCATTTGGGACCCGAAGGCAATATGTAAAGCGGCTGCGCCGCAAATTCTGGTAACCGTGAAAGCTATAACTTTGAGTTCACGCAGAGAGATGTGTTTGATTTCCACGCCTTTCGCATGGTGTGCATTAGGTGTGCACCAATCTGCCCGGAGACTAGCAAGGGATTGGCCACCCGGCCTAGTCCCGGCTAGATTGAGTTGCTCGCCTCTATTTGGCAAGCCAGTGAGAAAGTATACGTCAGAGGGCTCTATCTCGAGCTGGTGCCCTCCTATGTAAAAGCATTGCTCTTGAACGTTCCATCTCTCAACCAGCCATTCCAAGAATCTCACCTGAGCCCTCATGCCAGGTATGGCCCAGTATTTATATAGCCCGCATGCTTTTAGGGCATCAATGGAAGGTTGATGTTCAATTGCGGCTAAATCAACGTCTTCGTGCTCTCTTTCTCTCCAATCCAACATGGTGAGTGCCCTACACACCAAGAAACAGAGATTAGAATTAATTTGGGAAATTTTTAATGGTTATTTGTGGAGTTTGGGGTTTCAAATTCCGCCTTTCACGGGGGACGCACCCCGCGTTTAGAACACAGAGCGTCGGGACGCAGCTGGCCTGAAGGTGGGCTGCGTCCCCCGACCTTTTTCCTGTACAGGAAAAAGTCGGGGGACGCAGGTCACCCGAAGGGCACCTGCGTCCCCCGCAGAGTGCACTTTGAAACCCAAAACCCCCCAAAAATCAAAACTAAAACCTAAAACACAATTTTAATCGGATGAAATTGAAGAGGAGGATGTTGTAAAATACCTGGAAGAGACGGCGTTCGATTCTGACGGTCGGATTTTCCGCAGCGACCACGGGAAGTTTCTTGCCAAAAGCCCTTTTTTCAACCTCAACAGTAAAATGGTAAAAATGACATGGTAAAAAGTCTTTTTATAGGTTTTTTGGATGAATTTGTTCATTTTTCACCATGGAAGGATGTTTTTCGATGTATTTTTGCCTATCTTAAACAGGTATGAGTAATGTGTCGTTTTTGTGCAGGACAAAGGGATTTAGAGGGAAAATTGTCATTTTTCACGAACCAAAATATCAGAGTCATCTTTTAAGCCCTTTTCTGACTCCTAAAAAATGAAAAGATTGTCGAGCGTTTCTTTTACACTCGTTAAAATGGAATTAAAAGACGGTCCCCTTATAGCTCTTTTCTGACCGTAAAATCAGGAAAAGATTGCCGGGTTTTTGTCGTTTCAAACTCGATACGGAAATAAAACGACGTGTCCTTGATCGCTTTTTACTTTTCAGGTCAGTGGCACTAATTATGAAAGTACTCCTTGGTCGCAAGATCAAGCGGTTCCCCCAAGTATTATTTTATACTTTTTCGGGCTTGAGGGACACAAATCTACGAAAAAGTTCAACTTGGAGTCTTCTTAAGTTTTTCAGACTCTCTAAAATTGAAAAACGCCGAGTTTCTCCTATACTGGGCTCGTTAAACATTTCACAGTAAAGGACCTGTTCAATTACAAACAGGAACGAACCACTCCTTCCTAGGGTTCGAATCAAAACTAGGTTGGACTCATCCGAAGGATGAGCTTATAATCAAGCATATGTTATCCTCCTCAAGCTTGTTAAAAATAAAGAGGTACTTGCCAGAAATGGTGGGGGAAAAGAGAGAAGAATGAGCCTATTTGTTATCTTTTGTCTCAGAAGAAACTTTATTACCACTCTTGGACACGACACTTTTCATTCACCTGGGTTGGGAAATCCTTTACCTCACAGTTGATCAAACCACTTTGAAAGTCTTCAACCGGGTTCCGGGGATTAACTTTGAGTCGTTTATCACCAAGCCATCTGTTGTGTCGTTATGTGTTCAAGAGGTCTGCAAGAAAAACTTTCATCTGCAAAATACTTGTCATCCATTTGACCATCCCTGAGTCAGTCCTTACAGCAACATTTCTTCAACTTGAACAATGATTTCGTGTTGTGGGCTTGCCTGCAACGGGTCGCTTTCTATCGACATCAGCACATTATCTAGAGAGATGACTTAGAAATCGTCAGTGCCTTGAAGTCTGCATGCATCAATGGCAGGTTTCTCGCCTTTGACGTCAGTTTACATCATTGACTTTCGATCGAAGGATTCCGTGAAATGTTCGACATCAACTCATTCATTCACATCTCATGGATTGTACTGGGTACTTTGAGAACCATTGACATTACTGGTGGTCTCTCTCACGCTTGTTAACAGTTTGCATCATTGACTGGTAATCAAGTGGTTTCTACCATGTTCGACATCAACTCATTTATTCGCATGGCTAGAATCGTACCATTTCGGGAAGTAGAAATGAAGACCCTGGATCTAGTTTCCACCATCCAGGCTGCGAGGAGTTTTGTATTCATTATCTAAGTAGACTAATCATAAACAGATGGCTGCGCCCATACTGTGTCTACAAAAGTCTATGATTATGATGTACTGCAAGATCATTCCTGTATCAGAGTAGTTAGTCTGTTAGTTAAAGTTTTGATCTGAGTATGGGAATGCCTACCTCAGTGATGATATAATCTTATACATGTATTTTGTGTTGAAAATTGCAGGTTCTGACCAGGCTCTCCACGAGATAATCCTTGAAATGATAAAGCGCTTCACCCTTCCTAGATAATACAAAACCCTAATCTATTACAGGCTTCGCACTTTAGGGGGCAATCTGTTACACTAAAAAATGTCACCATGACTATTTACAGTTAGTATGGCTCTATCAACAGTCATGCTATCCTCTTAGGCAAGTCTTATGCCTCTGCTCTCCATGTCAAACTTCAAAAAAGAGAGAAAGTCTTTATAAATGTATTTATCTCTGGGTACGCAGGTTCTCTCAACCTTACCTGCGGGGACGCACCCAATGTTCACAAAAGCTGCGTCTTTGGACGCTCTGTATGTAAAGGGGCAGGTGCGTCCCCCTGTAAAGGTTAAAATGCGCAAGTTTCATCTTTAGAAAGTTACTTGTGGTCATTTCTAGAGCATTCTAGAAGGTTGTTCGACGTGTATTGAGCGCCTCCAGATGGTTCATGCACTCCTACCAAAGAGGAACTTATCCCATCAATAAGGGAGCTATCCCATCCAAAGAGGGGATTATCCCATTGATGGTGGACCTGATTAACTTCCTCTTGAGCACTATAAATACAGGCATTGGGCCAGAAGGAGGGGAGGTTGGAAGCTATACATTTCTAAGGGTAAATGTTGCAGGAATTAAGACTCCCATTTAGAAGCTTGTGAGGAGAGATTGCCATCTTTGCTTGTTCTATTTGGAAGTGAGTGAGCTTTGTCAAAGTAAAGGAGAACTCTTGATGGACCCTGGGAGGGACTTGCACAACACCAAGGCTCAGGTTGTATTTGTTCCTTTTGTTACCTATTAATGCAAATGAGTCCATTCTTCTCAATAACTTGTTATTTATGAGTTGTTTCATGTACTCCTTGGTCTATGTGTTAAATATGTTTTATTCTATGAGATTATCAAGTGCTATTTAATCATTTGATTGTTAGTGTATGCAGGTTTCAAAGTGAAGGAGGAGCTCATCCGGATCAGCGGAGCTGGACTGCTACAACAGCGTTGGATTACAGGTAGGATCTAAACACTTGATTTCCCATATAGTAAATGCATGTTTAGAGAAGGATTGTTCTTGTTTGTCTTGTTTGTCACTAGAGAGTCTTAGGCTCCTAGGGAGGTTGGTTGTGTCCGCACAATCGACTCTTTCCGCCTGACAGCCTCGGTTTTTGTATCTTTCGATGTGAGGAAGCCTTGCCAAGGGATGCACTTCTCGGGATGGGGGTGCCAGTGGAACTTGGAAGGAGAGTGACTACATGGAAGGGATTGACCAGATTTCCTGAGGGACTGTGTAGCAGAGAAGGGAAGGCCGAGGATATGTTTATTTTGGTCATTAGAATTTCCATATGGAATCAGATGCACATTGGGGATGTGCCCTGGAATAATGAGCTAGTAATTGTTCGCTACGAGGACAAGTGGCCAAGGATTGTAGCACTGGACATTGGATGCAAATTTGACTATGACAGTGGATTCTGGACTTCCTGGAAAGGAGGTGAATCCTGGTATTACTTTGAGGGTGGAGATGTGAGCCTCTAGATTCCCTTGTTGTAGATGCAGAAATTATATCCTTTATTGTTGGTTTATCAAATGTGCATATGTGTATATGTGGTTATTCCAAATACAGTAATGAGTTGTGTTATAAAGCTCCAATATGCAGTATGGTTGTTATCTGGTCATGTTGTCATGATTTTTTTCTTTTGAGAAGGTCATTCATTTTAAATACTACAATGAGTTGTGTTATAAAGCTCCATGGGCAGTATGTTTTGTTTTCAGTAGTCTTGTTGGTTATAGGTGTCATTGAACATCGAGGACGATGTCCCCAAGGGGGGGGGTTCTGTAATAGTCCTGGTGTTGCAAAAAATATTGTCACCATGACATTCTGCAATCAGTGTGAGTCTATCACCATTCATACTTTCCTCCTATGCAAGTCTTAAACCTCAGCTCTTCATGTCAAGCCTTGAAAAATGAGAGAAAGTCCTTGAAAATCTCTAAAACTCTGGTTCCACACTTTCTCTTAGCATTACCTGCAGTCTCGCACCTCCTGGTCATGTCCCCTGCGGACATGCCCGCTTTGTTTCTGTGTAATGGGTTCGGACCCCTGTAAAAGTCAAAAAGGCGCAAGTACATTCTTAAAAACTCACTTTGGGTTATTTCTAGAAGCTTCTAGAGGGAATCTTGAGGTGGCAGGTTCGCTTCTTGGTGGTTCATGCATCCCATAACTAAACGAGCTAACCCCTTGATGTGAGGAGCTTATCCCTTTGAAGGAGGACTTTATCCCTTCATAGGTGGACCTGGTAACTTCCTTCCTCTGCACTATAAAATGAGGCATTGGGCTGGTTACTAAGGAGGTTGAAAGTTGAATATTTTTGAGGGTAAATGCTATTGGAATTTAGACTTCCTAATTGAGTTTGAGAGGAGAGATTACATACCTTTTTATCTTATTGGGAAGAGTGTGAAGCTTGTCAAAGTAGAGGAGATTCTTGCTTGGACCCTGGGAGGAGCTTGTACAACATCAAAGCACCAAGGTTGTAAAGTTCTTCTTTGTTTAAAGTTAATACAATCAAGTTTATTTTTCTCAATAAGCTGTCTCTTATGGTTATTTCATGGATTCCTTGATCACCATGTTGAATATGATTTATTATATTGGCTATGCAGGTGTTATTTGATGTGTGCTTGTTTGTGTTTGTAAGTTCTTAAAAGGAATCTCATTCGGACAGGCGAAGCATGGCTACCACAAACTAGTGTTGGACTTAAGGTAGGGTCTAAAACACCTCTTGGTTTTTATTTATAAATCGCAATATTTAAAGAAAGGTAGATTTTCTTGTTCTGCTTGTCGCTAGATATCAGTTGATACTAGGGACATCGGTCTTGTCTGCAAGAATGATTTATCTGGCCGACAAAATGGCGACTCCACTGGGGACTTGAATTTTGGTTTTTTGCCTTTGCTTTTACTTTGACTTGAGAAACTTTTTTTTTCTATTTCTGGTTTTTGCTTGATGTGTGTGGGATTGGGTAGTTATTTTAGACTCTGATTTGTTTTTGTTTTTCACGCTTTTGAAAGAGTACTGCACGTTCTGTTTGTAACACAGTGCGGACATCCCCGCACTGTTGCTTTACTACACAGAGCGGCACTGCACCTGGTTATACCAGATGCCTGCGGACCCTGTCAATTTTTTTAAGAACCTAAAATCTATTCATCCAGTTAAGCTTAGGATTTGTTTATGTTTTTTAGCCTCTGCGCAGATCTGCATGTGTCTTGTCAGAAAATTCTTGTAGGTGAGTTCCATTAGCATTTTGGTTTTAGGTGATTTTCTAGAAGTTTTGTGTGCCTGGCTTGACTTTTGTTTGGTCTTTCTAATAACTCAGAGTTTAGAATCCTAAGAAACCTCAGATTACCCTGGTTTTTACTGGTCTTCTTAACGAGTCTGGCCGATTTGTGAAATTTGCCTTTGGTGAGAAATAGATCTCATTTTCTCTTTGCAAAGCTTTGAAAGAACTTGTTTTGAAAGTTTTGAATTTCATTTTTTAAAAGAAAACATAAGATGGGTGTTTTTTGATTAATTTGTTATTCTGAACGAATTAGTCCTTAGTTTGCTCAATAACTAAGTAAAACGTCCTCGAAAAGAAATTTTGTAAGCTTTTACTTCAGTTAGGTTTTTAGAAGTTGTAGATCTCAAGATTAGATTTTTTATAGTTTTGAGTGTTTTCTAGAAATTTTAAAATCTGTTTTGAAAAGAATTTGTTTTTCGTAGTTTTTGGGTGTTGAAAAGAAAGCGATATTTTTCATGAGCATAATTAGTAGTCTCGTTTTGAGTTTGTTGGAAAAGACAAAAAAGTTTTTCTTTTCATTTATATGTTAAGGAAAGATTTGTTTTTCAAGCATTTGCATTCTCAACGCTTTCTTTAGCTAGAAATTCATTAAAGAAAAAGGATTGTTTATCATCTTAGGTGCATTTTTAGTGTTTTGGAGTCGAGTCTTCACAACATAAAGTTTCATCTCCATACCTTTTGACCTAAGGAACAACCAATAAAAATAATGCTTAAAGTAAAATTTATCTAACAATCTTTTTATTTCTAGGGCTATTTATCACCAACATAGCTTAGGCTAGTATCTTGGAGTAGGGAGTAATTAACTCTCCAAGATAGTAAAAACAAACAAGTAGCTATATCTTGCGGTAGGAGATAAATTCCAATTGTTACATCTATGCTCTGGGAAGCTCCTCTTAAAGGAGTCAAGCACGAGATCATATCCGAACCAGTGGGGTAATCAATCCTTCCTCATTGGGAACGATAGAAGATATACACGTATTAAAAATGGTAAACCTCGAATTAACCATTGTCGAGGAGCCTGGGGTCACTTGTTAGTAAACCTTGGATTATGTCAAGGAGCCTTCAAGGGGATTGAGCTTTGCTACTCTGCCCTTGCGTGCGTATCGAATCACAGGCTGTTCCCCTAGGTATATTTGTTTCTGTTGGTAACCATAGTGACCATAATTTATAGGATTCTTTCCTAAGGTGACGGTGGAGGGAAGATCCCACTGTACCTGGAGCAGACGTCGACTAGACTCACTTGGAATCTCTGGGGGGTTCTCTTCACTCGAGACGGTTTAGTGAAGAAACTTGTGCCAGTCTGTTTCATTAAGCAGGTTGTCGGGGTAACTGTTCCAACCGCCATTTCTGTATTGAATTCTGCGACGTTGGATTTCATCACCAACTAGTGTTTTCTGTACGGAAAGTTACTGTTTGTCTGTGGTTTGAACTCCTAGATTTTTGGGCATGTGATTCAAATTGTTTGGTTCTTTAGAGACTTTAGGTGGTTTTATTGATATTTTTCTTTGTTTGTGTGTGAAGTAATTAAAATATTTAATCGTGGCTGAATTACTGAGACAATCCCGTAGACTTCGGGGGCAACCTCCCGAGTATTCACCATGCCAGCTCAAAGGGCAATGAGCTCTTTTAACTCCTAGTGACAGTAGAGTTGGGTCAAAAGAAGAAAGAGAATCTTCTTTAGTTGTTCATCCTGATTATCAAGTTCAAGCAACAGAGTATATTTCTGAACCAATTTCATTTTCCGAAGTTACTCATAGTTTTTCTTCTACTAGTGAATTAGCTAAAGAACCTGAAATTTCTGAGCCTGAAATTGAACCTGCTGCTACTCCATTGTCAGGATTTTCTTCTCCAACTTCCAGTGGTCCTCATTCACCCAGGGTAGGAAGGATCATTACCCAAAATCTTCCTTCTAGACTTATTTCTATTGAAGAACTCATTACTCCGGAAGAAGGTATATCTATCCCTGAAAATCAACCAACTATAGAACTTAGGGAGCGTGAATCGATTTTTTATAGTCCACCTAGGAGGGACGCTTGGTATCTTTCATTGACCAACTTTTTAGAAAATCCAGGTCTCCGTTTTTCACCACCTCGCATTCCTTTTCATCCAACACCTAGAGGTTATTATCCTCCTTTGAATATCTCGAGACAGTCATCCATGTTTTCTCAATCTCTGGAAATTTTTTTATATGGCGGTCCTTCTGTTCCTTCTGGGTATCAATCACTTACTAGTACTTTTTCAGGAGCATCTCCTCAACCCATTGAACATGGATTATCAACTGGTAATAATGGAACTAAACCGTTGAGTGTAGAAGATATTCTTATGATGTCAGGTACCATTCCAAATCCGCAACCTCAAGGTAGTCAGTTACTGCCTGGGGGGCAACCTCAAGGTACTCAATTATCACCTGGGGGGCAACCTCAAAGTACCCAGTTACCGCTTGGGGGGAAACCTCAAGGACAATACATACCTTCGGGACAGTACATTCCTCAAGGTCAACCCAAGACTCAGTACGTACCTCAAGGTCAACCCTATTATCAATATGTACCTCAAGGTCAACCCCAGTTTCAGTACATGCCTCAAGGTTATCAACCTCAATCTTAGTACCCAACCCAAGGTTTCCAACCACCTTCAGGTCAATCATTTGTCCAAGGAGCTTGAAATGTACCTTTGAATTATCAACCCTACCCTCAACCTAGTTATGGTCCTCAATATGCTCAACCTTCTATGGGTCCATACCCCGGAATGAACATGGTGTGGGATCCATCTCAATCTCAACAGATCTTGCAACCTAATGTGCAGTTGTCATCTCAATCTGGACAACCTTTAGTTTCTGGTTCAACCCAGCAACCCATCCAGCCTACTATTCAAACTTCTACACCTGGTGTAGCTCATCAGTCTAGGCCTAGTTCGCCTCGAACTTCGCCTCAAACGACTGTTGCAACTACTGCAGCTTCTGTTCAATCTACCCCACCTACCTCTAGAGTATCGGTAGCTCCGGTTTCTATTGTTCCTACATCAACTCCTCAAGCATCCTTACCCCAGTCTGGACCTACAATTCAGACTTTGATTCAGATGCCTGTAGGACAACCTGGCCCAAGTACGGTTGTCACAAGTCAACCTCAATTTACTTATCAACCATACCAGGGACAATACCAATTCAGTCTTGCTATTCAAAGCCTAGTCTATCAGTATCAATCGTACACTGGATACACTTATCAGCAACCTCAACAACCGCAGTACAATCCGGTTAATCCTAGTTTTCCAGGAGGATATAATATCCCAAATGTAATTCCAATTCCAAGTTATCTTGGATATCCTCCTCCTGGGGCTGGTCTTATGACCCAGGGTTTTCGAGACCCTAATCGTCAATTACCGTTCATTGCAACTTTGGACTTGCCTGATTTTTCGCGCCTTACGAACAATTTGATTAATCATCTTCTGTTTTGGCCGCCGATGCTGAATAAGTTGCCCAATGATATCCCAAAGTTTGAAGGTACATCAGGAGAGGATCCATCAAACCATGTGATGACGTATCACCTCTGGTGTGCATCTAACTCCATTATAGATGGTTCAATCTGTTTATGTCTTTTTCAACGCACTCTGATTGGTCTTGTGGCCAAGTGGTACATTGAGTTACCGCGAGCCTCTTTTTATAACTTTAGTCAATTAGCTACTTCATCCTTAACTCATTTTTAGTTGCCTGTCAAATATGACAATGGCACGGAATTGTTAACTTCATTAAAATAATCAACATCCACTTATATTTCAGATCACATTCATGAATGGAGACGTTGACGGCGTTTCGTGAAAGTTTTTGTTCCAGATCAAATTTTAGCAGAATGGTTTGTTAAATCATTATTACCTAAAATCACTGAGGATGTAGCTAAGGCAAGAGTTTTTACTGAAGAGCAAGTAATTGCTCAAGCTCAGTACCTTGACCTCGTTTATACGCAGTCAGGTACTTTACACGAAAAAATCCCCGACCTTCCTAAACAAAATCAAATAACTGCAGCTCCTTCAAGGTCTCATGCCGCTGACGGTATGATTGGTTCAGTTAACACCAAAAGTAAGAAGAAATCTTCAAAGAAATCTTCAAAGAATTCTTCTCCTATCACAACTTTACCAGATTCCCCGACAGGAGACTCTTTCGCTGAAATTCCTGCCAATATTCATGTCGTAGAATCATCTACGGCCAAATCAAAATCCGGCAGTAAAAAGAAGGGGAAGAAAAAAAATAAACAAAATTCGAAAGAGAAATCAGATAAAATGGAATCTTCTGATGAGAAACATAAACCTCGTTATCCTTGTCTCATTTGTGACAAAGAGAATTTTACAAGAGACTGCCCTCATCGCGCTGAGGTTTCCGAAAATCGTCAAAGGTTCTCAAACGCCTGCTGTCTTGAAGGATCCTTTTCCTAGTCAAGATAGTAAGATGATAGGTTCTTCCTCAAATGCCTCGGAAGAACCCATAATGATGATGTCCCATGTTAGGATTGCGACACGATCGCAAGATTACGGAAGTAAAAGTCCTATTGATGGTAAGGAAGCAGAATCTTCTAATTCGAACCCATCAACTTTAACTCCTAGTTCTGATCCACTACGGATCGAGAAACCTAACCCAGACTTAGTAATCAAACCGCCTGCTAAAGTTATACTTCGAAAGTCAACTTTCAATCTGCATGCGAGAGCTGCTCAGAGCTATAACATTATTGAAGATTTAGCTATTTCCCCTTTAGTAATGTCGGCTTTGGAGGTGCTGCAATCATGTCCAGCACAACGTAAATTGCTATTGTCGGCTATAGGAGCTGTTGATATTCAGGACTCGAACCTTATAATCTTCGATTTAGAAAATAGTACACCTCGCTTACCTCATCAAATGGCTTTCCAGATTCCAGTGTTAGTAAAAAACAGACCTTGCTTTAGGACTGTAATTGATGAGGGAGCTTCAACGTGTATTATGTCGATCCAGTGTTGGAGATCGCTTGGTTCTCCTACACTTAATCAATCCCCGATGATTCTAAAGGCTTTTGATGGCCGTGGGTTCCATCCTTTTGGCATTCTACAGGATTTACCTATAGGGGTTGAAGGCAAAACTGTTAATCTAGATGTGGAAGTGGTTGATGCCCCTCTAGATTACAACCTTCTCTTGGGTCGTAGTTGGTCCTATGCTATGACTGCTGTTGTTTCATGGGTCTTTCGGCTTATAAAATTTCCTCGTAATGGAAAGATCGTAACTATAGACCAGCTAACATACTTTTCATCTGACCCAGCCTCTTCTGAAAGTATCCAGCATGTCGGAAAAACAACTATCCCTTACAAGGATGTTGGAGTAGGATTAGTTAAAGATTCTGGTTTACTAGGAACTTTTTCCTTTCCTCCTCCTAACGTATCGCCTTCTACTGCAACCATTCATATGATTTCATCAGACACTATCGTTTATGATGATCCTTGGATCGTACCTTCCGAATCTTAGATGGATTCATTTGGTGATGCGATGCCCTTGAGTCCATATGAAATTGCATATCAGGCTGTACAGTCGTTTTCCGACCCTTCTTCAACCGAATTTGATCTAATGAATGTGATCCATGGAGAATCACTTTCAACATCAAACTCAGAATCAACAACTTTTTCCGAGCTTGTTCATACTGATGAACAGATTCGTGAAATTTTGTCTATTGATGACTTACCATGGGAAGATCTTCATCATAGATCTTCGTTCTTACCTGAGATTGATCGTTTTGAAAATGAATTTTCATCTATTTTTACTACTGATTATGTCAAAGAACCACAAAATCCATTGCAAAATCCTAATTCTGAGTTAAATTTGGGAAATATTTCTCAAATGGTTCCTATTGACATTTCAGTTAAACCTAGAATTGTTGAAAACATTCATATAGGTGCCTCCTATACGTAAAATGAACTCCAAACTTATAAGGCCCTATTTCAAGAATTCCGCGACATGTTTGCTTGGTCATATGAAGAAATTCCAGGAATTGATCCAGCAATTGTTGTTCATGAAATCAAAACTTACCCGGACTCTAAACCTGTCCGGCAACGTTTGCATCAGATCCACCTGCGAAAAGATGCTACTATTAAAGCAGAAGTTGAGAAATTACTTAAAGCAGCTTTCATTTATCCAATTCCCTTAACGGATTGGGTATCAAATATTGTTCCTGTTAACAAAAAGCAAGGAATGGTAAGAATATGTATCTATTATAGGGATATTAATCGAACTTGTCCCAAAGACAATTACCCAACTCCCTATATCGATCAAATCATTGATGATTGTGTCGGTAGCAAAATTTTCTCCTTTATGGATGGTTTTTCGAGTTACAATCAAATTAACATTCTACCTGCCGATCAACCAAAAACGGCTTTCATTTGTCCATGGGGGACATTTGCTTATTGCAAATTACCTTTTGGGTTGAAGAACGTGGAGCACCTTTTCAAAGAGCTATGTCTTACGCGTTTCATGACATAAAACACATTGTGCAACCTTATCTCGATGATTTACTTGCCCATTCATTACATAGAGCCAATCATCTCACTCATTTACGAGCAATCTTTATGAGATGTAGGCATTATCGAATTAGGTTGAATCCACATAAATGTGTTTTCTATATAGAAACGGGTCATTTACTAGGATTTGTTGTTTCGAAAGCCGGCATTCGTGTCGATCCCTCGAAGGTTGAAGCTATTGTCAAATTGCCTCCTCCTTCGACTCTTTGCCAACTCCAAAGTTTGCAAGGGAAAGCAAACTTTTTACGTCAATTTATTCCTAACTATGCCGAGATAACAAAGGGTTAAATTACCAGGTTGTTGAAATAGAATACTCCATTCTTTTGGGATGATATAGCTAAAAAATCTTTTGATGCACTTAAACACGCGTTGACCCATGCACCGTTATTGCATCCTCCCAACTACAACCAGGATTACTTCTTGTATCTCGCCGCCTCTCATTCCACCATCGTGATGGTGTTAGTTCAGGAAGATGAATTCGGTAGTGAACATGTGATTTAATACCTTAGTCAAACTTTGAATCTGACTGAGTTAAAATATTCACATGTGGAGGAATTGGCCTTGGCAGCTGTTCAAGTTGCCCAAAGATTTCGTCATTACATCTTACTACGCAAAACTATTGTAATTTCTGACTGTAACCCTATGATCTATATTTTGACCGAACAATTGCTAGGGGGCAAGTATTCCAAATGGATTGTTATCCTGCAAGAATTTGACTTGGAATTTGAAAAATCTAAGTCAAAGAAATCTTTAATTTTTGTGAAAGTTTTTATTCTGGAGTTGATGTGTGATTTCCCGCGTGCTGATACTGAAACTGTGGCGGAAGAGCCCATTGCGGACGAATCCTTGTTTCTTATCAGCACTCTTGATCCATGGTATGGAGATATCATTGTTTATCTCCAAACCCAATCTTTTTGGCCTGAGATTTCACGATCTCAGCGACGGAAAATACGTTTCCAATCCCAACAATACAAGATCATTGGAGATACACTCTATCATCGTGGGGCGGACTCTATTTTCCGACGTTGTTTAACACATGAAGAAGCTGAAAAGGTTTTAAATGACTGTCACTCTGGAGCATGTGGCGGTCATATGTCTGGGTATGCCACAACCCAAAAGATATTGCGCGCTGGCTATTTCTGGTCGTCTTTGTTTAAAGATTGTATTTACACAGTCCGAAAATGCCACAATTGTCAAATTTTTGATCGAAAGATGTGTGCTCCACCTACTCCTCTCCACCCTATAGTTGTCGTCGGTCCTTTTTCAAAGTGGGGTATCAACTTTATTACATGTAACGTTCACTCGGTCAGGGGCCATGCGTATATCATCCTTGGGGTAGATTATTTTACCAAGTGGGTCGAGGCGATGCCTATATCTTCAGCAGACGGAAAAACTGCTGCAATTTTCGTTTTCAATCATATAATTACTAGATTCGGTGTTCCACAAGCGATTATCACTGATCATGGGCATCATTTTCGAAACATCATGATGACTGAACTAACAGATCAACTTGGCCTGCGTCACGATAGTTCTACTCCATATTACCCACAGGCTACTGGTCTGGTTGAAGCCATCAAAAAAGTTCTAGTCATTATGATCTGACGAATCATTGGGATTCATAGGTCAAATTGGCATAACATGTTATTTTTATCACTTTGGGCGTATCGATCTGAAAAGCTCTGTTCAAGCGCTAACTGAGGAAGGTTTACCTTCCTCAGCCTAGGGTGAAATCTCAAGCATCATCCAGCACACTATTCCTATAAAGCCTTTTCGGCAAAAGTTGCGGAGGATCAATCCCAAGCTGCTGCCTTTGATTGAGAAAGAGGTCAATAGGCTCTACAAGTCTGGAATCATAGTTCCCATTCGCTTTTCAGATTGGATCTCCAACCTAGTGCCTGTGAGAAAGAAGACCGGTGAGATTCGCTTGTGCATAGACTTCAGAAATTTAAACAAAGTGTCGCTAAAGGACAACTATCCGCTGCCTAAAATGGATCACATATTGCAGAGGGTAGTGGGTGCCTCAAAAATGTCATTGTTAGATGGATACTCCGGCTACAATCAGATCTTAGTCCATGAGGATGACCGTGATAAGACAGCCTTCACTACACCTTGGGGAACATTTCACTATGCTAAAATGCCTTTTGGTTTGAAGAATGCAGGTGCTACATTTCAACGAGCTATGGATATGGCTTTTGCCAATGAAAAGGACATATTCTTAGTTGTATATCTTGATGACTTAACAGTATTTTCCAAATCCGATGAGGAGCATCTTTTTCATTTGACGAAAGTTTTCCAAAAATGTAGAAAATATGGTATTTCTTTAAATCCAAAAAAGAGTCTTTTTGCCATGAGTGAAGGTAAATTGCTGGGACATATCATTTCCAAAGACGGTATACGAATTGATCCCGCACGGGTGGAGGCAATTCAGCAGCTAGAGCAGCCCCGAAATAAGAAGGAGAGTAGAGAGGGGGAGGAGAGTTTTCTGAGTGCTGAGTGCTGGAACAGAGCTTTTCATTGTACAGTTTTTGGCAGAGAATTTAATGGAATTTCACAGCTCTGTTTGCTGAGATTCATGTGGTATGTCAATTTAACATTAGTTTTTCCTCTGTTACATATGTAAACCGTTATGTTTCAATTCATTTCATGACCATTTCCAGCTGAACAAATGAAGTGTTTAGGTAGGAATTCATAGTATTATATGCTCCTCCTATAAGTTTATTCACTTTCAATGTTTTCTTCTATTTAAGGAGGATTCAAAGTATTATTTGCCCTCCTTAGCTCCTCACCAGTCTTGCCATCCCATTTAAAAATCTAGATTTGGTGTTAAATTTCTATTTGCAAGCTGCAATTGAAGAAACTGCATTACGGTAAGCATTAAGTAATTTATTGGACAGTGCATTGCTGCGAGTACAAGCTACAGAAGCTCCAGGAGGCGGAGTGCTTGTGGTGATTGATGACAATGGACCTGACATGAGTTTAATGACTCAAACACATTCTCTGGCTACATTCGGGTCAGAACTCTCTTTGGAAGCTAGAGCTCAAGACAATATTGCATGGAACTTTGTAGCTGGAATAACTATTGCTCGGGAAATTTTGGAACATTATGGTAGTGTCCTTCGTATGTTGTCTCCTTCTTTACCGAATGCATTGTTAGGGGCCTTTTACCCATCACAAGCTATTCTCTGGACGCCAATCAAGAAATGAATGGGCATCTCCAAGTTTGGTTGACATACAGGGGGATGATGTGCATACAGCGGATGAATATAGTGCATCGAGATCAGAAAAGCGCAAATTGTCTTGTTGACAAACATTGGACAGTTAAATTCTGCGACTTTGGTCTTTCCCGGCTAATGACAGAGCTCCCTATAAAGGATTCAACCGCTGCTGGAACTCCTGAGCGGATGGCACCAGAACTTTTGCGCAATGAACAGTTTACAGACAAGTGTGATGTGTTCAGTCTTGGGGTGATAATCTGGAATTATGTACATTTTGTGGAGTTTTTCGTCGCCAGGCTTTAGATAGAGGGGCTGCAATGGTAAGAGCAGATAAAATTGAAACTGGTCACAATGCAGATGATATAGCAGAGACTGTACTATTAAATATTCTTCGTGGAGATATGGCCAGGCTAAGTAGATGCACATTGATAACAACAGGGGAAAATAGATTTATTCCAAGATGCAAAGCCTTTTAAATATACATATGAAAAGGAGATCGTCATGAATGCATATTTCAAGAAGCTTGATTACTTCTCTACCGAATGCATTTATTCACCAAATGCATATCGAGGCTTTGCTTGTGATTTTATTAAATGTTTAGAACAAATCAGACCAAGAGCAATCCGTGACATAATTAGATCAGGTGAGAATTTTCGCGTTTCTTCTTCAGCAAAAATGCCAGAACAAGGTGTATGTGAGCGCTGTGGTTATATTTCCAGCCAGAAATGGTGCAAAGCATGTGTTTTAATAGATGGTTTGAAACGAGGCCTTCCAAAACGTGGAATTAATCGAACTGGGGGACGCCATGCTTTAAAAAATGGATATGCCTGCTACAGATAGAGTAGCGCCCCTCCTCTGCACAGCTCTATAATAAGAAAGTCACTTTCAATGTAAACAGATGATGAGTTTCAGATCATGGGGAGCCTAAGACAGACGGGATTCCATTCCATGATTTCTGCCAGCGGTTGATCCTTTGAAGATTTTGTGGGAGATGTGGCTCGTAGAAGGCGAATTGTGAGTTATTGTCGATGCGTTGGATGTGTTGGAGTTCGATGAGTGGCTCTGCCTGTTGGGTCGTTCTTGCATATAAATTTAAATTAAACCTTGAATGCAACCATGCTCAGTACAGTTGTCGCCATGAGCTGTAAAAGACAGAATGTTAGTTTAAAGTTTGTTTTATTAAAATAGCCAACGCATTTCCAGATTTGGGGAGCAGTTGCAAACTGGCATTCAGGATTCGATTGCCTGTAGCTTCAGCAAATGGGATTGACACCTGCCCTTCACTTTAGTCACCAGAAGACACCTGTTACCAGATGCATAAAATTCGTTTTCTTATCTATAACCTCAGTTAAGCAGCGCTCCAAAGATTTCAAAATAAACAAATTCGCCTATTTTCATCCTTAATTATGATTTCATGGGATTTTTGCTCCGGATTTATCTCTCAGCTGGCCAATTATCATAAGATTTACAGAACGTTGTTCTATGTTTAGGAAACGCCCTTTCCTACTTTTTGTAATAATAGTTAAAACAGCGCCCCTGTTTTGGGCAACAGTTGTATTAATTGTATTAAAAATTTCATTTGTAAAAAAGGAGTAAGAGAGGGGGAGGAGAGTTTTCTGAGTGCTGAGTGCTGGAACAGAGCTTTTCATTGTACAGTTTTTGGCAGAGAATTTAATGGAATTTCACAGCTCTGTTTGCTGAGATTCATGTGGTATGTCAATTTAACATTAGTTTTTCCTCTGTTACATATGTAAACCGTTATGTTTCAATTCATTTCATGACCATTTCCAGCTGAACAAATGAAGTGTTTAGGTAGGAATTCATAGTATTATATGCTCCTCCTATAAGTTTATTCACTTTCAATGTTTTCTTCTATTTAAGGAGGATTCAAAGTATTATTTGCCCTCCTTAGCTCCTCACCAGTCTTTCCATCCCATTTAAAAATCTAGATTTGGTGTTAAATTGCTTGCCTACCTTGCCTCAGTTAATAATCTATGTAGTCATTATATTTCTCTGTTCGAACTGTGATTTTTCCCATGCAGCCCAGAAAAAACCCCGTCATTAAAAACCCCCAAAAACTTCAAATCAACCTTCCTAATCAGTTTACTAGCCTAATATCTTTGATCCTAATTGGTCAGCTTATCATATTGAAAGATCTATCGAATCTGACCCGAGAGAGCCTTCTCATACCTCGTAGGGCTAGCTACGAGGTGAAATGGTTTGATGTAGCCTTGAAGGTTTACCTTCCTCAGCCTAGGGTGAAATCTCAAGTGCTAACAGAACCTCAGTAAAAACATCGACTGGTTTCACTTCTTTCCAACTAGTTTACGGTTTGGAAGCTGTGTTACCCATTGAATGCGAAATCCTGTCATTGCAAATAGCCATAGAATTATTTCCAACCACTTCTGAAGAGGAAAAACATTTGTTGTACTTGGCTCAACTAGATGAGAATCGAAATGATGGTGCACTAGGAATCAAAACTCATGCCAAACGTATTAAAGCTCAGTATGATCGAAATGTTACACCTCGTAATTTTTCGGAAGGAGACCTAGTCTTACTTTACGATCAAGCAAATGATAAGCTAGGGGCTGGAAAATTTGTACCTATGTGGCATGGTCCTTTTATTGTTAAGCGAAAGCTGGCAAAAGGGGCCTATGAATTGGTAGATTTTGACGGTGTCTGTTTAGGTAAGCCCAGAAATGGTCTTTATCTAAAGAGATATTATGCTTAAATCTAGGTGTGGAGATTTTAGTTAGATTAGTTTTCTCTCTAGCTGGTGTGTTTTAGATTAGAAAAGTGTGCTTAGTTTAGAGAGTGTTTTTGTCATTATTTATGCTTATCTTGATTTTACTCTTGATATTGCAGATGTCAACGTCTCTTCAAACATACATTGGTTTCGCTGATGGTGCTTGTCGCAACACACAGAAAATTTCTTCCGCAGCTTGGGTTATCTATTCACCCTCTGATGAGTTGGTATCTATGCATGGGGTAAGCCTCGGTAAGCCTCGGTCAAACAACGAACAACATTGCAGAGTATAGTGCAGTGATTGAGTTATTATCTAAATCCATCTCATTTGGGATTTGGAGTTTGATTGTGAGGTTAGATTCTGAAGTTGTTGTATTGCAGCTTAATAGAGTTTATGCCATTAGAAATCCAGTGTTATTGAGATTATTTTTGAGAGTTCGTCTCTTAGAACATGAATTTGACTATATTGAATATCAGCATATTCCAAGATATTTAAATACATTAGCAGATGCAATTGCTTCTCGAATGTTAAGTATACATTTGCAATAATCAAACAGTAAATTTAAAAACATTCCATAACATGTTTTACAAGATAGCCAGTAATGGTGATATAGCATAGCATAGGAGTGTGTCAATATACATCGTCTTCGATCATAGGTTGAAAAACACCTTATGATCGGCAAAAATGATAGTACAAAAAGCAAAAATGTCATATGAGTCTACAACAAGCAATCATCCTATCACTGGTGATGATCATGATAAGAAACCACTGCTCGGGCCACCCTACAAAGGAACCTCTTGAAAGGTCCTGGGACCCCAATCACATAGCGTTGTAACCTAAGAGGGATGTCATCTATGCTAGTCTCTAGAATATCTGCTGTCAAGTGCTCTAGATGGTTTTCCAGTTCGGCCAGGGTCTCTGTAGATTCATCCCGTGGGGCTGGTACTGCTGCAGCTGGGTGTTTCCTCTCATAAGGTCAGAGAGTGGCTAGTCACCATGGACCCACATCTGCATTTGAAACTTTTTACTATCAGTTTTGGGACGATTTAGAAACAAAAAAAATTAAAACATAGAAAATGTTGAGAATGATTTTACCTAAGTCATCCCACTGCTCTCCTGGTGGAAGAGCCATGTCTAGGTCATCACGATAATCCATCCCAGCATAAGGAAAATCCTGAATCACGAAAAATTGGTTCTCCAACCAATGAAAATACTCAGGAGGAAATCAAACAACCTCTGAACCCTCCTCAGGATGACGGGCCATAACTGCAACCCAACGCATCAGCTTGGGCTCTCGGGGAAGTCCAGCTCCAACAGAAATATGTTGTGGGACCAACATCGGGACCCTCTCTAGACCAAAGCTCACAACTAAGAAACCATATCCAAAGTTATTTAGTTGTCTGTTCTTTTCTCTACTCAGTTAGACTTTTACATTAGCCAACACAGCTTCACACCAGTTGAATATGGTGCCTCGATAGCAGTCTAATGCCATTCGCATTTGGGATCCAGTGGCTACATGCAGTGCTGCGCTTCTTTAGAGTCTGGTGACAGTAAATGTAATCAATTTGAGTTCAGGACGGGAGATGGTTTTGATATCAATCCCTTTGTCCTTGGTTTGGTCATTACAAAACTCTAGCCGGAGACTATCGACAGACTGGCCACCTGGCCTAGTCCCGAATACAGTCAAATGTTCACCTCTCTTGGGCAAACCAATCAAGAAGTAAATGTCCTCTGGCTCCATTTCAAGCTGGTGGCCACCAATAATGAAACATTGGTCCTGTATATTCCATCTGTCCACCAGCCACTGCAAAAAGTCTACTTGGGCCCTCATGCCAGGTATGACCCAGAATTTAAATAACCTGCATGCCTTCAATGCATCTATTTAAGGTTGATGATTAATTGTGGCAAGGTCCATATCTTCGTGCTCTCGTTCCCACCAACTGAGCATGGTGTATATCCTACATTGAAAGAAAAGGCGGATTAGAACATTTTAATTCAAAGTTTTTGGGCGGAAATTGAAAAATTTGAAGTTGTAAAACCTATGTCGCGGGGTCCACACTCTCTAGTTAGGGACAATGCGTAGGTCCACACTCTGCCCAAATAGTAGGTGCGGGCCCCTGGCTTTTTCCTTTGTAGGAAAAAGTCGGGGTCCGCAGGTTTCGCATGCTACGCCTGCGGACCCCCGCGAGCGGTCTTTAAAACTAAATTTTGCATAAAAATCAAAATAGAAACCTAAAAACAAAATTCAAATGGTTGAAATGCAAGATTAAAGTGATGTGGATTACCTGGAGGTGACGGTTTTCGATTCCAACGGACGGATTTTCCACAATCTTCACGGGAAGTTTCTTACCCAAAAGCTCTCTTTTCTCACTCTGAAGTCAAACGGTAAAAATGAATTTACAAAAGCCCTTTTTATAAGCTTTTTTGAATAAATGAATTTTTAATTTGTTTATTTTTCACTTTAAAAAGGTAACTTTTTGATGCATTTTTATTTATTTTAAACAGGTATGAGTAATGTTTGAGTTTTTGTGCAGAATATCGGATTTTTCAGGCAAAATTGATCATTTTCAACAAAAAACATTAGAGTCATCTTTAAGCTCTTTTTTGACTCCTAAAATATGAAAATATTGCCGAGTTTTTCTTTTTAAGCTCGTTAAAACGGAATTAAAAATACGGTCCACTTACAGCTCTTTTCTGACCGTATAAACATGAAAAGATTGCCGGATTTTTGTCGTTTCAAATTCGATATTGGTTATAAAACGACGTGTCATTGATCGCTTTTTTACTTTTTCATATCAGAGACACTAATTATGAAAAGTACTCCTTGATCGTAATGGTCAAGCGGTTCTCTCAAGTATTATTTTATACTTTTTTGGGCTTGGGAGACACAAATTTACGAAAAAGGACAACCATGGAGTTTCTCCTATACTGGACTCGTTAAAATTTAACAGTAAAGGACCTGTTCAATTACAAACAAGAATGGACCACTCCTTCTTAGGGTTCGAATTTAAACTAAGTTGGACTCATCCGAAGGATGAGCTTATAACCAAGAAAATGTTATCCTCCTCAAGCGTGTCAAAAATAAAGAGGTACTTGCCAGAAATGGTGGGAGAAAAGAGAGAAAAATGAACTTGTTTGTTATACTTTGTGTCTCCGAAAAGCATTCAACCACTCTTGAACATGACACTTTCTGTTCACCTGGGTTGGGAAATCCTTTTCCTAACAGTTAATCAAACCATATTGAAAGTCTTCAGTCGGTTTCTGGGTATTAGCTTTGGGTCAATTGTCACCAAACCATCTGCAGTGTCGTTATGTCTTCAAGAGATCAGTGCAAATAAACCATTCATCTAAAAAATACCTATCATCCATCTAGATCATCCCTGAGTCAGTCCTTGCAAACATATTTCTTCAAACTTGATCTATGATTTCGTGTTGTGGGCTTGCCTACGATGGATCGCTTTCTATCGACTTCAGCTCATTATCTAGAAAGATGATCTAGAGATCATCATTACCTTGGAATCTGCATGCCTCAATGGCAGATTTCTCGCCTTCGACGACAGGTTGCATCATTGACCTTCAATCAAAGGATTCCATGACATGTTCGACATCAACTCATCTATTCACATTTCCTGGATTGTACTGAGTACTTTGAGAGCCATTTACATTACTTGTGGTTTCTCTCACACTTGTTAACAGTTTACATCATTGACTGGTAATGAATTGGTTTCTCCATGTTCGACTTCGACACATCCATTCACATGGATAGAATTGTACTATTTCGGGAAGTAGAAATCAAGACCCTAGATCTAGTTTCCACCATCCAGGCTGCGAGGAATTTTGTTATTCATTATATAGTGGACTATTCATAAACAGATGGCTGCGCCCATGCTGTGTCTACATATGTCTATAATTGTGATGTATTACAAGATCATTCCTATATCAAAGCAGTTTAGTTAGTTTTCTAGTTAGTTTTGATCTGAGTATGGGAATGCCTACCTCAGCGATGATATGATCACATATATATATTTTGTATTGAATGTTTTTATAGGTTCCAACCAGGCTCTCCACAGGATGATCCTTGAAATGATAAAGTACTTCACTCTTCTTAGATGACAAATACTATCTATTACAGACTTCGCACTTTAGGGGGCAATCTGTTGCACAAAATATTGTCACCATGACATTCTGCAGTCAGTGTGAGTCTATCACCACTCATACTTTCCTCCTATGCAAGTCTTAAACCTTAGCTCTTCATGTCAAGCCTTGAAAAATGAGAGAAAGTCCTTGAAAATATCTAAAACTCTGGTTCCGTACTTTCTCTTAGCATTATCTGTGGTCCTGCACCCCCTGGTCATGTCCCCTGCAGACCTGCCCGCTCTGTTTCTGTGTAATGGGTGTGGACCCCTGTAAAAGTAAAAAAGGTGCAAGTACATTCTTAAAAACTCACTTTGGGCTATTTCTGGAAGCTTCTAGAGGGAATATTGAGGTGGCAGGTTTGCTCCTTGGTGGTTCATGCATCCCATAACTAAAGGGGCTAACCCCTTGATGTGAGGAGCTTATCCATTTGAAGGAGGAATTTATCCCTTCATAGGTGGACCTGGTAACTTCCTTCCTCTGCACTATAAAATGAGGCATTGGGTTGGTTACTAAGGAGGTTGAAAACTAAATATTTTTTAGGGTAAATGCTGTTGGAATTTAGACTTCCTAATTGAGTTTGAGAGGAGAGATTACATACCTTTTGATCTTATTGGGAAGAGTGTGAATCTTGTCAAAGTAGAGGAGATTCTTGCTTGGACTCTAGAAGGAGCTTGTACAACATCAAGGCACCAAGGTTGTAAAGTTCTTCTTTGTTTAAAGTTAATACAATCAAGATTATTTTTCTCAATAAGCTATCTCTTATGGTTTATTTCATGGATTCCTTGATCACCATGATGAATATGATTTATTATATTGGCTATGCAGGTGTTATTTGATGTGTGCTTGTTTGTGTTTGCAGGTTCTTAAAAGGAAGCTCATTCGGACGGTTAAAGCATGGCTGCCACAAACTAGCGTTGGACTTAAGATAGGGTCTAAAACACCCCTTGGCTTTTATTTATAAATCACAATATTTAGATAAAGGTAGATTTTTCTTGTTCTGCTTGTCGCTAGATATCAGTTGATACTAGGGAGATCGGTCTTGTCTGCAAGAACGATTTATCCGGTTGACACCTGGTAAAAATTCCATGTAAAAATGTATAAGACCATGGTTGATGAGACACGTATTCCAAGATGAATGTTGGACAAAACATCTTAGGGGGTATTCATTTGGTTGTTTATGGCTAAGGAATTTGGCAAAGGAAATGAATAAGGATTTGGAAAGGCAAAATGGCATTTTTGGCACATTTCTTTATGAAAATAATGGAAATTAGGAGAAAAAGAAGGTCAAAGGTCTTAGGTTGCATGTAAGGAGGAAAATGAAGGAAAATAATGGAAAATGAAGAAAATAGAGGCCTAATTAATAAAAAGGCTTTTGAGGATCAGTTGGCAAGCTTTTTCTTTTCAGTGTTAAGATCTTAGTCAATGTTAAGCTTTTGTTATGGTTATGCATGGGATCAAGAAAGGAAAAGAAGGCAAGAAGAAAGAAGAAGTAAGAAAGGAAGAGTAGGATTAAGCATCTACAATAGGGTTCATTGCAGGTATCGACTTGCATGTGTATTTTCCTTGCTAGATTTGGCATGCGTGGTATTGCATGTGGTTCTTTTGTTGGTATGGCATAGGTTTTGCCAATTGTAACAGTGTTTTTAGCCTATCCTTTCCATTTTCGGATAACCATGGTGTGATGGGGTTCTCGTGTTTTGGTTGAGATGGATTGCCAGATGGATTTGAAGCTGAGTGAGATGGATCTTTGAAATGATAGAGCACATGGCCTAGTGGTCCCTGAACCGAACTATGGATCACGGTAAAGCCACTAGCATAGTGACCACTGAGCCAGACTGTGGGTTGCGATAAAGCCAGTATTATGGCACCTCAGATGGCCTAGGAATACTTACCAGTGAATGGCGGGATATATGATAAATCCTAGATGTGGTTTGCTCTTCATTGGGCCTAGTAATACTGGGTTGGGATATGCGGTAAATAGTATAGAGTGGGTCTAGGTTTAGGGCCTATTGATTTGGTGTAGATTGCAGTAAAGCCTGAGAGACTGGGGTCTTAGTTTAGGACCTAGTGATCTAGGTTTGGATTGTGGTAAATCCTGAAAGACTAGGAGACATGAAAATTCATCATGGTGTAGGTGGAGAAATACAGTGGCATCCATACTTGTTTGGTCTAGTGATCGGGTGGTGAACACGGTAAATCTTGTTATGATGTGTTCATTGTGTTGGCCTAGCGATCCAGGATGGATTACGGTAAAGCCTAGTTTCTGTTGATGAGGGTGAGGTGGTTTAGCCTCTATATGCCATGGCTGGTTCTTTTGGTTTGAGTCGCACATTCATGCTTGGAATATGGCACGGGGGTGAATGGCTGAAGAGAGATTTGGCTTATCCATTATATGGTCGAGTGGAACATGGAAGTCCCATCCCAAGTTTGGATTTTGCATCATTAATGAAAGGTTATTTCTCCTTGTATCTCTATGAGAATTATGATGGATTATATGTGGTTTATATGGCTATGATTTCATTGGTATTTATGTCCCTATTATGCTGGTTATTTACATGTTTTATGATAGCAACCATGAGTGGCTCTCATCATGTTCTTACTTGTTATTGAATGATCAATGTATCTATGACCTAATGGATGAAATGGAAGCTAATGTGATAAGGAGACAATGCTTCATAACAAATCTCAGATAAGTATGAGACCCCTATGCTCAGAACTATTATTTACACCTATAAGTTGCATATTTACGAAGTGTTTGACAAAATTCATGTCGTTGCTAGTAGGGTCTAGTCAAGGTCTTGAACAAGTATTTTCCTTAGTACTGGCATTTCTATGTTATTTTACTAATTTGAAGAGATGGTTCAATTCTGGGCAGTGACCCGAGCTGTGGGCCTGAAAAAGTGGCTCAAATCTCAGTCACTGGCATAGTACTTACAAATTGGGTCTCTGGTCGCTGGCAGGAAATCCTGTGAGAGCGACTATAGGATTACAGTCGCATTCATGCCTTGTCATGGGAGTGAATTTGGGTTTAATTCATTTAAATGCTAGTTTAACTCAGGGGTTGGGCACCTAGAGTTGTGGATTAGCTCCTGGGGGTCTTGAAGCACCTGACGGAGGCATGTGTGTTGTGTTTCCATTGTTTCCATTTCCTTAAGGTTTCCTAAGAGGTTTAATCATACCATAGTATCCTCTAGTCACATGGTTACCCCATCTAGGCGGTTGCTTGGGGATGTGGGAGGAGGGTTTTACAGAGTGGTATCAAAGCGTGGTTGCACTTTGCTTGGGTTGTGTGTTCATTAGGCTTCCATGTTGGTTGCATATGTGTTCCTTATGCATGTAGTCCATGTGCTTGTTTCATTCTAATGTTGTTGATCATGGTTGTAGTGATGTTGCCATGTGAAGGTTGAAGGTGTTGTCGTAGAGTTTGTCTTCCTACGTGTATGGTTGACTATGCAGTTGTCATGCATGTATGGTCTTGGTTATAGTTATGTATGAATAGTAGGTCAAACATGCCTTCTGAAGTCATGGTATGAAATTTAGGTCATCATGATGCTAGTGGTTGTTATGATGCTAATGTGTTGCCTGAGATAGAACAGTATATGTAAATCATCATAATGAGTTTGTAGCATTAGACTTTGGGGTAAGAGCAGAGTGTCATACAGGTATTGTATGTTTGGCATGCAGATATGTAAATTAAGGATTTTAATATGCATTAGGTTTATATACATTAGGTTTATGTAGATGTCTTTTGATGTTATGGTTACATTCATGATATATGTTAGTTGATTAGTGCAGTTATATGCACATGTATCATATAGTCAAGAATGATAGTAACCTGTAGTTGTATGCATTGCTATTGTTGTTTTATATTAGATAACCTGATGATTATGTTATATGTTGTTGATGAGTATCTTATAGGTTAACTTGTTGTTGTTATAGGACATTTAGATTGATGATTAGGTTATATGTTGTCGACAAGCATGATATATAGCTTATGGTTGTTATATGCTAGTAACTTGATGATTAAGGTTATTTCATTAAGATCTTGATGTCATATGTATCATGCTAAATTGGATTGGCCTATGCAAATGGTTATGGTTATGACATTCATGTATGAGTTGACTTATTATGTTGCATTGTGTGTTACTAATCTATACCAATCATACATATGTGATTACTATGCATAAATGATAAATTCTTATGAGTTTATGATTTGAACATGTTAGTTAGTTAGTGTTATGGATATCATGATCTTATTTATGTTTGAGTTGACATGTTGTAAAGTTATATCTTGCTAACTAGATTTATTATGCAGACAAGATAGCCTCCCCTGAGCTACATTAAGGTACAAGCTTTCTTATGTCTTCTATTAAGTGTTTGAATGTTTGATTATGCCGTCTCTTTGGTGTTGAGTGTTTTGTGTCTATTATGACATCTAGTTTATTTATTTAACATGGTATGTTTGAAATTTGGTTGGATGTTTGATGAATCGCATAATATAAGTATGTGTTCAAATGATTTTGTTTTAAGGTGATTGTGCTAACACATATTTTTTGAGACAGTTGATATGTACTTGAGTATAGTAGGTTAAAGTTGTAGCATTGTGTCTAAGGACTGTGAGTTGACTATGAATTATGACATGATTATTAGTCTTGGTAAAGGTTGATTTCAAATTGTAGATATGATTATCTTGATATTTGGAACATGTGGTTGACATGTGTGAGAAGTTTGCAAGGTAGCATGTTAGGTATTAGCATGACAAGGTAACACTTGATGTGCTTATATAACTAATAGTTGGGTGACAGTACATAGTAAGCCTCAATTGCAACAAGGTAAAAAAAAGGTAAAAGGAAGGAATTGGGCAAGAATCCCTTAGGCTATGTTTGGAAACCCTAATTCCAAACGAATGAGTGCCTTTCATACAGGGATTTTTCTTAACCTTTATTTTGTCTGGCATTATGTGGAGATGTTCTATAGTCATGAACGTGTACTTGATAGGTATATTAGTCAGTCTCTAGTTGTAGGAGGATCTGTCAAGGGAATTGGAGTCCCTTGAGATATGTCGTGGATGTGTTCAGTTGCAAGAAATGTGCTTGGCACAACAAGGTAAGGTAACCAGTGTATTGTTATGGTTATTTATGCACTGACAATTATGTGTTGATGGAAATATGATGTAGGGGATTGCATGGAAAAGAGATTTCTAGGAAATCTTTAAGAAGGCTCGGGTTGAGCTTTCCTTGGGAACCATGTGGATTGAGTCATGGTGTTTGTTGCTAGTCTTGTGCTTTTGGTCTTTTGGTGCTTTTTTTTGCTTGATTACAATTTTGTTTGTGTCTTATGCATTGCCACACCACTTAGGTTGTGCTGTCATTATTGGTTTCATGGTTCCCTTCTTGTTTGTTTCTTGTATTGCCTTTTATGTTTTGAGTGTCTTGGCAATTGGTTGGGGAAGAGGAAAGTTGATGGAGCTCGGGGAGAGATGTGTGGAACCAAACAAGTAATGTAAGGAATCAGATGAAGCTTAGTGCATGATTAAGTGCAACGGAAGGTAAGACTATGACAGTCGGTTGGACTGGTTGGGTCCATTGCGTTAAATGGATGGTGGTAGTACAATCATGAGAAAGGTAACTAGAAAAGGTAAAGTAAATGGATCTGAGATGTTGGATGGTTTAAATAAGTTGGGAACAGTGGTTCTCAATGTTGTGCTTGAATAAAAGAAGTTCTCTTAACCTTGACCTTGATATCTAGTATTTATGTTGTGATCATGATTGTTTTATGCTAATGATTATATCAATATATGTATGTATGCACGTTATTATCTGACATGGTCATCATGGATCATGATTGTTTTATTCTAATGTTTATGTATATGTATGTATGTGTTATGGATAATACCTACCGAGGGATACATTAGTGAAATGAAAGTAGTGTGGTCTGTGGCATGCTAGGATAAGAATGAATAAGACACTGGAAGCAAGGTTTCTTGGCAAGGAAAATGTGGTTTTGGATATGTGGTATTATTGTTGTGCATATATTGTATACGTTGTACATGTTGCATCTGGGATGATTGTGTGCATGCATTATTGTGCATATGTAGTGTGTGTACATGTTATTTATGAAATATTATGTACAGGGTGTTGCATATTCAATAATGGGTATACATGGTTTTATGTACATGTTGGATATATGATGTTGTGTACATATTGTACTATGTGCATGATGGATATGCGATGTTGTATGCATATGGTGTGATGTGTGTGTTAGATATGTGGTGTTGTGTACAAATGATGCTATGTACATGTTGGATATGCAGTTCTACGTCCATGTGGTGTTGTGTGCATATTTTACATGTGGTGCTATGTACATTTGGTGTGGTGTGCATGATTGTACAAGTGGTGTTGTACGCATGTGGTGTTGTGTACATGTTGTCCAAGTGGCGTTGTGTGCAGGTGGTTCTGTGTACATGTTGTACATGTGGCATTGTGTACATGTGGTGTTGTGTACATGTCGTGCATGTGGTACTACGTAAAAGTGGTATTATATACACATTCTACAAGTGGTGTAGTGTACATGTGGCATTGTGTACACGTTGTGCAGGTGGCACCATGTACATGTGATAGTGTGCACACATTGTGCAGATGGTGCGGTGTACAGGTGGTACTATGTACATGTTGTACATATGGTACTAGTGCATGTGCAGTATTGTGTGCATGTAATACATGTTTTGTTTAGGGCATGTGGTACTATGTACGTGCACTATGTACATGCATGTATTGTGTGGTGTTGTACATCGGGTATAGATGTATTGTGTTGTGTTGTACGCCAAGTGTAGGTGTATGTTGTGTTATGCACTGATGTAGGAACATGTATGTATTGTATACACTAGGTTTAGGTGTATGTATTATGTTATGAATTGGATGTAGGTGTATCTATTGTATTGAATACTCTGGATGTAGGTGTATCTATTGTATTGAATACATTGGGTGTAGGTGTAAGTGTTGTATGTCAGGTGTAGGCACATGTATTGCATGGAGTTTTATGTCGTGTGTGGTCATATGTGTGTGATGCACACTATGTATATGTGCACTTGGTTGAGGATAAGGCACTGGGTGTTTGTCCCATGTGGCAACCGATCCGGTGTGCATACCAAATAAGAACAAAGGCAGAACTAAGGATTGATTAAAGGATAAGTATCGATATATTTTTTCATTTTTATTATGCATGTGATTCATGATTCTAGTATATGATGATTACATGCGAATTATGATTCTAGTTTATGATGGTTTCATGTGATTTATGCTTTGATCTATGATGGTGTTGTAGCGGCTACAACCACCCTCAAAAATTTTGGCTTACACCTAATTTCAGAGCCTCCCTTGTGAGTTTCACTTGATGACTGCACACCCTCAAGTTCACCCCGTGAGCTTGTGGGAGTCTTTGCATCTGCCTTGCTTGTTCATTTCACCCGAGTTTTTGCATGTTGGTATCTAAGTCATGCTTACGACCATGTTTTGGTTATGCTCAAAGTCTTTGCTTCATGTGTACTTGTTGTGTTCACTATGAAAGCATATGTCGCACTCACACGGAGTCACATTCACTATCACACAAGCGTCATTATGATTGATCAACGATCAATCACGAGTGTCGTGTTTGTCGCGTACACCGTCGGTCAGTCATGTTGAACATGTGTGTCTGGATGTTTTGAGTCATTTCGTCATTGAGTCATGTGAGTGTGTGTTTGCATGATCACCTATGTATCTTTCAATTGTTCACACACTTAGTCATTTTGCTGAAGTTCTAACGACCGGACTTCCCTATGACTGTCGTACCATCACCCCACCATCGACTCGATCGACTGTCACCTAGAACAGTGCAGAAGCACCAAGAAAGTCTTTCCAAGCTACATTGATCACAAGAAATCCAATCAACTTTCATGCTGACCACCTGGAAAATTGGACCCGAAAACCACCCCAAGATTGACTCCCCTAAGAAATTGCATAGAGGCTACTTACCTTGCCCACTCTGCTGACTAAAGAAATTGCAAAAACAGGCCAGACAGACACCAAGTGCTCGTCCCTGTCTCCCTCAAAGAATTGTGTAGTTTTTCCAATTAGTCCTCTTGACAGTCAACTGGCTACTCATCTAGGAAACTACATACTTTTCATGAGCAGGCCTTCTGTTGGAATGCAGTCCACCCAACTCATAATTTGCGTGGAGATGATCAGCAAGCTAGATTTTCAGCCTCAGTGCATGTTTCCTCGCCAAAATCTCCTAGTAGCAGACAGCCAGTTTCCTCCATGAATTATGAAGTTTCTGCTGCCAAGCTCCTAGCAACTGACTATCTGTTACCCTTGGGAATTGCACAATTTCTGCTGCCAATGACCCATCATCCAAGTGCTAGTTCCCTCTAGGAATTGCGCAATTTTGACTGCTAGGATCCCGGCTAGTTCCTCCGAAAAACTGTGCAATTTCTACTTGTTGATCCTTCTTGCAGCCTTGTCTGTTCCTCCAGAAAATTGTGGAAATTTTTCCTTTTAGCCCTTGTTGCCCTCTCATTTCAAAAATTATGCAGATTTTGCCTACCTTGCCTTGCTGCAGCCCAGACTATCCCTCCCAAAATTTGTGCAATTTTTCCTTCCAGCCGAGCTAGACCTCGCAG
Source organism: Pinus tabuliformis (assembly GCA_031772625.1). NCBI lineage: Eukaryota > Viridiplantae > Streptophyta > Pinopsida > Pinales > Pinaceae > Pinus > Pinus tabuliformis. The sequence continues at coordinate 1,606,836,116 of CM062804.1, forward strand.
GCAATCATTGTCGACTTGGATTGCCCATCTTCATTACTCAGTGACTCTTGCACAGTTTTCATCAGCAGTGCCCGGGGCCATCATCTTGGTTCACAACCTTGTTGCCTCTCCCTGTCACATGCATCCAAAATGATCATGTGTCATGGTAGACTAGGATGTTTTTGGATTTGATGTCGTCTCGTCATGAGTGACTGCAGGCACAAGTACACAAACAAACATGGCATAACAATGAAAGGGATGAATGAAGGGAGCACATGCAGAAGGATAATTTCACCAATAGATGAATGAATGATGCATGCGAAGAGATGTGCTCATGAATGAATGATCATGCAAAGATGTGTTCGTGAAAGGATAGACGAGCAAACATGCAATATGTGCTCATGGACGGATGAACAGACGAACATGCACCTTTCATGAACAGATGAGCATGTCAAGCCTTCCAACATGCAAGCAAGGAACAACGTGCCAAAGCATCATCAAGAAAACCAAATACCATTGAATACTCCACACATTTTTTCATGTGGAGGTGAAGTTGTGCTACACCATGAAGACATCCATTACCTAGTAGCACTGTAGCTTGACATGCACTCCAACAGTAATACGAATGTACCAGCACTATCATGTTGAGTCATGTTGCCGACATCTCTACTATTGGCTATACTATCAATCAATGTAATGTAACGTGGATGTCCAAGAGACCCACTTGTTGTACAAAGAGTTATGCAAAGTCTAAAAGTCATGGAAGTCAAACATTCATGAGGGTAGTCGAACAACCACAAGGGTTGGTTTCACCCTTGGCTATAAATATCCCCTCATTTGTACATGAAAGAACCTTTCACGTCAACTCCTCCAACTTAGCCAAGAGAGTCTGTAATATTTTGTTTGAGGAGTAAGTAGTGGCTCCAATGCCCTGCACTCGGGGTTAGTGATGTATGATGTAACGATGTGTCTTGGAACTTTCGCTTAATTCAAAATCCTGCTAACAGGCCAACATGTTTTCGCACATGTATTCTAACTGTCGTAAGACTAATCTTGAACACTTGTAGTGCATGTTACTTTAACCTATGTTGAACACTTGAACTATTTTGGTTGTTGTAATACACAATATGTTAATGGAAATGTGTTGTATATGTTGTTAACACTGTCTCGCCCATGGTGGCTATTTCCCCAGACATCAGACAAACCTTTCACATAAAGCTTGTTGTAACAACCATTGCACTCATTCGGACTCATTCGTTGAGTGTTGTACGTGTTATCTTACCTTGTGTGTTGGGACTATTGCATCCCTTTCAATTGATCCTCCAGAATCTATGCACGTCCTATTGTGTTGTGTGTTCCTAGCTGAGTTGGGACATCATCCCAACCAACTTGGGACTCACTCTCACCCTCTCCCCTTATAGTTAAAGAACCATTGACATAATTACATTAGCATTCACTAGGCATGTGATCCTCACTTCTCAAAAGCAAATCAAACCACTCTCCTATGATGACAAGCAGGAGTTGAGGCAAATCCTTAAGATAATGGGAACCAGGACATCATACCGGATGGGACTCCCACACCAAACGGTGTGCGGTCTAGTTGGGACTTTATACCGGGGTGATCCCCTAAATGTTGGCAAGTCAAGCACCGTCAACATTTCTGGTGCTAGGAGGAGGGCAGCCAATTGTATATGGTTGAATATTCCCTCACACTCATTCATCAACCATCTGTTCAAGGCAATAGCTCACACTCCCTCTCACCTACACATAGCTCTACAGTTGGTTACTCCTAACCTCCCAGGATTGAACACGAGATTCCATATCATCAACTTCACTCTGTCTATCCCATCACTCGCTAGTTCGAGAAATAAGTCAGATTGATCCCAGGCATAAAACATCTTCCATATGCATCAAGGAAGTCAAAAGCCACTCCCACAAGATTTGTTGTATCATCGGTGGAAGAAGTAGTCCTTGCCACACTTGAGGGTCTCGCAGAAGCTATTGAAGATTGAGAAGAACCTCTGGTCTTCTAGCAAGGCAAAAAAGACACTATTGTATTCTTGGGATCAGACTCCAGTACAAGAGGCAGAGGCGGAGATGGACTGATAGACTCAGATCCGGAACCATCAGAATCTAAAAGAGAGGAAGAGGGTGAATAGGAAGAAAATATGGCTGACCTAAATATTGAATGGATGACTCAGGGACCATTGGCTCTCCCAGTTATTCTGCATAAGATTCTGAAGTGAGCGGAGAGAATGAACATCAAGTTCAACCCTAACAGTATGGTGAAGGCTAAAGACCAATTATACAACTTCTACCTACAGCTGCAGAACCTTGAGGTATGGTTTGACGACGTAGCATGTAGATTGTATGTACCTTGGATGGTCGCGTAGCTACATGGTATCACAGCCTTCCATAAAACTCTATGCAAAACTGGGGTGCATTCAAATGCATGTTCCTTGAGAAGTTCGTTGATGACAAAACCCCAACCATGCTACTCAAAGAGTTGGGAAGCCTCAAGATGGAAGAAAAAGAAAAAGTAAAAGACTTCAATCAGAGGTTTACACGTATTCCGAACAAGTTTGCAGTGGACACTAAACCTCATGACTCCATCATTCTTGATTACTACACGTTCGCACTACCAACCAACACTGTGCAATTCATCAAGCGAGATGCGAAACCAACAATCTTGGAAAGCTGCGAAGAGGCTATTGCTATTGAGAAATACTTGCATGGGATTGGATTCATCAAGGATGACGAATCAATGAAGAACTCCAAGGATGCGATTAGGAAGCCCCAAGCAATGGCAAGCAAGGGTAGAGACAAGGAAGCAATCGATATTGAAACCCTCACTCACCTTGTCAAGAACATGACCACAGAAGTCTCCGAGCTCAAGCAACAGATAATGAACACATTTGCAAACAGCCATCTGCCCAGACAAAGGCTAGAAAATAACTCATCAAGTGGCTCATTAAGCAGCAACCAGTTCACTTCAAAAACTGCGTAGAAGCTTGTGCCTAAGTTCTATTCTTTCAATGAAGAACATCACCTCGAGAACTCTTGTTCGGATTGGAAGAGAGTTGTTAGCTCTGTCTGCAGTCATACACTTGATGTAGAAAGAAATATGCAGGAGCAGCCGAAAGACACTGATGATGACAAAGAGGTTTCACCTAATGAAACATCAAGTTCTGGGCATGTGGTGAATGCATATCAGTGCTCGCAAGTAATTTCGAAGATGAACATTGAGAAGCAGCCCCAAAAGAAAAATGATTGTTACAATCTTAGGTGTAAAGGGGCTCCTGCTATAGGGATTAATGCACAGGTGTTTAGTGGTGTATAAACCCTCAATGATCCTCCTGGGATCCTTGGCAGATTGTCAGATTAGCTACAACTATCACAAAGATGCATGCATATCTATGTTAAAAAAATGAGAATCAAATCAGGAAGAAGGAATTATTACCTCAAGTCTTGGTGTGGTGTTGTTGGAGAGTGCAAAGTAGCAAGGCAGAAGACCCCTTAGCTAGCTCTACATCAAAACCTGCACATAGATAAGACAACCATAATATCACAACATATAACTTTGAAAAACAATGCATTGACATATAAAGATATCTAATTACATGTATCTAAGCCACTCATAATAATGACATTGCATAAATATGTAAATAGATTACACTACTAACATCGCAGAGTGGACAACACAATTGTAGTTCTATATTGATGTAGAAAAGAGTGATTACAACCATTGGTTGTATCAACCTTCCCTTACTCCTCTAGCTCCTCTCTCTCTCTCCCTTCTTAAACTCTTTATATGCCCTAGTCAGAAACTATTCTCTATAGTCAAATAGGAAATCCTTTCAAATGTTTTGACCTTTTCCACAATGGCCCTAGACTCTCATGATGGTGATGGTGGTGGTTAATGTCCATTGAGACCAAATTGGTCTACCGGACCTATAATTTTCTTAGGTTTTAATTTTTTGGCTCCTCGTCTTTCTTGGCAAAATTGGTGTTACAGCTTTATTTTTTTTCTCTACGGTCTTCCAACTTCCTTTATCTTGCATCTCCTTCATCTCTTTTGGTTCTTGGGACATTGGTTCCTTAGCTTCGGGATCTATTGTGTTCGTCCTTTTGAAGATAGTCGGAGAAGGGGTTTGGTCTCATAAATAGCACGAGAGGATAAGCCTTTCTAAATCCCTCATGAGTTCCATTAGGCAAAAGCAGTGATGTTTCCATGCCTTTATGCTCTTTCCCATTTGTAGACTCCATTAAGAATTAGTAATTCCTCTAAAGAGGTCGAGTTCTGATGTTTCCCTTCTTTTCTGAGCTAACATAGGAGAGAATATTGGGATATTTATCGGTCAACTCATTCCTTTGACCCATAGAAGCTCAATTAGGTTGACTAAATCTCTTCTCGAGGTAACAAATAAAGTTACCTTAGGCACTAACACACCCGTATCCTTGCTAGGAAGATTTATAAAGCAATTTGGTAGTTCCTAGACAACATTAGCTTGGCAAATGGGCCTATGAACTTGGTCAGTCCTTCAATGATCTTGCTCTTCTCCTCTGAGTTGATAAGGAGGTCATTTTCATGTATAATGTTGGGTGTGGAGCCTGATTATCTTCTATATTCAAAAGTATCGCCACATTGGACCCCAGTTCGAAATGGGGGCGGCATCACCGCCCGTAAAATATTCGCTGTAGGGGGGTCCAAGGGGGGGGGCTGCGACCTTTGGGAGCCCCCCCCTGGCGGGGGGTTTCGGGGGCAGCGCCCCCGAAGCTAAAAACAGCTGTAAAATTGCCTTGTAAAAGTATAGTAATTTCTAGTCAATCTGGGTTGTTCATTAGGCGGATGATCTGACGGTAGAACTTATGTTTAGTTTAAGGTTTTTTCCCTAGAAGGAAACCCCTCTCTTTGTATGAGGGCATTGTATTTGAGGCTGCGTGATAGATGTGTATTCTATGAGCGGGAAATAGAGAGGTGAGACTGTGAGAGAAAACAGAGGATATTACAGCGGATCTGCTGTAGGTTGTGTCTCTTCATTTTGCTGGATAATAGAAAGGAAGGACTAGTTGTTCGGGGTGGACGTAGCCCAAACTGGGTGAACCACGTATATCTGTGTCTCTCTTGTTTTATGCGCTTTCTGTGTTTATATTTCTGCAATATTTTATGTGTTCCATTGCTCCATAATATATAATTTTCTAACATATAATAGATGCCCCCTAAAGTGTGATATCAGAGGCAGAGACGATGGATGAAATACTTTATATATAACTATCCTTTTCTTTGGAAAAAAGAGAGAGAGGATCGAAGCTTCAGGAATACAATAAACCTGATACAACACATATATACAAAATATAAATTCATGTCTTGAGTAGGGCATTCCCACGCTCAATAGCTATGTCAGAGTGATTTCTCAACAAAGAGATATGACGATCGTGGCCACCGATAAGCACAATTCGAAACCTATGTCATAATAAGATCATTCTGATGAGCTGTCTCCAAATAACAATAAATGCAACTTGGGAGAGGAAACAAGGCTGATTGATGTAAGCCTCTACCCAAGGTCTTGATTTCCATTTCACCATAACAACATAGTTTGATACATGTGAATAAAGGTGTTGAATTCGAACATGTACGAAATTGTCTAATTACCAGTCATTCATGGAGACGGTTAACAGATGCGAGGATGTCCACCAATAATAGTGATGGTATCCAAGATAAACAGTGCAATCTAGCGAGTGTGAAAAATGTTTTTGTCATCAAACACTCGTAGAATTGTTTAACCAAGAGCCAATAATGAAAACCTGTAACCAAACACAAGGTAACCTGCCACTGATATCTGCAAGTTTCAAGACACTGAAGTGTTTCTGGGTCTGCTTCCTAGATAGAGTGTTGAAGTCGATAGGAAGAGACCTGTCGAAAGGTAGGCAATAATTTGTCCTACATCAGTCAACACGAAACGGGACAAGAATGATTGTTTTTTGAAGAATATTTTTGAGCATTGGGTCAAAACGATGGAGGGCACGATGGAAGAATATGCTTGATGGTTTTCTGGAGGAAAATGAAGATAAAGGTTTTCCCTTGAACAATAGAAGGCACGACACAACAGTTTTAACCATGTAACACTAGACTCATGAACACCAAAGAGTGTTAGGATACAGAGATGCAAGAACATTAGGGTATATAGGCTAAAATCATAAGATGGTAAGGTTCATATTGAGAGGCCATCACAAGGAAGGTTTATCTGAGGGAGTGCCATGTTCAAGGGAGCGATTTTTGCCAAAAAAATCTTTTCAAAATACTAATACAAAGCATTTCTATTGTCAACTTTCCCCATCTGATTAATTTAGTGAGTCCATATGGTAAACTCATTGGTCTTTTCATGTTTTAAGAGTATGAAAAGATCGTAAAGAGTGACCCTATTCCCTATATGATTATTTTAATGAGTCTAGACAGGTAAGCTCATTGGTCTTTTCATGTTTCAAGAGTTTGCAAAGATCATAAAGAGCAACTCCATTCCTCATCTGTTTAATTTAATGAGTCCAGATGGGACAATTCGGTGGTCTTTTCATATTTTGAGAGTCTGAAAAGATCATAAAGAACAACTCCAGGGTGGTCCCTTTGTCATAGTTTTTAATCATGTGCAACAAAGGTTTAATAGTATACCCGAAAAGGTTCCTTTTTTTTGTAAGTTAATCTACTAAGTCCGGATAAAGAGATAAACCTATGCTCAATAGATGTTTGCCTCATTTTGTTACAAGTATGAGGAGATGGAATAAACTTGATATTTTTCATGAATTTTTAATGAGTCAAGAAACAACAAACTCAATAGATCTTCATCAAATTTTAATGAGTCAAATGAAGAAAACTTGAGGTATATTTTTCAGTTTAATGAGCGAGGAAAAAGAGGTAAAAGAATTGTTCATTCCTTCTTCATAGATTTAACGAGCCTGAAGAAGGGAAAAACTCAGGGCTTTTTCAATTTAAGAGCGAGAAAGAGTCCCAAAAGAGAAAGTGCTCATACCGTCATCGTAGGAGTTTAACGAGCCTGATAACAAAAAATAAGTGTTTTTTCAATTTTACAAGTGAGAAAAAGTTCCTAAAAGGAATGCTCGGAGCTTCTTTGTAAGTTTTTAACAAGCCTGAAGAAGTAACTTGGGGTTTTTTCAATTTTATGAGCGAGAAAAAGTCCCTAAAAAGAATGCTCAAACTATCTTTTTCAGTTTAATGAGCTAGAAAAGGAGAGAAAAAGAGTTGCTCAGATCTTCTTCATAAAATTTTAATGAGTTTGAAGAAGTATCTCGGGGATTTTTTAATTCAAGAGCAAGAAAAAGTCCCAAAAAAAAACACGCTCATATCTTCTTTGTAGTAGTTTAATGAGCCCAAAGAAGTAGACTCGAGGTTTTTCAGATTAACGAGCAAGAAAAATACCATAAAAAGAATGCTCGATATTCTTCTTGGTAGTTTAACGAGCCCGAAGAAGGAGACTCAAGGTTTTTTCGGATTAACGAGCAAGAAAAATACCATAAAAAGAATGCTCGATACTTCTTGATCTTATGCTTGACCATAGAAGGGTCTATTCCATGCATTTTCTCATAATACCAAGGGAAAACATCATGGAAGTCCTTAAAAGGGTAGGTGAAGCTTGCAATGTCCTCAGGATTGCAGTCGGATCCAATTTGTATGTTTTCCATGATGCTTGTCTTGACTAAAATATCGATACGCAGTATCTTGGAAACATTGCCCATGTTCCCATCCGAATCCAAATTTTGTATAGTCGTATAAGTCAAGGAAATGATTTCATGTGTTGGGCATCATGTCCGAATCAGATATCAAAACACGATGGTGAGAGTCCTCCCAAGGTCGCTCTTTTAAACACATGATCTCTCGAATAGCTTCGTTCGAAGGTAGGACTTGATTGAGGAGATCGTTAGAAGGAGAATTTATGGGGGAGGAGGTGGTAACGTTGATCGTGACCAAAGTGACCGGAGATTCAATTGTAGATTGAATGGCTTGGTAGGCAAATTTAGCTAGTGACAACGGCATTTGTTCTCCATAAGCATCAATGTCTGAAGGGGCCGGGAGGATCCAAGGATCGGTCAGTTCATGAGGAATATATTATACCATAGAGACCAGCCATGGAACCGTGGGTGAAGGGAGAGGAAAAAAACCCATCATGGAAGATCCCTTCAATAGATTGGTAATGATACTGACGTAAGAGTCAGGTACACCACCCACTAAGGGTACACATCCAATAGGTAACGAGGAGTAATCTGGGGTGCAAAAGGACAGTTGGTCCACTGTGACTATCCTTCCATCCAATGGAGATAGGAAGATGTGAAATACAATAGACACAATGGCGGTCATGGCATAAGTCCAACTGTGACTGAACAGTAGATTATAGTCGAGTTTTTGATCCACAACTCTGATATCCACTGTTATCGTTTTCCCACTCAAAGTGATGGGGTAGCTGGCTAGGTAACCTTTTGGGATGAAAGTGTGGCCATCGAAAGCTTTAAGGGAATTCGACAGCGGGGATAGGGTTGGAGAACCCAAAACAAGCCAACATGAAGCCGCATGACATAGGTTGAGACACCTTCATCAATGATAGTTCTATGTACTCCTTGTCCTTTTGAAAATATTTTCACTTGAAATGCAAGCTGGTGTGAAAGGGGAGGTTTACATCTTTCCATGTCAAAAATTGCAAGCGTGGAATCCTGAGGGTTGACCCGACCAATTGCCAAAAGCAGAGCTTTCCTTTGTACTGGACAAGTTTGTAATACTTCGAGCACCGACATAGCTGATGGTGCTTGTGCCAAATATCCTACAATACTATAGTTCTAGGAAGCACGTGCATATGTATTATGCATTGTGCGATGAAGTACCTTTTAGGGGTGAATCACAAGATCAAAAATTGGCCTTTCGATATGAAGATCGTCAGGTAGCAATGGGTTTTGACTCGAGGAGGCTTCCTCAGCATTAGCAACTGGAGCTCCATAAGTTTTGGCTTTGGTTGGATGATCTACCATTTCAAAGGTGTAAATAGTAGATGGTCCTTCACTAGCTCAAGGATGATGCGAACCGCCATTTCCCCCTTGCAAGGGTTGGGTTTGGTTTGTGATAAGGTGTTGCTACTGCTGAGCATAGAAAGGGTTGTTTAGGATTGTAGGAGTCCTGCCAGTGTCCTTTTTAACAATGAAATCTGTGCATTCCTCGAGACGCAGACAACGATATGTCATATGGTCTTCCACACAGATTTTTCAAGGGAATTTGGCATGTTGTCCTTTCCATCATCAGAGTGCGCAACAATGTTCTGCTTTGGGTTGTATTGCTTGGCTGACTGCTCTTCAGAAGGAGCGCTCTTTTTCTTGTTCTTCTTGTTCTTACCGTCAGGTTTTTATGTAGACTGCATAGAGTTTATCACAATGGTAGGAAGAGCAATCGATTTAGTAGAGGGGTCAACTGAAAACTGGGCAATGTGACCACTAAGTTGTTTTACAACAACCCCGGAGGTAGCACCGATAATACCATCGGCATGCGCACCGGGTTTCTGAGTAGTGGGAGCATTAGAGTTTCTAGGGGCATTAGGAATGACATCATATAAAGTGCCAGACTGCGAATATACCAAATGTAAGTGTTGGTCACGATGAATGGATTGGTCTTCCATTGACCGCACCACCTAAGATGACATATTTAGCAATTTGAGGGAGAAGATATTTGTAGAACCAATCCACTAATAGATAGTTTGGGAGGGGAGCTTTGACTAGACTCCGCCTATGTCTCCATTCATGGATATAATTAGAGATGTGGGTGGCGGTGTCTTGATGTAATGAAGTGAGGAGTTCCATCCCAGTTTCATAGTAGATGGGTAGCTGAAAGTGCTTTAACAATTCCATCGCTAAAGCGCCAAAGGTATTGACTGACACGTGTGGTAACTCAATGTACCACTTGAATGCATTAAGGGTGTGGGGAAAGAGTCGTAGCTGGATACTATCATCCACCATGGAGTTAGAAACACACCATAAATGATAGGTGGTGATGTGTGTACCCAGATCCTCCCCTTGTTTCCCTTCGAACTTCGGGATGTCTGCCGAAATTTTGTGCGGGATTGGAGGCCAAAGTAAGTTGTGATAGATGGGGTCATTGGTGAGTTTGTACAAGTCAGGGATATCAAGCATTGCCAAGAAAAGCAAGGTGTTTGATGCCCCTAAATCGAACCAAGGAAATGACATATGACTTGAGGATCCTTGCGGTCCTCCCATCGTGTTGTTCCCAATATTATACACAGGATGTGTGGAATAGTAATTTCCTTGGGGTACAATCATGTAATGTGGTTGTCCATAGGGATTGTTAGACTGGGGATTATAAGTGCCCCCAAGATAAGAAATTCCCCCTTCACTTGTTTGAGGTTGAGAGTGGGGTGCCCATATGGATTGAGTGGGAACTTGTTGAAGGATCCCACTCGCCAAGTAATTAACTATAGGTCCTTGAATGACATAAGGAGGGTTCATGTCAATCAATGACTGTCCCTATTGTCTTGTAAACAGAGGGGGAACTGCAACGTTCCCAGCTGGTATGTGCATATGGGGAACATAGCCTCCAAGCATCTAAACCAGGGGGTTAAAACTAATTGTTGAAGGGACCTGTGTTAATCGTTCTATATGCAGCGTTATAAGGAGCGCTATATGTAGCACTTGTCGAAGCTCCAGGAGTTGACACAAATGGGGTGGAAGCCAGTATATAATGGGTTCCTCTTGTGTTGGGTGTCATGATGGGGTTTGAACCTGGGACAAGTGGGATAACAGGGCTTTCCATCAGAGGTGTGGTACTGACTATTGACTGGGGAGGTGGTGATGGATGAAAAGTGTCCACAAAAGCCCATGACCCGTTAGTCGTCGATGGGATGGGTGGTGTAGGTCCAACAGAAGACATAGGAGGTACAAATGCAACTGGAATCAAGAGTGGTCCCAACGGATTCATGATCAGAGGATTGTATGGAGGAATGAAACCTTCAGTAAAGAAATATTCTAGTAAGCTTGAATCGTGGGATGTCCAAACTGATTCAGTGTTAGATCTCAGAGACTAATTGCCCGAAGATGGGTAATTTGGTTCACTTGTGCTCGACGGATCCTCCACAATGAGTGGGGGAAGACCTAACAACTGTCTAGATTGACGACGAGGGCCAGATGTAGCCACGGTGACTGATAAATTTTATCAATAGATTTTATAGTGATATTTATTAAAGTCTCGGTGATAACAATCTGGCACTTAAAAAATAAAAAATACACTAAAGAAATCAATCAACAACTAGAGGGTATGACCCTATCTGATAACCACCGTTTGCTAGAGATGAAACCCAGTATCACAATGGATAAAAGAGAGAGTTGGCCAAACGTACAATTACAATTACTCTTCAGCTTCCCTTGAACCTCAAATTAAGGGGCCAAGTACTCTCGTGAAGATGAGCACCCTCCCAAAAACCGAAGATAGAGTAGGTTCATTTGTGTTAAGTACTAGGGCATCCCACCCTAGTCACCTTGTGTTCGTCGCTAAAAGTATGGCCACTATGGTTACTGTTGTCTCTTAAGAAACCAATTTCCTGGTTGTGTAGAAATTGTGCTTAAGACATTAATGTTTATTGTTTATGTCACTTAGTTGTATGTTGTATTCTCAAATGAAGGACCTGAAAGACCTAGTTTTAAACCCTCAATACTTAGGTGACATGAAAGTCTCAGAATGCCATTTGATTGCTGAATATAAATGTTGAATGAAGAATGCTTAGAGAAGTCAGAGACAATATGTTGTTTTACACAGAAACTATTATTTGTGACACTTAGGGAAGTTAAAGACAATATGTTGTTTTACACATAAACTATTATCTATAACTTAGAAGAATTGCAGAGGTAGGAAATTCAAGTATAGGAGTGTTCTTTTAAGGAAATTTAACTTCTTTCACATAAGAAAACAAAGACCTGTAGCTTCATTACCATACTTAAAGAAAGAAGACATATGATGACACATAACAGATAAGTTACAAAATCATACCCAACAATGTGTGGAAAACTTCTGATTCTTTCATTAATCAACAGTTTTATCAAGAATACAATGACCCAGTCTCCAAGTTCTTCAAAATTCGAACACTTTCTCTGTAAATTTTCCTCTTTTTATACATTATGGGACAATTGGTAATCACCAAAACTGTCAAACTTCTTAATTGTTTCCTAACTATCTAAAGTAAAAGCTATTACATAATATTACAATGGAGGGTAAAAGACACCTCATTCTCCTCAAGAAAACAAAATAACGAGAGGTAACATAAATTTGAAGGTGATGGTTGTTCGATGTTCGAATCTGTGGCTTGAGTATGTGGTCTGAGTGTTATTCTGCAAGTTGTAACCCTATAGACATCCTGATGATAGTTAGATTGTTTTAACGCAACAAACTACAACTTTACAAGAATTTTGTGCGTGGACTTGTGGGTTATGGGCCCACGTACATATCGGAAGTGTTGTGATTGGCCAAAACACAAGAAAACATGACCAATCATCGTTGTCGTAGACCAAAGGAATTAAGCCCCAATTCATTACATAGCGGTTCCACCCAAGCTGTTCACCCACACACACATTTGAGCGCGATCACCGTCCGATCACCCATTCAATGGATGGTCTGATCCTTCAAAACTCAACAAGACTTTAAACCTATTGAAAAAACCTTGTTGCGTCCACTTTTTCAATAAGCCTTTGACTTCCCCATGGACCCGATAGGGAACTAAACTGTGGTTAAAAGATTTCTCGGGTCTGAAATTTAAAATAAAACCCATTCACTTTTTGATGTGATATCCATCGGATCTACTGCCTTCAAGCGGACGACCCTGATTAACTAAGGTTTTAACTCCATTTTATAATTTATCGCGTCTGATTTTGAATTAACCCTCGCGCTTTGTTAACCATGCAATTACCGTTGGATCTATTTCCTTCCAAGCTGACGGCTCAAATCTTCTCATGCATTTCTCACATTCAAAATCCATTAATAATATAAAATAAGTCATTTCTTTCAAATTTCCTCATTTCTTCTTATTTCCGCTATAACATAATATTTGATTTTCTTTTTTTCATTTTTGCAATAAAACTAAAAATAAATTTAAAAGGACAATGAATGCTACAACATCTGGCTCCACCTGGGGATAGTGCTTTTGCCACATAAGCACTAAGAATCGCAAATCAGTGCCTTCACCTTAGGCATGGAGTCACATATTTCTTAGCCAATTAAAATTATATGGAATTTGTACAATGAATCCACTCTGATATCTACAATGATAGGATGCTTGTGCTTCAAAAATGGAAGTAATGTTTGAGGTATTTCCCATTGACAGGAAGCTATAAAGATTCACCATCAAGATTCTCCAGGAAGAATGTATTATTTTCCCTTGCTTCTATGATCCTGAATGGCCCATACCAGAGAGGATCAAACTTCCCATGTTTACGCTTATCTTCTCTTCTAGTATCCCACCTTAATACCAAATCTCCAACTTTAAAATCAATTTCTCTAGCCCTTCTATAAAAAATACCCTTCATCTTTGATTGATACATAATCAACTTGTCTCTTACCTTATCCCTGCTTTCACTTAATTCCACCACCTTATGCATATTTCATATCACAGCATTGGGTTCTTCTTTTGCCTCCTGAATCATTGCAATCACAGGCTTCACAAGCTAGCTAGGGAACATATCTTGAGTTCCATACACTAATTCAAAACGTGATTTTCCTATAGACCTTCTTGTATTCACTTGAACAACCCATAGATAAAACTTTAATTTAGAATCCCAGTATTTCTCATTTTCTGCAATAGTTTTCTTAAGGATTCTCATCAAAGTTTTGTTAGTGGATTCAGCCAATCCATTTCCCTGTGGATGATAAGCAGTTGAATGAGATAAAATAACATTATACTTATGACAAAAAGAAACAAACTTACTTGAACTGAACACTTGAGCACCGTCTGTTATGATTTTGACAAGGCAGCGAAATCTGCTAAAAATGTTTTCCTCATATGTCTTGAGATCCTCATAGGACCAAGCCAAAACATCAGTATATTTCCTGAAAAGCATAATATATCTCTCCTTATAATTAAGTGAAACCTCCTTGAACAATTTGACCAGCTTGGGCTCCTTCTGGGTTCCAATATTGTGATATTGAATCTGCTCATCCTATGAAAGGAAACCAGCACCTATTCCTTCTTTAGAATAGGCTCCATCAAAGAAGCACTTCCACACCCTTATGTTTGCAGCTCTGTATTTACACTGGCTGAAGTAAGCTGCCTCTGGTTATCTTCAACCAACTCTGTATTGTCATGCAGCATGAAGAAAGAAAAGTCGTCTTTTTCTTGGCTATATACAGGTGAATTACTTGCTTCATTATTTGTGATTGTTCTAATAAATCTTGTTTCTCTGTACAGTCTTCTTTCTTCTCCACCAAAAATTGGTATGATAGCATAAGTAAAATCTAGTTTCAAAACACCACCTAATTTAGCCCTCCATGACCTATCTAGCAACATTCCAAACCTAGCAGGGATATCTGCTACCACTACATCAGTTACCAAGCTTCTAGCTGGGATCTGGGCTAGTGACACCACCATATCTTTAATGACCCCCAGATACTTGACTTTATTTGAATGAAAAGAATACAGGTCTCTGTAAGGTTTAGTAACTTGTAGGATTAGTTATTTCATCATTGATAATGGCATAAGGTTGTGTGAAGCTCCTAAACCAAACATACTATGCAAGAGGAAATCATGAATCAATAAAGAAATATAGAAAGGAGGTGTTTAAGAATCTACCTCCTTCACATGTGGACCAAAAACCACTACTGGTTTATCTTCTTGTAGATTCATAGTGTCATTTATATTTACATTCTCTTTTAGATTAATAAACTCAACAATCTCCTTTCGATAGACTAGTGTTTTAACTAACTTTGTGATGGGCACTTGAATCCTGATTTTTTCTAATTCTTTAGTAAGACTAAACACATGAACCTGTTTCGTATTCCTTTCATTTTCATCTTCACTTCTTTTCATCACTGAAACCTCTTGTGGAATGGAAACAAGCTTTTCTAAAGAAATTTTTTCACTTCTATCTTGAGAAGACTCACCTTCCAGTATTTGAGTCTTGCTATTTGTATTCTATGTAGAAATTTTGAATAATTAATCACTTATTCACAGATATTATCCCGATTATACACTATTGTGGAATACATGCACAATACATAATCTCCTCTACGTTGATCATCAATTTAGCAGCATCAAAAACAATGAAACATCAATCACACATATCAACACGGTATATCACGGGGAAAGCATACATCTGAAAACTCCCCAACTATCTGTATATTATATTGATTGAGAACATGTAACAATACATAGTACAATACTCCTCACAAGTACTCAGTACTATCTCCACCTACTACACACAAAACTAGCTCAAATCTGATGCCTCAAATCTCCTCCACTGTTTTGCCTGCCTCCACTGCGCAGTCCTGCATGAGCATAATGATGAATGGCTGAAGAAAACTCGTATTTCCTTGGCTGAACCACGCAATCCTCATTGGCATTACTCAATCCATGCATGTGCAAAATCTCATGCACAATTATAGTCACAACTGATAGCAATCTCAACCTCTAACACCTGTCTCCACTGAAATGTCCATGCATTGAGTTAACTGATGTATTCTTCAGTTGCTTTATGAGTTAATAATTAGTGAATTAATTAATATTTAATTCACACAACTCATCACTAGTGTATTCTTTAGTTAGACTAAAATACAACTAGTTCAACCAAGTCAAACTGAACACAACTCCATCAACTCCTCAATCAACTCCACCAAACTCAACCACATGAGTTCTAACTAAAGTCCACCATGCAATAGCTCAACTGATCCACAAGAAAAGCGTATTTCCTTCTGATAGCTACATGTGCCACATCTGTAGCTCAAACTAAAGTGCTCCAAGAGGATAAGATAATGTTTATAGTCCAAATATTATTATGAGCTAATAATATTCGATTGTTCTATTTTTAGCCTGGCAGTCTAAAAATAGAAACCGCCCATATGTCTAAAAATAGAAGTCCATCTATTTTTACCAACATGACCAATCATCCACAAATAGCATCCTGCAACTCATAGACCATGATCCATATGTCTAAAAATAGACATAGTCTAAAAATAGACTTTGTGCCAAAAATAGCCTGCAGACCCACTTAGTGAAGGTGACTCATTTCCACTAAGCTCCATCATCTTGTTGCATTTTCAACATTCTATTGTTGCTTTCTTTTATTCAATTTTTTTGTAGGATATGTTTCTTGTGGAGTTGCCTTTTGTAAGGGAGCTGGTTGCTCACCTTCATTTTCTTGAACTCTTGATCTTTTCCTTGATCTCAAGTCATATTTATTATGTAATTCTGCCTGCATAAAATCAGAAAAATGCTTACAATATTCATCAATTTCATTATCATCATAAATAGCACCTGTTTCAATATATTATTTTCCCTTAACACCTAGTTCATCTTCATCTCCTGCATACAATGTGAAAATATGATCATCATTATCCTTGGAATGCTCTGGTACTCCATCAGGATCTGCCTCTAAGTAAAGTGGTGCTTCAACATGATCTTGATCTTTTCTCTCCTTCTGCAAAATTTGTAGAGGTTGTCTTCTATACTAAGGATTAAAATTTATGTTTTGTTGTGTTTTCCTCTAATAATTCTTACTCTCCAATTCCAATTTAATCAATTTATTAGACAAATTTTTAATTACATTATTCATATCCTCTAATGTTTGATCTTGAGAGGATTCCACTTTAGCCTTTCCCTTATCTTGAGCAGGTTGTGCCTCTGGTGCTTTACCTACAGCGACCAGATTTGCTTCTATTTCTAAGGCATTAATTTGGATCTGATCAAGGGTTGTGGATCTTCTCTCCCTCAATGTGAATCCAAAATCTGATTCAAAAGCCCTTGCAAAAGTTATTTTTTCACCAGCAGGAGGGGGCTTAATCTCCACTGGAAGACTATTGTACATTTTATTAAACCTTCTGATGAATTCAACAACATTTTCATCAGATTTTTTCTTAATAGCATTAAATTCTATGTGTGAATAACCATGGTCACGTTTCTCTCCCCATCTCTAGGTGAGAAGGTATTTCATCTCTTCCCATGTAGGAATAGAGTTATTAGGAATCCCTTTAAACCATTTTCTTGCTTCTCCATCCAAGGATTGCACAAAAAGTCTTAGAACAACATCCAAGTGTTCAACATTTAGATTTTCTGCAAAATTACAAAATACTACTATATGATTTTCTGTTGTTTGTTCATCCTCCCCTGTGAAACGAGGAAGAATGTTCTAGTATTCCTATGGCATTTGATTCAACTATTGTGGAAAATGAATAGGTGCATACCTATTCATCAAGAATGTAGGTGCTGCCATGTTTTCTCCTGAACTTACTGAACTTGATTACCAGCAGATGTGGAACCTAATTGAGGAGTAAATGGAGTATGAAAAGGTGACAATGTAGTTATAGGTTCAGGTTGAATAACTATAGCAGACACTGAGAAAGAAATAGACTCTAAAGACTATTCTTGACAGTTGAGTTCTTGAAATGAAGTGGATGTAAAAGGTGACTCTTGGTCAAATAAAGGTGAATGTTTGGATGAAAAATGAGTTGAACTGCTGTCAGGTGTAGACAGTGTAGGACTTGGTGTAACACAAGTATTTGGCCTTCCAACCCTCTTGGAAACTAGCCTCTCAAGGTCTGAAAGGGCTTGACCTTTCTACTATGAGGTATCTGACCTTGTATAGGGACTCTTTGGATCCATAGTTATTATTTTTGTTCAATACAACGAAATATTTCCTCCTCACTAAATAACCAAAGGAAAATATTGAAAACCCAAGGAAAAGTGTTCTTGTCTTCTCTCCCCGGCATCGGCACCAATTAATGTTGTCCATTAAGAAATCAATTTCCTGGTTGTGTAGAAATTGTGCTTAAGACATTAATGTTTATTGTTTTTGTCACTTATTTGTATGTTGTATTCTCAAATGAAGGACCCAAAAGACCTAGTTTTAAACCCTCAATACTTCGGTGACATGAAAGTCTCAGAATTCCATTCAATTGCTGAATATAAATGTTGAATGAAGAATGCTTAGAGAAGTCAGAGACAATATAATGTTTTACACAGAAACTATTATCTATGACTCCTAGGGAAGTTAAAGACAATACGTTGTTCTACACTGAAACTACTATCTGTAACTTAGAAGAATTGTAGAGGTAGGAACTTTAAGTATAGGAGCGCTCTTTTAAGGAAATTTAACTTCATTCAAATAAGCAAACAAAGACCTACAACTTCATTACCATACTTAAATAAAGAAGACATATGATGACACATAACAGATAAGCTACAAAATCATACCCAAAAATGTGTGGAAAACTTCTGATTCTTTCATTAATCAATAGTTTTATCAAGAATACAGTGACCTAGTCGCCAGGTTCATCAAAATTCGAACCCTTTCTCTGCAAATTTTCTTCTTTTTATACATTATGAGACAGTTGGTAATCACCAAAACTGTTAAACTGCTTAAATGTTTTCTAACTGTCTAAAGTAAAAGTTATTACAGAATATTACAATGGAGGGTAAAAGACACCTCATTCTCCTCAAGAAAACAAAATAACAAGAGGTAACAGAAATTAGAAGGTGATGGTTGTTCGTTGTTCGAATCTATGGCTTGATTATTGTGTCTGAGTGCTATTCTACAAGCTATAACCCTATAGACGTCCTAATGATAGTTAGATTGTTTTAACACAACAAACTACCACTTTACAAGAATTTTGTGCATGGACTTGTGGGTTATGGGCCCACATACATATCTGAAGTGTTGTGATTGGTCAAAACATAAGAAAACATGACCAATCACCATCACCAGAGACCAAAGGAATTAAGCCCTAGTTCATTTCATATCGGGTCCACCTGAGTTGTTCACCCATGCGCACATTTGAACACAATCACCGTCCGATCACCCATTCATTGGACGGTCCGATCCTTCGGAACTCAATGAGACTTTAAACCTGTTGAACAAAACCTTATTGCGTCCACTTTTTCCACAAGCCTTTGACTTCCCCACGAACCCGATAGGAAACTAAACTATGGTTAAAAGATTTCTCGGGTCCAAAATTTAAAATAAAACCCATTCACTTTTCGACGCGATATCCGTCACATCTGCTGCCTTCAAGCAGATGGCCCTAATTAACTAAGGTTTTAACTCCATTTTATAATTTATCGCATCCGATTTTGAATTAACCCTCGCGCTTGTTAACCACGTGATTACCGTTGGATCTATTTCCTTCCAAGCTGACGGCTCAGATATTCTCACGGGTTTCTCACATTAAAAAGCCATTAATAATATAAAATAAGTCATTTCTTTCAAATTTCCGTATTTCTTCTTATTTCCGCTATAACATAATATTTGATTTTTTTCTTTTCATTTTTGCAATAAAACTAAAAATAAATTTAAAGGGACAATGAATGCTACAATAGTTACCTCAAATCACAAACACTACCGGGGAGACATATTCGTAGACAGTACACTGTGTGGATAGGATACCTGAGTCTCTGACTTAGCTGCGATATCCCCGATGGGATCCCTGATACACAGAATACCCAAAGGAGATGTAAGCAAAGGTAGAGTACCTTCATTTACAGTCTGATGTTGTCTCGTATTTAGCTCTGCTTTTATTGGAGTGGTCCCAGATGGTATGAGTGCATGAAGATTTCCCTCGTTAATGACACTAGTTTCAGTGTATGATCTTGGGTAGTTAACTCACAACTTCCGAACCCAAGATCCTAGCCTTAACTAATGTGTGTTTACTCTAAAAAGAGTCGCTGATTGATTTTATTAGGTAAATTTTAAATGTACTTCGATAGGGGTGTTGACGAATGAATTTATATGGGACTTTGACTCAAATCATGCAAAAACAATGCTTGTAAATTTCACTTTCGATGAAGAAGTTGCTTCTACAAAGGCAGAGTCATTTATACATCAATATATATACCATGCATCCAATTTAATAAAACACTAGCACAATCGATAGCACTAACAATGCTCATTAACAACTTTTGAAACCAAATAATGTAGATCTAACTAACTAAGAAAAAAACAGTAAAAATTTTGTATTTTTTCTTTTATGAAAACAAAAACTTTAAGAAGTAAAGCTATTTAAAAAAAAAAAAAAATTGTTCAAGAGACAGATCAATCAAACAAGCACATCTGCAGATCACTAATTAGTCTTCAAGCAGATTTTCCAACCCCTGAGGTCACAGAGCATTCTATTTATCAAGAAGTGGCTAGCTAATGCTATGTAATAGAGGGTACATATAGTTACGTGTTGCACTAACGCACTGTGTGTGAGGCCGCAGTGCTTTATAAAGCATTGTTTACACTAGCAGACAACATTAGTGAGGAAAAAGGCTAAAGAAAAGGTTGTGGGGATCAGATCTAGGGCTAAGCACTGAGAGAAGGGTGTTGTATAGTCCTGAGTGTTTAGAAAGGGGATCAAGAAGTACAGGAAGGTCTAGAAGAAAAAGAGATCTAGGAACTTTGGGAGAAAACCAGGAACCAAGTGTAGTCACCAGTGGAGTCAGCAATTCTGCTATAGGGATTAATGCACGGGTGTTTGGTGATGTAGAAACCCTCAAGGATCTTCCTAGGATCCTTGGCAGACTATCAGATTAGTTGCAACTGTCACAAAGATGCATGCATATCTATGTTAAACAAATGAGAATCAAAGCAGGAAGAAGGACTTATTACCTCAAGTCTTGGTGTGGTGTTGTTGGAGAGCGCAAAGTAGCAAGGTGGAAGACCCCTTAGCTAGCTCCAGATAAAAATATGCACATAGATAAGACAAACGTAATATCACATCATATAACTTTGACAAACAATGAATTAACATATAAAGATATCTAATTACATGTATCTAAGCCACTCATAATATCGACATTGCATAAATATGTAAACAGATTACACTACGACATCATAGAGTGGACAACACAATTACAGTTCTATATTGATGTAGAAAAGAGTGATTACAACCATCAGTTGTATCAACCTTCCCTTACTCCTCCAACTCCTCTCTCTCTCTCCCTTCTTAACCTCTTGATATGTCATAGTCAGAGACTATGCTCGACAGTCAAATAGGAAATTCTTTCAAATGTTTCGACCTTTTCCACAATGGCCCTAGCCTCTCATATATAGCACAAGAGGATAAGCCTTGCCAAATCCCTCATGAGTTCCATTAGGAAAAAGTAGTGATGTTTCCATGCCTTTGTGATCTTTCCCGTTTGTACACTCCATTAGGAATTAGTAATTCCTCCAAACAAGTCAAGTTCTGATGTTTCCCTGCTTTTGTGAGCTGAGATAGGAGAGAATCTTGGGATATTTCTTAGTCAACTCATTCCTTTGACCCATAGAAGCTCAATTAGGTTGACTAACACCCTTCCTAAGGTAACAAACAGAGTTACCCTAGGCACTAACGCACCCTTAGCCTTGATAGGAAGCTTTATAAAGCAGGTTGCTAGTTCCTAGAGAGCGTTAGCTTGGAAAATGGGCCTGTGAACTTGGTCAGTCCTACAGTCATCTTTCTCATCTCCTCTGAGTTGATGAGGAGGTAATTTTCCTATATAAAGGCTCCCCCTACACTTGGGAAAATGTAAGAGAAGGTGAAACTACTGATGAAGAAGGTCGATCTACCAACTGCCCCAAAGCAGAAAACACAAAGAAAGTATGGGAAGACAGTGGTGAATAAGAGTACATCCATGAGCAGAAAGTTGCAAAACACTCCGTCGGACAACACGAACATCCTTTCCACCTCGGACACCTCGGTGAGTCTACCACCTCTGGACTACATCATTGTTGATGACATGAAGAAAACTTGAGCGAGCATCAGTTTATTTGAGTTAGCCAAGGTCTAGAGTCAACGAGATATCCTATTGTGTGGATTGGGATAGACAGCAACGGATAGTGCAGCCTCTACTAGAAAGGGAGAAAGCACACCTCCTGGATCACTTTCCATTGTGTTCAATACACTCTAGATAGAAGAAGCAAAATCAGGTTTCCCCTATTCTTACTTTCATTTGAAGTTTTCAACTACAATGTTCACAACTTCTTGGTTGATTCTGGTGTGGCAGCCAATGTCATGCCGCTCTCCATCGCTAGGAAGATCAATGCACAATGGAGCGAGACATCCGCACAAATCATCCAACCTGATCGAACATCATTACTAGCCATTGGTGAACTGCGAGACGTGATCATCTGACTATCTCATGACTGTTGAGTCCACCAACGCATCAACATAGTTGTTGTAGACATACCAGAAGCATATGGTCTATTACTTAGCAGAGACAGGTCCAACAAGCTTGATGTATATTATTATATAGACTAGTATCAAATGTGGCTTCCGTATAAGGGAAAATGAAACCAATATCAGGTGTTATCCGAAAGGTATATGAAACACAATGTCACTCCCCTTAATTGCGAGAATGAACCATTGGCCTTTGTAGAACTCATGTTTGGCAACTGCCTTCTGGAAACAACATTGGACTGTTATATTGCACGGCCAGCTCCAACCTCATCAAACACGCAGTTGGGACTCCTTCCTTTCCCAACTGATGGTAATGAAACTTGTACATCTCATTGTACCAATAGTAGCAGTAGTAGTAGCAACAGTAGTAGCACTAGTACTAGCATGCTAAATAGTCTGTGTACAGATAAGTTGTGGGCCATGGATTTTGATGAATCAAAGACACATGATAGGTCAAGAACCGAGTGTATCTCAGTCATCCAAAACAACAAACAATGCATGAGTTCAAGCTATTTGAAGTTCGAGTGCACAAACAATGTTGTTGAGTATGAAGCACTCGTGCTGAGTTGTTGGCTTGGTGGGGCCTGACCCAGGTTCAGAGTTGATTTAGCCAAACAAATCCCGATACTACTGGCCATTTCAACAACAGTCCATGGAACGTGGACTGAGGTCTCACCGAAAATAGCATGGTAGGGTGCTAGAACCAGGTTTCCGCACCCTGGAGATTTCTGATGAGTTCAAGTGGTCCGCGGTTCGACCCTGCGCGGAAGTCGCTTCGCACACTTTTCGTACCTCGCAGCCTGAGATACTGCCTTCATGCAGCCCTACTCAAGGGTTGAACGCTGCGCTTCTACATTATTACCCAAGACTTTATTGATATTCCAATGTTAGTTAATTATCTTTGCCTACTTGAGTGCTTTTAACAATATAAACCATTCATACAGGTGCGCGCAGTAAATAAATAGTATATGTGCAAATCATATCAAACATGCATTAACCCAAGAACAGATACACAGAATTATGATAAAACTTCTCTTTATTAATTTCTTTCCTGGTTACAGACTCGACTTCGCCCTGCGCACTCAGCTGTAGGGGTCCGCACACTCAGTTGTAGACTACTAGGCCTCTGCGCACTCAGTTGCAGAGCCTTCTTCTACTCTACGACCCAAAGACACACTTTACACTTAGTCCCTTAGACTCTCACTTCTTTAATATTTCTTTGCTTTTACACTTAGAGCCTCACTCTATTTATACAATCCCATGGTCCACAGACCATGGGTAGGTCAACATTACATTAGAAAACTAGGGTGGACAACCTTGTGACTATAACATACTTCCGTGCCCACAATTCATGGAGATTTACAACATAATTCGGTCAAAACTTGGGCTTTGAGCTCCAAAACATGCCTTGGGGGGATTCCATGCCCAACAGGCCCCCAACACAAACATCGTGACTCGCCCTCGAGTCACTCTGTTGGTGCGACGATCTTGGCGCGAAGTCCCTCCAATTGTTCTCGAACTACGTGAAGGTTAGCACTGCACTGAGCTACTGCTTACTGGATCTATTGCATACGTTGTTCTGAGATGTCTGTGTTTGGGGTGCTTCTCTGCATCAATGTGTGAATCCCTTGTATGTTCGCCAACTTGCCTACGATGTTTGTCGTGATGGTGAAGGCCTCGTTGATCCATGGCTAGATGCACACTTTGAGAACTGCCTCCTTGGGTCGCATCACATCCACCTGCTCCTTTA
This sequence comes from Pinus tabuliformis, assembly GCA_031772625.1. NCBI lineage: Eukaryota > Viridiplantae > Streptophyta > Pinopsida > Pinales > Pinaceae > Pinus > Pinus tabuliformis. The sequence continues at coordinate 1,606,860,235 of CM062804.1, forward strand.
GTGCTTTAGCTTGCTACATCCATACAAGCCGCTGGGTGAGGACCACTGTTTCCACAGTTCCTCGGACATTGTTGTTGGATTTTTCACGCCACTGTCTCTAAGCACTAGATGTTGGGGTCCTCCTGCAGAGTTGTGAGGACCTCAAGTGATTCTTCCAACATGCTGGTACAGTCTCACACTGCACCTCTGATTTCCTCCAATCCCGCTGTGATAGCGCTAGTGCATTGTTCTCTAACTTCCAGGGGAGTGGATGGTTGCGCCTGTAATCGCATCTTGGTGATCTGAAGATTCAACTCCAGCTGAACCTTTGTCATTTCTTCCCTGGCCTCGTGGACTCCTGTTGTTAACCTGTGGATCTGCACCTCTGCTGGTAGATCTACTGGGATGGCCAGCTCCAGGACACTGTGGCAAGCATCGCCTATCACCTGCACCAACTGTTTATTTTGCAACACCAATTCGTCGCACTGCAAGCTGAGTTATTCCATGTTTATCTTCTACTCACTGAGAACTTGGAGCGCACAGCTCTCCCTACCACGCAGCTCTGCCATTATCCCATCCTATAATAGATATAATGTTTTGTGCAAAAGGGCAGCGAGACTAACCCCGAGACCTTTCATTGTGCTAACTGACATCTTGTCATCCTCATTTAATGCCACTAGAGCCCCTTCTGGCAACATGATTGTGTTCGTCATCTGCGCGCAACATCTGCTCTGCTGCCATGGATCTGACTGCAAGGTTGGTTGAAAGGGTACCAACCTAAGGGGGGCACACCTATAAGTCCTGCAACTATGCTCTAAGGGCCCCCAACACAGTCTGGTGCTCCTACATGAAATCGCGAAGAGCCTCATTGGTGACATCACGCACTGTCTCGCTGATGTCATGCAGATAACCCTCAGTTAGGGTGATCGGGTCAATGGACAACTTCAAGGCCTTGACCTTCTTCCATGGCCCCGCCTGCTCTGTTGGGTGTTGTCGCTTTAGTAGGGTGGACGCGGTTCGTGGGTCTTCACCTCCTTCTTTTGTTTTTGCCTCCTCTGCCTCCTGCCCCTGCGAGGGCATTGCTTGGCCCTCACCCACCTTCATGGTTGCTTCTTGTGCTACTGCTGCTACTTTTGCGGCCTTTTTCTGCTTGGCGACTTTCTGTGCTGCTTCCCACACTGCCCACACCTTGGCTGCTGCTATTTCCTTCTGCCTTTTCTCGACCAACTGTGTGATGCGCAGCTTGGCATCGTCTTTCTTCTTCTGCGCTACCGACCTCTCGAGTTCTGCAATGTCGGGGGCACACCATTCTGGAGGCCATGCCTCTAAGAGAGTAAAAATGGCGTCGTCAGTGGCTACAAAAGGTAGCTTCATCCACTGCTTCATCGGATCCTTGCGCACCTTGATAAAGATGTTGTGCATGTCTGCATTGAATTTTGTGAAACTCTGCAGACTGTTGTAAACCATGGGCGACAACTGCGGCTTATGGTTGATCCATATTCGAATGGTCATCTCCATGAGCACCGAAAAGATCTTGGTGTCACATATCCTTATTACATCCTTCATGGCCTAGAGCGAAGCGTACTTCGCATCCTCCGTTAAATATCTATCAATTGTGGGGAATTAACTGTCCTTCGGCAATTCCCTTGCTAGGAGCACTATGGACAGCAATAGCCATGCATAGTGGAAGGTTTTACCCTTCTCCTAGGCTTCACGACAATTCTATAAGAATTTTTTGCAAAGGAATTTGGACCAGTTAAACTGGACCCCCTCTCTGCACTCCTCGACCAGTGAGACCATTGGCACAGGTACCTCGTCTACGCGGCACTTTCGCATAACTTTTCCTGCTAGAATTTGGGTTGCCATGCGTACCGCTTTGTCCTTGATGCTGGAGATGGTGTAACCCCTCTTCTTATTTTCCATATTCTACTTCATCTTCATGGCCTCTGCGTGGGTCAAATCACTGCCCTTTCCTTCTGATATGGTCGCGGGGTCCTTTCCTTTGTACGGAAGCTGGGAAATGCGATGAATTAGGTCTATTGTGATCTCCTCCAGCCATAAATACTGATCATGCACCAGGCAGAGCAACTGCTTGATGACGAAAATGGTTATTAGGGGGCGGTGGAAATGCGGCACCCAAAGTAGGTTCAGCAACCCGACCTTTTCCACACCGCGCAACCATTTCTGCAGCTCTAATGTTGTTACCACCCCCATGGTGTGCTGCTTCATGAGGTTTCCAGTCTCCAGGTGGGGGAACTTCTCACAGTCAGTGAGGTCCCAATATTTAAATTTCATGGTCACCATGCGGCCCAGGTGCATGCCTTCAAACGTAATGCCATCTGGGAGGAGCAGTGTCTAGAGCAAACTCTTGGTCTCATCCAGGTCCTTGGGGACTTTGGCCTTCCCTTTCTGTGGAGGGACATAGGCGGGTAGTTTTTTCGTAGAGTGCCTAGGTTGAGTATCCACCTCCATGCCTTCGTCTTCTTCCTCTATGATGATAAGGGCCTGCAAATCTTCTTCTTCCTCATCTGTTTCTATCGTGACAACTTTCCCTTTCTCTTCCATTGACAATTTGCTGCGCAACGGGTTCTACGAGGACACACGTATGGGAGCCATTTCGTGTTTATCCTTCTTGGGTTTTTGCGTACATGGTGATTTAGAGATCTCTGCCACAATCCCGGTACCTTCTGGAACATCCTCCACAGTTAGGGCATGTGCGGCCTCGTCGAAAGTCACCTCTTCTATTCCTAGACCATCCTTAGTTGTTGTCATTTTCATTGTGTTGCAATCTGTCACTTGCGGATTCAGGGGCTCAATCAATGCTCGGCTCTCAATACTTAGGGCTCTGCTCAATCGCTCAATTCGAAATGACCAAGTGTTGTTTGCTGGGAAGCCCTTTGTATTTTATAGCACTTTTTGCATTTGAATTCGACCATTCCCCCCAATTTCAGTTCATTAATGCTCCCTTGGAGACAGATTTTCCCAAATCTTGCCCATAAATCGTGTCTTAAATGCCTGTCGCCCACTCCATTTGGCCTCAAGTCGAGCATCCCATCGTGAATAGTGACTTCAAAGGTCACTTTCTAGCCAATCTGTGTGGCAGTGCAACCCCCTATGCACGGTAGCGGACCGTGTGACTCTTTCCTTCTTCCTGCATCTCCCAATTCGTGCAGCTCCTAGGCATAATAGTTTATAGTCCCATGCTCCCTTCCAACTTCTTGAAGTGCTAAGACTATCCTTCCCTTGGCTAGTCAGGTGGTCGCACCACCCGTGTAGAGCTCCATCATGTCCTCCATCACGGTTCTTGGAGAATCCCCACCTTCTATGGTTTTGGTCGGCATCGCGCACTTCCCCATTTGCAACGCGTGACCCTGGTCACTACTCTTAGCAATATGCAATCCAAGACAAGGCATCAGACTAACCAATTCATGACGATAGTTCTCAAACTTGTCACTATGATCATACGCACCTTGCCTTATCATCCTAGTTTTTTCGACGAGAAAATCTTCCTTTATCTCATCCTCCAGCTTCTTGACCTTCATGTCCATCAAAGTGCTTTTCTTCCTTAACCGTACCCTTTCTTTTTCAAGTTCATGGAGTCTAAGGTTTCCCTGTTGGATTTCTTCCTCAAGTCCCATGTGTTCTGTTTCTTGTGGCTATGCGATTCCTTCTTTTCGGGCTTCACGAACCATCGTATCTATGGGTGTTGCTATGTGCGGACTAGGCTTTGCATGCTCCATATGGATTACAGCATTTGCTTCATACTTCAGCGTTGGAAGTTCCCATGTGGTCAGGGTTTTGTACATGGTCCTATAAGCCCATAGAACCGCTGGTACACTTAGGTCCTAGTCAATGCGTCTCACATGGTGGATCATGTTCAATACTTCTCATACTTTGTCAAAGGCTTCCACGTGTATAATATTTGATGTGCTTGGTCTTATCATACTTCATCGTTCGCGCCATCATCTTGCCCACTCCTTCTTGCTGGTCTCACATGTGGCTTCTGTACAAGGGGAAACGAAACCAAATCCGGGTGTTATCCGAGAGGTATATGAAACACAATGTCACTCCCCTTAACGACGAGAATGAACCATTGGCCTTCATAGAACTCATGTTTGGCAACTGCCTTCTGGAAACAACATTGGAGTGTTATCCTACACGGCCAGCTCCAACCTCATCAGACACGCAGTTGGGACTCCTTCCTTGCCCAACTGATGGTAATGAAACTTGTACAGTTCATTGTACCAATAGTAGCAGTAGTAGTAGCAATAGTAGTAGCACTAGTACTAGCATGCCCAACAGTCTGTGTATAGATAAGTTGTGGGCCATGGATTTTGACAAATCAACAATACATGATGGATCAAGGACCAGGTGTATCTCAGTCGTCCAAAACAATAGACAATGCATGAGTTCAAGCTGCTTGAAGTTCGAGTGCACAAACAATGTTGTTGAGTATGAAGCACACGTGTTGAGCTTACAAAGGACCATCAGCCTCAATGCGGATGCACTCAAAGTGATATTGTACCCCATAGACAGTGTTGATGCTTTCAAGGACATAACAATTGATGAAGGTAAGCATGAGCAGCCCCTGAAAACTGCAGCTGAGGGAAAGCAAGGAAACCTCATTCCTGAGGGTGGGGTTTCCCTCAACAAGCTCTATGGTTTGCATAATTTCTATCAAGGGTCGAGAAACATTGGGACCCTCAAGACCACCACTATGAACGAACAAAGCAACTTGGGAACCTATCATGATATGAATATAGCCAATCTCGGTACAAGCCACACACCACAGCAACAACAAATCTTTGACCGCTTGAGTAAACAGTACTGGGATAGGTCTACATGGGCAGAGGATGATATGAGTACACACTACATGCAAGAAATTCAACATGGGATTCCAGGTAAAGGAGGAGACAAGCCATTGCACCAAATGCCAGGTAAAACACATATGTTTTTTGAACTCCTTATATAGGAAAAATTGACTAACATTTTGGATGTTTGGATTACTTACAAATTTCGTCATCATACTTGGTTTTCTAATTTAAATTCCACATGTAAGAAATCCGAGAAAATCTGCTTATGCATTGATTTAAAAAGCTTGAACTGTTCTTAGAATAAAAGCAACTATCTCGTGCCATCATCCGAGCCCATGTTGCACGCACCTAAAACAGTGGTGTTTTCTTCACTTAAAGGTCTTTTGGAATTCCACCAGGCTCCGATAGCAGAGCCCGATGGAATTACACTGGTCCACGAGAAGCTTGGACCATACATATATCACTTGAAATCACTTGAAGGGAGGATTGACAACCTTCCTGTCAACAGCCAAGATCTCAAGCATTACCTTCAATAGGTCGGGTCACACCTATGCCATGTACATAGTCTGCTTGCTACTTATTGTTTTCATCTTGTTTGCTTTGCTTATTATCTTTGTTTTTACTTTGTTTGATTCTACTTACTATTTTTTTTCACATTCATTTTGTTGTTTTATATATTACTATTTTGTTTCCAGAAATAAGTGTTGCCAACTACTATGTTCTGGCTTTTGAAATAGAGTATGTGGCTGAAATTTGAAGAAACTTGTGACACTATAGCACTTGGCCAGTCTTGTGCTCATCTTCTTTGTGCTTGGTTGTAACCTTCAGCCGACGAAGTCTTGATGGAAAATACAAACTGTCTACAAGGGAAGTTTTGGTCCATCCATGAACCAGTGTCCACACTGGGAAGCCCCATCCCTATACTCAACCTTTTGCTCTGTGTCTTCAAGCTCATCCAACTAGTAGGAAAGGAGAAGGGGAAAATCTAAATGAGAAAACCTATATTAGAGGTCTTACATGAGTCTCTGAAGGAACAACCTCTTCTGCTATAAATAATTTAGGATCCCTCTTCTACCCCAAAAGCAAATAAATGCCTATGCATAGTCCTCTTGAAAATACAAAGGTGAAAGAAGAGAAAAGCTTCATGCTCAGAGAGGTGAATCATGCAACTCCACTGGGGTACTGTCCAGGCTTATTGGCAATGGAGAAATGTGTGTGTTCTTGCGTGACCCGCGAGGATACTGTCTAGGCCTGCTGGCAGTAGAACAACACCAGAGATGAAAAATTATACTCTGAAAATCTTCAACTTGTGAGCTAAACTACGATTCTCGGATTCGAAACACTGAGATCTAAGATGAACGTTTGATTGTGTTTGACTGATTTGGCAAAGGGTGAACCATGTATGTCCATGGGGTAAGTGGGGAGGCCGAAGTAACCCGTGCAGTGATTCAATACTCTCCAAAAGACCAAGGCCCTGTGCTAGCAATGAACCAAAATAGAGAAGTTGGAGTTCTACTAGTGTGTCACCAAGTGTTGTAGCGGCTACAACACCCCTCCAAAATTTTGGCCTGCACCAAATTTCGGAGCCTCCCTTGGGAGTTTCACTTGATGATTGCACACCTTCAGGTTCACTCCATGAGCCCATGGGAGTCTTTTCACCCACATTTCTTGTTCATTTCACCCAATTTTTTGCATGTTGGTATCTAAGTCATGCTTACGACCATGTTTTGGTTATGCTCAAAGTCTTCGCTTCATGTGTACTTGTTGTGTTCGCTATGAAAGCATCTGTCGCACTCACACACAGAGTCACATTCACTGTCGTACAAGCATCGTTACAGTCAATCAACGATCAATCACGAGTGTTGCACTTGTCACTTGCACCATCAGTCAGTCATGTTGAACATGTGTGTCTGAATGTTTTGAGTCGTTTCGTCATCGAGTCATGTGAGTGTGTGTTTGCATGATCACCTATGCATATTTCAATCATTCACACACTTAGTCATTTTACTGAAGTTCTGATGACCAGAATCCCCTCTGACAGTCAAACCATCACCCCGCCATCGACTCGATTGACAGTCACCCAAAATAGTGCAGAATCACCAAGCAAGTATTTCCAAGTTGCGCTGATCGCAAGCAATCCAATCAACTTTCATGTTGACCACCTAGATAATCGGACCCGACAGCCACCCCAGGACTGACTCCCCTCAAAAATTTTGCAGAGGCTATTGACCTTGCCCTATCTACTAATGAAGGAAATTGTGCAGACAGGCGGAACAGACACCAAGTGCCCGTCCCTGTCTCCCTCAGAAAATTGCGCAGTTTTCCCAGTCAGTCCTCCCGACAGTCGATCGAAGGCTCATCTAGGAAACTGTGCAGTTTTCATGAGGAGGCCTTCTACTGGACAACAGTTTTCCCAGCTCAGAATTTGTGCAGAGATGATCAACAGGTTAGCCTATTAGCCTCATTGCAGTTTTCCTCGCCAATAGCTCCTAGTAGTAGACTTCCAGTTCAATCTAGGAATTGCACAGTTTCTGTTGCCAAGCTCCTAGCAGCTGACTGCCTGTTCCCCTTGGGAATTGTGTAGTTTCTGCTGCCAGTGACCTAGTAGCCAACTACCAGTTCCCTCTAGGAATTGCATAGTTTTGACTGCCAGGCTCCCGGCCAGTTCCTTCCAAAAACTGCGCAATTTCTGCTTGCTGATCCTCCTTTCAGCCTGACCTGTTCCTCCAGAAATTTGCACAAATTTTTCCTTCCATCCCCTACTTCCCTCTCATTCTAGAAAATACATAGATTCTACCTACCTTTCCTTCCTACATCTCGAACTATCCCTCCCAAAATTTGTGCAATTTTGCCTTCCAGCCGAGCTAGACCTCAGGGACAGTCACTCTCGGCTTGGATTGTCACTCTCGGCTTGGATTGTCCATCTTCATTCCTCAATGACTCTTGTGCGGTCTTCATCAACAGTGACTAGAGCCATCATCCTGCTTTGCAACCTTCTTGCCTCTCCCAGTCACCTACATCCAAAATGATCATGTGTCATGGTAGACTAGGAGGTTTTTAGATTTGATGTCGTCTCGTGAGTGACTGCAGGCACAGGTACACTAACAAACAATGTGCGACAATGAAAGGGATGAACGAAGGGAGCACATGCAGAAGAACAGGTTCACCGACACATGAGTGAACGAGGCATGTGAAGAGATGTGCTTGCAAATGGATGATCATGCAAAAATGTGTTCGTGGACGGACGGATGAGCAAACATGCAAGATGTGCTCACGGACAGATGAACGGACGAACATGCACCTTTCGCGAACAGATGAGTCTTTCAAGCCTCCCAACATGAAAGAAAGGAACAATGTCCAAAAGCATCATCAAGTGAACCAAAGACCATCGAAGAATTTACGCACTTTTCCATGTAGAGGTGAAGTTGTGATACACCATGAAGACATCCATCACCTAGCAGCACTGTAGCTCAACAAGCACTCCAATAGTGACAGGAATGTCCCAGGACTATCATGTCGAGTCATGTCATGAATCATGTCACCCACATGTCTACTATGCGCTATGTTTTCAATCAATGTAATGTAATGTGGAAGTCTAAGAGACCCACTTGTTGTACAAAGAGTCATGCAAAGTCGAAAAGTCATGGAAGTCAAATAGTCATGAGGGTAGTCGAACAGCCACAAGGGTCAGTTTCACCCTTGGCTATAAATATCCCCTCATTTGTACATGAAAGGGCTTTTCACCTCAGCTCCTCCCGCATAGCCAAGAGAGTCTGTAATCTTTTCTTTGAGGAGTAAGTAGTGGCTCCAATGCCCCACACTCAGGGTTAGTGATGTATGGTGTAACAATGTGTCTTGGAACTTTCGCTTAATTAAGAAGCCCGCTAAGAGGCCAGCACATCTTTACACATGTATTATAAACATTGTAAGACTAATATTGAACACTAGTAATGCATGTTGCTTTAACCTGTTGTTGATGGGCCAAAATGTACTGCCAACATCTAAGGGGTCTCCCCGGCGTAAAGTCCCAATTATACTTCACACTGATTGGAGTAAGAGCCCCATCTAGTATGTGGGCCCAGATGCCACCATGATTGTTTTCTGCTCTTGGTTATCAAATGAGAAGGTGCCAGAGTGGGGCGAAAATGAAGTGCTTGGGTAGCAAAACAAAATTAGACCAATATTGACAAATTGCATAAAGAGGTTTAAACAAGTCACAACAATGATAAGAAGAGATAAATGATGAGGACGATTAGTGAGATAAACTGCCATCAGACATAATAAACAGGAACATGTCAGAGGTCAATTGCAAAGTATTTCACAATAGTTCACTCACATGGCAAGGAACAAGTAAACATGGATTCTAAAGAGAAACATACATGCAACCACTATGTATTAATACATAACAACTCACGTATATGAAAGCACTCACACAAATATGGCGAGGTACCAAAAAGCGAATACAACCACCATGAGTAAGCTTGGGAATCAATGCAAAATGAAAAATGAAACATCTTATTAATATTGTTGCAACTTCAAATACATATCATGTAACTAGCTAATACCCAGTAGTGGAACATGGACTATTCATACCATTCCCTGGTGTCAGAACCCTAGCCCTACTGCAAACCCACTTTCCTAGCTACCAAAAGCTAAGTGGCCTTAGCTCTCAAACATCAATCAACTATCTCTATTGGCCTCAACTCAAGTGCTAAAGTCCTGTTTAAGTGAGGGATGAGGGCACATTTATAGAGGTCAGGTGACCTTTCACCTACCATGACCTTTGGCCTTCCCTCGTTCCCTTTCAGCTACCTTCATGCCTCTTGAGCTTCCTCACTACTCTCTCATGCCTACTGCCTAGTACAGGCTTAATTTCTCTTAGCTTAACTGCTGGCATCATAGGAGAACATTTACATTATGATAAAAAGAAGAAGAAGGTGTAGAGGGTTCTTGTAGACCCTAGAATTCTTATCACCAAGGTGGTTGCCAGAGTACAAGACCAAATTGTGTGGTTCCTTGGATGCACAGAATGCCATTTCGGTTTCCATCATGTCTCGATCAACCATGTTGAGTTGACTTATTTACTGGTCAGACATCCTAGCTGCAGGTCTTCCCATATGTAACCTTAAATCTCTCCTCATAGGTTGGAGTCCTCGCCCTCATGTACCTTGTAAGACAGTAACAATAGTTAAACATGATGATAATTGCAGTACCACACCATAAATGTAACAAGAGATAAATAAATAATAATAATCATGAAAAACCGAAATCAACTTTGGACCCCTAGATAGTCCTATCCTGTGTTATGGCAGTGTCAGAGCGGGTGGATTTGCAGGGTCTTCATATTGTTCTTCATGGGTTAAAATCATAGTGAATCTGAACCTTAACCTCTTCCTTGCTTTCATGAATCAAATTTATACAATAGGATCTTTGGGCAAAGGTGTGAGGAGTGTGTGGTTAGCCATTGCATTTCAATGCTTCATGTCCCCTCATCTGGTGTATAGTAGAAAAGGTCCATTATGCTCATTTCACGGCATATATCTAGGTTTGGGACTAGTAGAAAATTTGGCAGGACCTATGTTCATCAGGCACTGACCCCCTTCCTTTAAGCTCTCAGGCATATTTTCTCAAATAAAAATCACCAAATTCCTTGAGGTTCACCCTTGGGTGAGAATTATGCCTCATATGTAGGCAGCATGGCCAATCTACATTGGTGCTTAAAGTTCCTGTAGATGGACCAGCCTTTCTGATTCTTGAGTGTGGAATGTCGTCGGGTAGGAGAAGACACATTTTATATGAGAGGCATTTGCTTCTCTTTTCTCAACCAACCATCAACTCTAAGCACCTGACCTTTACATTTAATTTCATTTTTGGCTTATAATCGGGCCTGCATTCTTTGACATAGCTTGACAAGCTGTGTTGGGTCCAATTATTAAAAGGCCATTCACTTAGTTTATTTATAACAACGTAGAGTCACACTTCTGGGAATGATTTGTGATTTTCCCAAAGTCGCATAGTCGCACCACTAGTAAGTCGCATCTCTGGCTGCTTTCGCTGAGGCACAAAATGTGACTTTGCGACCTCTGTGGGAGCTCGACTTACTGAAGGTCACATAGACGCAGCTACTGGCTAGTCGCACTTCCGGGAAGCTTGCCTAAGGGATTGTAATGTGACCTAGCGACTTATTCGAAAGTGCGACCCCTCTGGAGATCACCAGGTCGCAACACAGCGCAGGTCGCATCTCCTGGGCACCCGCCTGAGGTCTTCGAGTGCGACATAGCGACCATTAGTCACACAATAGCATTTTGAGTGAGGTCACACTTTTGGTTTCTTTCCTCAGGATGCAAAGTCCGACTTAGCAACTAGTGAGAGAAAACACTCCACTTCTGAGTTTGGTCCAATGATCCTGATCCAGAAAAACAGTCTGAGATGGGGTGCATGATTCCAACCTCATGCATCTAGGATCCTACCAGCAACTTTAAGAACGTCGAAAGAGTGTTGAAACTTTTCTTCTTGCTCCCTCATGGATCTCACACGCAGTGATCTCCTTTTGCTGAGTGATTTGGCGTGGTTGTATGGGCATGGGAAACTACTCATGTGAGTGATTTTGTCATCTGAGTTCTGAGAACTATTGCCAAACTTTGTCTGTGTTTCATCTGGATCAAGAAGCACTATTAACGGTCAGTTCATCTCATCCCCTCCACAGCTCAGTATCCTTCGACGAGAACAATCTTTCGGCTTCTGCGTGGGCATCGCTATAATGCTCAGGTGCTGTGAGAATTATTTAATTCATCATTGTTTTGTGTATAGTGGCGTGGCATGCATCCTATCAACCGTCTTGTTCAAATGTGACTTCATGCCGAGAGACCCTAAATACATTTACATCATTAATATCGATTATCTGGGGGTCTTCTCATGAAATATGGCCATCGTGCAGATGGAATACATGGCTCATTGACTGTGGAATAGAAGGCGTTGCATCGTTGGATGTGAAACCCAACCACCTTCCCTTAGTCTCCATAAAACCACGCTACCTGGGTTTTCCATATCGTTTCGGTGAGGTGGACGCACATATTCGCAGGTTCGAATGGTGTACAAACAATGCCTCTATTTTCGCAAGGGATCCATGAAATCGTATTATGTGGGCCTGAGCTAAATGCTGCTAAGAGGTCCTCCTCGCCTTTCCCTTTTAACATCGATTATTAATTTTTTAGGATCCTCTTTCAGAGCTTGTTTCATCGAACAATACAACCACCGCACATATGAACTACTTTGACCTTTTAGTTGTGCTCAAAGGCGCTACTTCGGCTTGACATCTAAACACCTGAGTTGGGCTCAAACATTTTCTTTGATTTGTGCCTCCAACGACACCTTCTACATCATATGATTTCCATCTCCTGTATTATTTACGTCCCCATGCCTCACTTTGGATCGTTTGTTGGATTTTTACGGTTTTCTGAGTGAAGAGACCTCCCATACGACTTTCAGGTGCATTGTGATGGCTCAAACTCCAAAACATAATCCATTTATAAATTTCAAACATCCACCATGCCGCGTAATTAAGGAATTCTGGCATCAGAGCCTCTTAGTGATGTCGTGCCAAGGGACCACTTATGCAAATGTAGCATAGTTCGTGGTACCTTCAGGGCATCCTGAAAAAGCAGATGAGATGAAAAAATAAGCTATTATGCAATAGTGACACTTTTTTGTGAAAAATAAATGAATAAATATACTAATTCATTTGAGGAGCATCCCAACTAAGATGTTATTTTATATTGATTGATGCAAATCAATCAAATGAAATCGACTGCAAGAATTAGCAAAGACAGTGAAAGAAATTGAAACAGGCAACAATAGGTTGGTAAAGCATTCAAGAGCAGGGCCATTGTGGGACACTAGTACCCAATAGTGTCCATTTATTACCATGAACATGCTATGACCAATGTGATGGTTTTGAGGTAGGTATATGCCTTGGTTTTTGTATCTTCCAATGTGAGGAAGCCTTACCAAGGGATGGAGTACCCGTGATGGGGGTGCTAGAGGATCTCTGAAGGTGAGTGACTACATGGAAGGGATTGACTGGATTTCCTGAGGGACTGTGTAGCATAGAAGGTAAGGTCAGGGATATGTTTGTTTTGGTCATTAGCATTGCAAGATTGAATCATATGCACATTGGGGTTGCACCCTAGAACAATGAGCTGATAATTGTTCCCTAAGAGGACAAGTTACACAGGATTGTAGCATTGGACATTGGATGCATCTTTGACTGTGGTAGTGGATTCTGAACTTCCTTAGAAGGAGGTGAACCCTAATATCACTTTGAGGGTGGAGGTTTGAGCCTCTGGATTTCCTTATTGTGGATGCAAGGATCATATCATTTATTTGCTGGTTTAGAAAATGTGAAAATGTGTATATGTTGTTATTGTAAATACCGTAATGAGTTTTGTTATAAAGCTCGAGTATGTGGTATGGTTTTTATCTGGTCATGTTGTCATGATGTTTTTATTTTGAGCAAGTCATTCATTATAAATACTGTAATGAGTTGTGTTATAAAGCTCCATGGGCAGTAGGTTTTGTTTTCAACAGTCTTGTTAGTTGTAGGTGTCATTGAACACCAAGGATGGTGTCCCCCAAAGGGAGGTTTTTGTTACAACCCTTGTTGTTATCGGGAAAACTAGTGTCTATGCAGAGCTGCTAGTCCCACTAAGGCTGGTAGCTACCTTAGAAACAAACAAACTAAAAACTACTTTCGTTTTCCTTTATGATAAATAGATAAGAGAAGAATAAGGAGACCAACCTTTGTCTTGTGCTTGGTTCCTTGCTTGATTCCTCTCCCTTCTGATAGGTCTTCGCCACTTGATTCCTTGTCTACCCAGCTTCAAAGAGCACCTGTAGAATCAAAGCAGCATAACACTATCCAAGAACATAGATCTATTATCATAAAAAATATAGGACCAGATATATATTGACCACACAAATGCATATAACATCAATCATACAATGATGTGGAGGAAAACTTGAATAGCTTTATTGATAATCAAGAAAGAGCAAAGAGGATTACAACCAATTGTTCTGACCTAGCATCATCCTCTCAGCAAGAAAGCCCTTCTTCACCTCATGAAAAGCTTAGATCACCCAACACTATGATATTACACCAAGAAACCAACAGCACTTCCTTACAAGATACAAAATTCCAGCCTCTGGATCTCTGGGATGAGGGATCCATATATAGATGTCTGTAAGGGAGGTGAGTCAGCTTCTGAGATTTGATTAGTGTCTTCTCTCTGATAGTTCTTGATTCCACATGGAGATTGATGATCTCTTACTCATCCCTGGGTGAATGCAGAGAGACAAGTGTCACAGGAGAAGTTTCTGGAAGATTCCATGCTCCTCCACCTTGCAGATTGACCCTGCCATTTGTCCACTCTCGCCCATCGCACCCCATAGAAGGGCTTTTCAACATGCATCACACCTACTGTGTGTATTTAGGTGGGATGCAATGCACTTTGACCATGGAGTAGGTGAAATGGTCCAGTTTTGACCAGTTCTGAGTAGTTTTTCATGGAGAACTTCTGGGAGATGCTGTAAGCAGTTGACCTTATTCTTTTAGGGGTTGGAACAACACCTTTAGGGACTTAGGAGCCCCTAGTTTATGGACATTTATGATTGGGGTTGCAGTGCCCAAAAATGTCTATAACAGTTGCCCCCTAAAGCATGAGGTCGTTAATCTTTTGATGTCAGGTGAAATGCTTTATCATGAGGATCCGAAGTTTTTTCAAGTTGGAAGGCGACCTGTAATAAGATACAATACAATACATTATCTTCATAATATTTTCATGATCTAGCTGAGGCAGGCATTTCCCATGCTCAGCTTTATAAATTCATTTTCATGTACATGAGATAGACAATCGTCTGAGTGTAGACTGATGATTCTGGTAGAGCCATCATCCCTTAGATTGGATGACTATCTGTGCAGCGATGATGTACATTTGATGTCTTTATTTTCCTAAATATATATCGCAGCCCCGATGGATGAAACTAGATCCGGGGTCTTCAATCTCATTTGATCTTTACTCAAAGTACAAGTCGATCCATGTGAGAGATGTTTTGGAGTCGAACATGGAAAGACATCACCTGATAACCAGCCAATGATGTAAGCTATTAACAGGCCCGAGAGGAATCACCGATAATGATGATGACCCTCAAGGTACTATAGTACAATTCACGTGGTGTGAATAATGGACTTGGCATCGAACACCACACAAAATCTTTCGGTCGAAGGCCATTGATGTAAACCTATCGCCGGAAGTGAGAAACTTGCCATTGAGGCATGCAAGCTTCAAAGTACTGAAACGGTTGTTCCTAGATCAACTTCTTGGATAATGAGCTGATGTCGACAAGGATTGATCCGTCATAGGAGGGCCTTAGGGAATCCCACATCAATAACACAGAACGGAGCAAATGATTTTAATGGAGGTGAAAATGATCTGGTGATATAAGGTTCAGGGTGGCGGTCATGAAAGAATGGAGCATAAATGTATTGCAATGGGTGAGACACAGGTGAATTCTCTGAGTGACTTCTCTTGAACATATCGGCGACACTGACATGATGGATTGGTAGCATTAACCCCAAATGTGGATGGTGTGACGGAACCATGGTGATGTGACTAGTGAATGGAACAACCCAACCCGACTTGGATGTGGAGTGAAAGTGTCATGTTCAAGAGTGACTTGCTACCAACAAAGTTTCTTCAAGTTTTCTTCCCAATTTTTTCCCAATCATTACTGACCAGTACCTCTTTATTTTTGTAGAGCTTGAGGAGGATAACATATGCTTGTTCTATAATTTTCCCTTCGGGCGAACCCATAGCTATGTTTTAACGAGCCTAGCGATAGTGAAACTCGTTCTTGTCTGTTATGGACAAGTTTGACACTATTCGGTTTTAACGAGTTTAACGAAAAGGATAACTCGGTCCTTTTCAATTTTAGAGAGTCTGAAAAGGGACGTAAAGGAAACTCCAAAAATCCTTTTTCGTCATCTAATCCCTTAAGTCCAAAAAAGTATAAAATAATACAAAAGGGATGAATTTTCGGTAATTTTAACGAGCCAAACAAAACAAGCGCTCAACCTTTTTGTGTAATAATCCCTCAGGTCCAAAAAGATTAAAATATAAAGGAGAGATAGCACTTCCGGTCACTTTAACGAGCTGGAGAGGCCAATGGCTCGACAATCTTTTCATATTTTACGAGTCAGTTGAAAAGAGCTTAAAGGAGACTCGTTTTTTGAAGAACGAGTGATAGATTCGGGTGGCAACTGATTCCAGGTAAGGTTTGGAATTTTCCAATCATGGCAGTGTCACAAGGATGGCTAACAGGATCACTCTTCGCAGCTGTTCCTCAAAAGGGGTAAACAATCAAGTGGAGGTGAATGATCAGCCAATACAGAGTGGAGGTGATGATGAGAACACAACCAAGGCTTCAAAGGCTGATGATAATACATTCACGATGGTTATTTATGGGAAATTGGTTCATTTTTTAATGAGCTTAAATGTTGGGGGAACACTTGCTCATTGCTTATGTTTATTTTTTAACGAGCTTGAATTCCGCGTTAAAACTTATCGATCCAGTCGTATAATAAGGATGTCTCATCTAAGATGCCATTTTTGTGGAGCTTGCACCTTACAAAGCTTTGCTCCGGATCCTTTCTTTATGCAAGTTAGGAAATGACCAATCCTACGAGTTTAAAGGGTTAGAGGACCTATAAATTTAAAAAATAAATGATCGCTCTTCGCTTGCATGCCAAAAGGTTTGCATGCCCCCAAGTATAGCGAAAAATTTCCAGGTTACCAAAGATTATTCCATCTGTGTCACAAACAAAACACTTTTGCAGTGATGTCTACCGAAATAGACAAAGGTGAGTGGCGCAGATGCCTCCACTCACATAACTTTGATGAGGGAATCTTATTCCAGCCTAATCCCATTTTCCTAAATGGACAGGTGTGTCAGACTAGTCATATATCCTTCGCGGAAACCTACCCTATACCCAAGGTTTCCCTGTCGAAACAGGCCAGGGTGCATGCTCCCTGGGTTTCAGTCATGTCCTCCGAATCACTCGCACTCATCAAGAGGATGGACTGGGGATTGATGAGACATTCCTTGCGTGAAAATACCATTTAGGGTTGGTATATGACTATTTGCTATGTGTGAACCGGGAAATGAAAGTTGGTCTACGAGCTTGACCACTCTTCCTTCGTGCGGAAAACACATTACTCTAAAGAGTGAGGAGACGACGACTCCCATGCAATAAATATAGTCCCGTCCAAGGAGTAGATTATAATCCAGGGGTCCTTGTACTACCATTACGTTCATGTGAACGGTTTTCCTTCTCAATGTTATCGGCACATCGAGAAGGATCCCTAACGGTCGACTGGTTCCTTTGTGAAAGCCTGTTAGATTTCTCATCTCAGGAAAAAGCGATGGAGAACCAAGCGCTTTCCAAGCAGTTGAGGAAAGGATACTCACAAAAGCCCCTTCATCTATGATGGTACCGGCCATGACCATTCTATATATTTGAGCAATGATTTGAAATGGTACACTAGCCGGTAAACGGGGTCTGCCTAGTAGATTCCAGTCAAAGGAAACAACCAGGTTGCTTGGAGGTGGGATCGAATAAATGGCCAGATACAACTCTGATGAACTTCCTTCCTGCGGTAAAGGAATGGGTCGACTGCCCCCATGTTCATCGGAGTCTGTGCTTACGAAGAGAATTTGAACAGTGTCATTCTTGTTCTCTTCAGTGACTGTATCATCTGAAGATTGATCCTTTGAAGGTACGACCAGGTCAACTGCCGCCTCGACCTTTTGACTTTCGTCTGGTGTGGATTCAGATGGTTTATCTTCAATGATAGATGTTTCGATCGACCACAAGGGCATGTCAGCCGGATTTTCAACTAGTGACAGACTCGGCAAGAGTTTCTTATATCCAGGAGGAAGCCGTAACGGTGAAACCAAACGGTCGTCCAAAACTCTTTTAGCCTCGTCTAAGAAGGGACAACAGTGGATGGCGTGATCGCCTTCACACAATTTACAAGGAAATTTATATTTTCCTTTTTTTCCAGGGGCTTCACTTTCGCTAGTTGACGGTGTATGCTCAACATGATCATTAGAGGTTGATGACACCGGATTGTGCAAACGAGGAGACCAGTCCCTTAAGATCCGAGGGATGCAAGGAAAATCTCGATGATTGTGATCTCCTTTGCAAATGACACATGGTGATTTAGGCCTGGTCGGTGCAGTGTGTGGATTTTCGCTAGACGATGCTTGGTTGCCCCTTTTCGCCTTTGGCTCCTTCTTCTTCTTCTCTTTCTTCTTCTTCTCCTTCTTCTTCTTCTCTTTCTTCTTCTTCTCCTTCTTCTTCTCAGTTACTTGATTTTGGGCTTTACCAGCTTCATCAAGCGAAGAGAAAGGAGGAGAGGAAGAATTGGACGAATTAGAGGGTTGGGGGGTAACTCTGGTATCGTTTAGCTGCTGACTTGATTGTTCAGGAATCACGGTGTTCTGAACGACAGAAGTTGAGAAGAGCCATACGGGCAAGCCGATTGTCAATCCTGGAAGAGACAATGTGGCCATATGGGGTGCACCGACATCTCCCCAAGAGGAGAAGGGACTAGGATTTCCCCCAAGGGGAACTCCTTGGTTGGTGGACTCCATGTTTCTCAACCTAATACCAACGTAGGAAAGGTGACATTTATTTCGTTTAAAATAAATTTTATACGCTTTGACACAACTTGTTTTTTCAATTTTTAAGAGTCGAGAAAAAACAAAAGATGACTCTAGTCACCTTCGATTTTTAATGAGCCTGAAGTGACAAGTGCTCAGATGGACCTTTTCCTTTAAGGAGTCTGAAAAGGAACGAAAGAGACTGATCTGGAAATCTAGACAGAGGGATTACCAAACCAATCGCAAAACTGCAGAATACGTTTTACGGTACGGCAGTCAATCTTCCCGAATGCTGTGTTCAGTGCATTGCGATCAATAGGGCGGCAGACACAGCTTCCTATGGATAAAGAGGATATAGCCTATTGTGGTCTCCTAAAATATACTCGACAGTACGTGGGAGCACAAGTCCGTACTGGCACTTATCGTCTCAAAGTGGAGGAATCACCCAACCAACAGTGAAAACAACAGTTACCAGGCTTTACGATGTCGGAATACATCTCTAGCCTAGACTTCTAAATGTTGTGCGTTAGGTTCCAAAGCATTTTTAGATTCATTAAATTTATTTTATAGTTGATCTTGCTTAAGAAATTCGCCTTTTAGGTTCACCACTTGATGTAGATGTACAATTCCTAAAATGCAATCTAAGATGATAAACAGTCGTTTAATCTTCTTTTTGCAATGAAAATCCTAGCTACTAAGGAAAGAGAGATGGCATTCTTTCAACAAAGAGAAGAGAGCACACACTATATGAACTGTCCTATATCAAACCAACAAACAGCCTAAATGAAAATGCACATGCATGTATTTGTTTTCAGCCTTTTTAATGTGTGAATGATAAAAAGAAATCTAAGCGCAAATCTGAATTATTTTTCAAAGCAACAATTACTAACAAGCTTATTTTCAAAACAAAATGAGGACAATGACGACACTTTGCTATTTGGAATTGAAAACTTGCTTTCAACACTTGAAAAACCACCAATTCAAATAAAATACAAGAGTAATAGTGTAATCGACTATCAAGAACAATCAGATTCTCTTCTACGACTGAAAACGACACTTGCGACACTTTCAAATCAAGAAACGACAGTACAATTACGCTACTTCTTTGTAAACGAGAACTGAAAATGACTCAAAAATACATAAAAACATTTATAGTTCTTTGCACAATGGAGGTGGAATAATGGCAATGAAGGGGGTTTCAACAGAGGTGTACTGACTACAGGCAGCAAAACTCCTGAATAGAGCTGAAAAGTATGAACACAGAAGCCAAAATCTAAGAGCAGAAGAGGTCTGATCAACGCACCTGTAGCACAGGGAAACTGAAATGCAACGCACCTACTACACTCGGGAAGTGCGATGCATTCAGGTTTCAGAGACGGCACAGTGCGATGGACCAAGGACGAGACTTTAGCTGGGTTCCGGGTCACAGTTTGCAGCTCACTTCAGGGATTTAGGCCGAGTAAGTGGTAATCAATAAATCAATCACACGGGTAGATCTAAAGAGGTTACTAGAGCCACCACAAGGGCAATTAGAGAGCTTGTAAATCAATTGTTTAATTCATAAACAAAACCCAGAGATAGACTGAAGCAACATTGATCTACTTTGCACTTGCATAGCAAATGCAGTTCGAAGGCTAGCTGGCTTGACTTCAGGCTCCGTCTGTAAGTTTATAAAGTAAACAAATGTAGATAAAAAAACAATCTATTCGCTCCCCAACAGAGTCGCCATTTTGTTATCGGGAAAACTAGTGTCTATGCAGAGCTGCTAGTCCCACTAAGGCTGGTAGCTACCTTAGAAACAAACAAACTAAAAACTACTTTCGTTTTCCTTTATGATAAATAGATAAGAGAAGAATAAGGAGACCAACCTCTGTCTTGCGCTTGGTTCCTTGCTCGATTCCTCTCCCTTCTGATGGGTCTTCGCCACTTGCTTCCTCGTCTACCCAGCTTCAAAGAGCACCTATAGAATCAAAGCAGCATAACACTATCCAAGAACATAGATCTATTATCATAAACAATATAGGACCAGATATATATTGACCACACAAATGCATATAATATCAATCATACAATGATGTAGAGGAAAACTTGAATAGCTTTATTGATAATCAAGAAAGAGTAAAGAGGATTACAACCAATTGTTCTGACCCAGCATCATCCTCTCAGCAAGAAAGCCCTTCTTCACCTCATGAAAAGCTTAGATCACCCAACACTATGATATTACACCAAGAAACCAACAACACTTCCTTACAAGATACAAAATTCCAGCCTTTGGATCTCTGGGATGAGGGATCCATATATAGATGTCTGCAAGGGAGGTGAGTCAGCTTCTAAGATTTGATTAGTGTCTCCTCTCTGATAGTTCTTGATTCCACATGGAGATTGATGATCTCTTACTCATCCCTAGGCGAATGCAGAGAGGCAAGTGTCACAGGAGAAGTTTCTGGAAGATTCCATGCTCCTCCACCTTGCAGATTGACCCTGCCATTTGTCCACTCTCGCCCATCGCACCCCATAGAAGGGATTTTCAACATGCATCGCACCTACTGTGTGTATTCAGGTGGGATGCAATGCACTTTTACCATGGAGCAGGTGAAATGGTCCAGTTTTGACCAGTTCTGAGTAGTTTTTCATGGAGAACTTCTGGGAGATGCTGTAATTAGTTGACCTTGTTCTTTTAGGGGTTGGAACAACACCTTTAGGGACTTAAGAGCCATTATTTTATGGACATTTATGATTGGGGTTGCAGTGCCCAAAAATGTCTATAACACTTGTAAAAATTCCATGTAAAAATATATAAGACCACGATTGATGGGACATGTATTCCAAGATGAATTTTGGGTAAGACATCCTGGGGGGTGTTCATTTGGTTGTTTATGGCTAACGAAATTGGCAAAGGAAACGGCTAAGGCTTTGGAAAGGAAAGATGGCATTTGTGGCACATTTATTTATGAAAATAATGCAAATTAGGAGAAAAGGAAGGCGAAAGGTCACAGGTTGCATGTGAGGAAGAAATGAAGGAAAATAATGGAAAATGAAGAAACTAGAGGCCTCATTAGCAAAAAGGTTTCTGAGGATTAGTTTTTAAGCTTCTCCTTTTCAGTGTTAAGATCTTAGTAAATGCTAAGATTTTTCTATGGTTATGCATGGGATCAAGAAAGGCACAGAAGGAAAGAAGAAGGAAGGAGAAAGCAAGGAAGAGGATGATCAAGTAGCTACAACAGGCTTCATTGCAGGTATCAACTCCTATGTGTATTTTCCTTGCTAGATTTGGCATGCATGGTATTGCATGTGGTTCTTTTGTTGTTATGGCATGGGTTTTACCAAGTGTAATAGTGTTTTCAGCCTAGCCTTTCCATTTCAGGATAGTCATGGTGTGATGGGGTTCTCTTGTTTTGGTTGAGCTGGATTTCCGGATGGATTCGAAGCTGAGTGAGGTGAATCTTTGAAATTATAGAGCACATGGCCTACTGGTGCCTGAAATGAACTGTGGATCACAATAAAGCCACTGGCCTAGTGACCCTTGAGCCACATTGTGGGTTGAAATAAATCGAGGATTGTGTTTCCTTGGATGGCCTAGGAATCCTTGCTAGTGAATGCCAGGATATACTGTAAAGCCTAGAGGTGGCTTTCTCTTCATTGGGCCTAGTAATCTCAGGTTGGAGTATGTAGTAAAGCCTGGAGAGTGGGTCTCGGTTTAGGGCCTAGTGATCCGCTGTGGATTGTGGTAAAGCCTGAGAGACTGGGGTCTCAGTTTATGGCTTAGTGATTTGGGTTTGGATTGCAGTAAATCTTGAGAGACTAGGAGACAAGAAAATTCCTCATGGTGTAGGTGGAGAAATCTAGTGGCATCCATGTTTATTTGGCCTAGTGATCAAGTGGAGATCATGGTAAACCCTTTTATGATGGGTTCATTGTGTTGGCCTAGTGATTCGGGATGGATTAGGGTAAAGTTTGGTTTCTATTGATGAGGGTGAGGTGGTTTAGCCTTTATATGCCCTGGTTGATTCTTTTGGTTTGAGCCCCATATTCATGCTTGGAATATGGCACGAGGATGAATGGCTGAAGAGAGATTTGGCTCAGCCATTCTATGGTCGGGTGGGATGTGGAAGTCCCATCTCGGGTTTGGATTTTGCATCATTAATGAAAGGTTATTTCTCCTTGTATCTCTATGAGAATTATGATGGATTATATGTGGTTTATATGGCTGTGATTTCATTGGTATTTTTGTCCCTATTATACTAGTTATTTACATGTTTTATGAGAGAATCCATGAATGGTTATCATAATCTTCTTACTTTATTGAATGATCAATGTATCTATGACCCAATGAATGAAATGGCAACTAATTTGATAAGGATACAATTCTTCATAACGAATCTCAAATAAGTATGAGACCCCTATGCTCAGATCTATTATTTACACCTATAGGTTGCATGTTTACTAAGTGTTTGAAAAAATGTGTGTCATGGCTAGTAGGGGTCCAATCAACATCTTGAACAAGTATTTTATTTAGTACTTTCATTTCCATGTTATTTTACTGATTTGAAGAGAATGTTCACTTCTTGGCAATGACCAGAATTGTGGGCCTAAAAACGTGGCTCAAATCCTAGATTCGTTGGCATAGCATTGAAAAATTGAGTCTCTTGTTACTGGCAGGAAAACCTGTGAGAGTGACTATAGGGTTACAGTCACATGCATGCCTTGTCATGGGAGCACATTTGGATTCAAATCATCTAAATTCTAGGTTAACTAATGGGTTGGGCACTTGGAGTGGTGGATTAGCTCCTAGGGGTCCTGACCACCTGAGGGAGGTATGTGTGTTGTGTTTCCATTAATTCCATTTCCTTAAGGCTACCTAAGAGGTTGAATCATATGATAGTATCCTCTCGTCACATGTTTACCCCAGCTAGGCGGTTGCTTGGCTAGATGTGTGAGGAGGGTGTTACAGTAGGAAAAGAATCAGGACACCAAGGTTAGGGTGACATGGGAGGTTACAACGGAAATCAACAGTGAGATTGATGTGGGCCAATGAGAATAAGGTTGTGCATCCCATCATCCTCGTAATCCCAGAACTGAGATCCCTAGGAATAACAATAAACCTACTTAGGAATCACCAAGAGAGGTTAAGTGGGGTGGCGTGTCCACTGGTACCCACTCGAGAGGAATAACACTTCTATTTTTGAAGGTGCTGGGTTGACGCGGAGAGTGGACGTCATTACATTCAGCAAGGCCTGATATCTATATATATATATATATATATATATATATATATATATATATATATAGAGAGAGAGAGAGAGAGAGAGAGAGAGCGAGATATTCTTGTATGTGTGTAAGAACACAAAGTGAATGCTCTAGTTGTGAGGCTTTGATGATGAGTTGGGAAGCCTAAGTAAAATTCAGTCGAGAAGAAAAAAAAAAAAATTACCCCATTCCCCTAATGGTATTTGAGGGGTTGTGTATGTCATAGTTTGTGCTTTCCAGGACATGGAAATCCACAAGGAGCCCTTAAATATTCCACTCGTCTCCAACAACATACAACATTCCACATCTTGGGCCTTTAACAAGGTATACGAATGTTCAAATCTCATGGTGTCATGGATGCTTTGTGTCCACTTTGTCATAAAATTATAATGCTAATCTCTTACATCATTACATATTTTACAAAGTGTGTGTGACCTCCCATGTTGTTGTGGCCCTTAACGAGGAGCCTACCACCATTCTCTTCTGAAACTGTTGGGTATGGAGCATGATTATTTAGAGGTCTTTGTTTTGGCCGGATGTATACCCTAGGAAGTTTGTACACCCCTCCACGTGGGGGGGTGTGGGGGGGACTTGTCCCCTCCGTAGGGGTTCAGGGGGGCCCATCCCCCCCAACTCGGGGGTCTAGGGGCTAAAAACAGATGTAAAATTGCCTTGTAAAAGTATAGTAATTTCTAGTCAATCTGGGTCGTTCATTGGGCGGGTGATCTGACAGTAGAACTTATGTTTAGTTTAGGGTTTTTTGCCCTCAAAGGCAGCCCCCTCTCTTTGTATGAGGGCATTGTATTGAGGTTGTGTAATAGATGCGTATTCTCCAAGAGAGAAACAGAGAGGCGAGACTGTGAGAGAAAACAGAGGATATTACAGCGGATCTGTTGTAGGTTGTGCCTCTTCATTTTGTTGGATAATAAAAAGGAAGGACAGCCTATTCAGGGTGGATGTAGCCCAAACTGGGTGAACCATGTATATCTGTGTCTCTCTGGTTTTATGCATTTTCTGTGTTTATATTTCTGCTATATTCTATGTATTCCATTGCTCTGTAATTTATAATTTTATAACAAAAACCAGATATTGCCCTTCACCTTGAGCATGTGGGAATCACTCTACATCATCTCCGCTACTCTGAAAGTAAAGAAGCAGCCAGGATCCAACCACCATTGAGAGCTCAGGATTCAATCTTTGTATTAACCATCAAGAACCCAGAAAACCTAGAAAATTTCCAACCACGACGTCAATGATTTTTTCTACCTGGAGCTATAGGTTGGTCAAATCCAAAGCCTCTGTCTGACCACAAATTCAACCACCTAGGTTTCCCTCCACCATTGTTGCCACCCAACTGAAGAGGGTAACCAAGATTTTCCTAGCTAGTGCAATTTGTAAGCGCCCCCGTGTCCAAGAGGGCCAACAAAAGGAAAATTGGAATAAAAAAAACTAAAATTCAACACACACAGCTACAAAAATTGAACAGAAAAGAATATGCACAAAGCTATTTCAAATACCATACCACAAATAAAAACATTGGTTTCATCAAAATTGAAACTGTAAATTTAACATAAAAACATCTACAAACATTTATGGATAGCAAGATCAACTCACCAAACTACACACAAATTGTTGCAAATCAAACAAGTAACTAAAATATAGATTCATTTGATTAACTGAAATAGAAATTTACATCACATGTAGGACTCCCTGCCATGGAAGCAGGGAGACTATGCAGCCACCAAAACTCCTCTATAGCCCTAAGACCCTATGCATCCCTCTAGCAAAGAGATAGACTCAAAATTCTCGTTACCTGCTCCTCAAATCCCCTAACACTAAAATAAAGAAGGAATATTTTAATGTTTTCATAAAAATATCTAATAATGAATTTTCCCTCCATTTGAATTACATTCCATCACATGTCATTTTAGATTTTCATTTTACATTTACATGTACATTTTAAATTTAATCTTCTAATTGTGCATGATAGCCCGTTAAAAAGTTCTATTCGAGGAAAACAAATTTTGACTACAAACTTTAGTCAAAGACCTACATTTTTCCTGTTTCCCCAAAAAACGCTTTTTAGGGCCTTAAAATGTCTCCGAAAGTTTAGGATCCAAAAACTACCGAAATAGACTCTGGACTCTTTTCAATCCTTCTCCTGTGTATTTTGTGTCGCTCCGTTTTCCCTGATTGATATTGGTATTTATTATCATAAATAATAATTTCTTTTACTTATTATTATTATTATTATTTATTTATTTTTATTTATTTTTTTATTTATTTATTTTTTTTATTTTTATTTTTAACGAAGATATATTATTATTATTTATTTGATTTAACTAACCTCTTTCATTTACCTTGTTTGTAAAAAAGTTAGGTCCTCAATTTAACTAATTCCCACCTAACTTTTATCTTAATAACTTAATATTATTTCTTTTATATATATATATATATATATATATATATATATATAGATAATTATTAATAAATAATTTAAATAAATAAACTAAATTAAAGTTTTTAAAACTAACCATTAAAATTATTTTATTTACCTATATATTTCTACCTAATTTAACTTATTTCCATAAATAAGAATAATAATAATAATATTAAACTAATAAATAATAATTTGACTATTAATATTATTAATATATTAATATCAAGACTATATTACCAATATAATAAATAATTTAATTAAATTAAATAAATTACCTTTCTAACTAACCATTTAAATTATTTACTTATATTTTTTAACCCTAACTTTATATATATATATATATATATATATATATATATATATATATATATATATAAATAAATTAATAAATTACTTGAAATTATTCTCGTCCTTAACAACATATTATTATATAATAATTTAAATAAATAAGTAAATTATCTTCTTAAACTAACCTCTAAAAGTATTTTATTTATTTATTTATTATTTTTATTTTTATTTTTTATTTTTTTTTTAACCTAATTTTATAACTTATATATATATATATATATATAGATATATAGATATATATATATATATCTAATTATTAATTAATTTTTAAAAAACTAACCATTAAAAATATTTTTTGTATTAATATTAAAAATAATAATAATATTAAATTAATGAATAATAATTTGACCTGGGTCCTAAGGTCAAAAGTAGCCGTTGTTCGATTTAGCCGTTGGAGTCTCTGCTCAAACTATTTAACATGCTAAGTTGGATCTGTTTCTTCAACTTGTCCTGACGATGAACCACACTTGTTGGTTCGAAACGCGTCACAAAGGTCTTTCTATATGTGATTTACGCTGAAGCTCTTCTTATAATAGAAATTTGTGCTGAAAAATAGGAAATTGATAGAAACTAGTGTTGGGGTTCCAAGTGGAATAGATGGGTGGCCACCAATATCCACCTACATCATTATTGAATATCTCTTTTTATAAATCCCCCCCAACTACACATTGCCCCCAATACCTACAATATATTGACTCTATTTTTCACAATTTTAAACTCCCTTTATGAATATGGTAAGATATTGGTCAACAAAGCTAATCCTTTATGGTTTAAACATGTGAGCTTACTGATCTGAATTTGAAACTACTTGTAAATTGTTTGCAAGGTATTCAATTCAGAGATATACATGTTTAAAAGATGTCCATGTCTTGCAGAAAGAAAACAAATGAAATTTTCAGCTATTCATGACCCATTTAAGCATAGCAGATTTATTTCCTTTTACTGTTTAAAAAACTAAAACGAATTTGTTCTGCAAAATAAATCAACCACAGATGCAAAAGAAGTTGATAAAGCAGTTCACCCCTCGTGGGCTACGTCTGCTGGGTCCAAAGCTCCCAAATGGGCTTGTCCTTGTTTTAATTAAATGCTCAAATTGAATATACAGCTGAATAGAAGCATCTACAGGTGGAATAGATGGTAAAAACGGATTCAAAACACTTGAATCCTTCAGGATTGACTACTGGTTCACCTCCAATGGATACCTGCAACCCTATACAGTCTTCACAATACTGGGCCCTAGTGGCTCCTAGAACTTTCACGGCTCCAAAACCTCTGCAAATGACCTCAGATGGCTGTAAGACTGGCACCAATCGCTTCAAAAGGTCGAAAATACCCAAAATAAAAAAAAATATCGTCCAAAACCACCTTTCCTAGCCAAAGTTATGGCCAATTAAATTTTCTCCAGTCTGCCCCTAGAAAAACTCCAACTAACTATAGTTGGGGCCAGTTAGGCCCGCCAAATATGGCGGGACCGCCCAAATTTGGCGCTCCGCCATTATTCTCGCCAACTTAACTACAGTTACAATAAATGCGCATGTGAATGGTTTACCTCGAATTGCGCACTGGTGGTTAGTGTGCTGGCGGTTGGGGCTTAAGCCCTAGGTTTTGGGCCCGAGGTCGCATGGTATGGGGGCTGGCCCACTTCGGGCCCCGCCCAAACTCATTTTAAACTTTAAATATTGTATTTTCTGCCCATATAATAAGAGCTGCTCCCGTGGTGTGTTGGTAAGGCGTGGCGTTTGCTTCCGGCAGGTCGTGGGTTCAAACCACGCTTGAGCCAACTTTTGTATATATGCGCCCATTGTTGCTGACGTCACCCCAGCCACATGGCAGCCTTTGGGCTTGCCACGTGGCAGCCATTGATTCACTGTCCAAAAGGAATATTCCCCGAGATATTCCAAGGAATATTCTGTGGAATATTCTTTTTTTAATTTTTTTTTAAAATTCAAAAATTAAGGGTTATTGGGCGATTTTGTTTTTGGCATAACTTTCTCATACGGCAACCGTTTTTCGAACTCTTTGCGGCACCGGAATTAAGAATATGGGAACTTTCTAGTCATTCAACTTTGAACCAATTCTGAGAATTTTAAATTTTGAGCATTTTACGACACTTAGGACATGAGCACCTGATCATGCCTCCCCATTGGGAAGCTTTTGGACCCCAAAAGCCTTCAACTACCTGTTAAAGAGGTGAGGGTACAGCTCCCTCACTCTGTCCACCTCCATCCACTTTGCCTTGTTCGGTTTGCTACCTTTGAAACCAATCCGAACATAATCTACACTGCCCCTCCTTGAAGTGCGTGTCCTTCTGTCAAGGATTGTATCTTCTTTTAGCTCATCTAAGAATTCTGGCGAGAAATATTCTATAGATGGCAACTGAACAACACTTTCATGATCAGCAATCAAAGGAGGTTCATACAAGCATAAGTTCTCCACAATGACAATAGAATACATTTGCATGTAGGAAGGCAAATCTAATTGAAAAGCATTATTTCCAACCTTCTTGAGGATTTTGAATGGACCATAACGAATAGGCTTCAGCTTTTTACCTTCTCCTTGCATCCTTTCCTTACTAATGTACAGCCATACCTCATCCCCTTCTTGAAACTTGTGATCGACTCTATGCTTGTCGTGTCTTTCCTTGTACTTGCCTTGACTCTTCTCAAGCTGTTCTTGAATTTGCTGATGTATTTGCTGAATTCTTTCAATGAATGAACGAGCTTTATCAATATCACTATGTCCCTCAATGGCAACATCTTTCTCAAGAATGAAATCAAGAGGTGATTTTGGCAAGTAACCAAAACAAGCTTCAAACGGTGAGGTGTTTGTGGAAGAGTGCTTGGCACGATTGTAAGCATGTTGTATGTAGTGCAAATGTTCATCCCAAAGCTTGGGATGCTTGCTGCAATAACCTCTCAAGAGGTGCACAATTGTTCTATTCACAACTTTTGTTTGTCCATCTGTTTGCGGATGGAAAGCAGTACTTTGCTTCAACTTTGTCTCCATCATCTCCCATAGGTTGGACCAAAAATTCCCCACAAATCTGGAATCCCTGTCACTAATAATGGAAGTAGGCAAACCAAAGTGAATCCATACATGATGAAAAAATAATTCAGCAGTTTGTTCAGCAGTTATAGTTTTCTTACAAGGCATAAGTATACACATTTTGCTGAAACGATCAACTACTACATATAAATAATCATGTTGCTTTCTAGATTTTGGCAAACCTCCTACAAAATCCATAGAGATGCTCTCCCATGGTCTAGAAGGTACCGGCAAAGGAGTATACAAACCAAGCTTCCTATTACTAGGCTTGCTTGTAGCACATAATGAACATCCTCTTATGAACCTTGAAACAGAATCTACCATGCGAGGCCAATAGCAATACCTCTGTAGATGTGCAACTGTTTTTCTCACACCAAAATGGCCAGTAATAAGAGAAGAATGAGCTTCTCTTATGACATTTATTCTCTCCCCCTGTGGTATACACAACTTTCCCAAATGAAACAGCAAATTGTTATGCATGTGATAGTCATTTTCCTCTACATGATTCCCTTTACTCAAGTTAGCATACACATCTTTAAAGTCATCATCAGATGCATATTGTTCTATGTAACTATCATGTACAATGGAATCATTTTTAAGTAAAGTAACAGCACCAATAATAGGCCTTGAAAGCATATCAGCAACTTTATTCAGAGTACCTTTCTTGTACCTTATTACCAAATGGAACTGTTGCAAGAAGCCCATCCATCTGAAGTGTCGTGACTGTTGTAACTTGCTTTGTGATTGCAAGTACTGTAAGGGCTGATGGTCGGTATGTATAACAGTTTCTTTGCCCATCAAATAGTGTTTCCACTTTTTGACGCTTTGCACCAATGCATACAACTCCTTATCATATGTAGGATAATTTACAACAACACCATTAAAAGTTTCAGAATGAAAAGTAATAGGCTTACCATGCTGTAGAAGAACTGCACCCATGGCATAATCACTAGCATCGGTTTGTATCTCAAATGGCTGTCTCAAATCCAGTAATGCAAGGACCAGAGCTGAACTAATCTTCTCTTTCAAAGATTCGAAAGCTTTTTGCAGCTTGCCTCCCCATTGGAAAGCATGCTTCACACCTGTCACTGCATGCGTAGGAGCTGCTATAGAAGAGAAGTTAGAGATGAACTTCCTCCAATATTGAGCTGCACCCAAAAAACTTCTTACCTCTATTATGGATTTGGGAGTAGGCCAATTCACAATAGCCTCTATTTTAGCAGGATCTATTCTCAAAGCACCTCCTCCTACTATGTGTCCCAAATAAACCAAAGAAGTCTTTCCAAATTCACACTTTGACATTTTAAGAAATAACTGATTCTTCTTCAAAACATCAAGTACTTTCCTAACATGCATGACATGATCTTCTCTAGACTTGTTGAAAATTAAGATGTCATCTAAGTAGACAATAATGAAATCATCAAGAAAAGGACGCAAGACATCATCCATTACCCGCATGAAAGTTGCAGGTGCATTGCACAAACCAAACGGTATCACAAGCCACTCAAAGAGTCCTTGTTTGGTTTTAAAGGCTGTCTTCCAAATGTCACTTTCTTCAATTCTTACTTGATGATATCCACTGCGCAAGTCTAGCTTAGTGAAATATCAAGCATCTTTCAGTTGGTCTAGCAAATCATCTATCCTTGGGAGTGGGTAACGATTCTTTACTGTTATCTTGTTCAAGGCCCTGAAATCAACACACATATGCCAAGTGCCATCTTTCTTTAGAATCAATACAATCGGTGACCCACATGGCGAAGTACTTGGCCTTATGAACCCTTGTCCAACAAGTCCTTGATTTTCTTCTTTATTTCAGCATTCTCCATAATATACATGTGGTACATGCCTATGTTTGGAAGAGGACAATCTGGATGCAAATGGATTTCATGCTGAATCTCCCTCTTAGGAGGCAAACCTGTTGGCTCCTGAAACATCTCATGATATGCATCAACTACATCATACAGTTCTGACTTAAGTTTTGGATCACAACTGTCAAATGACTCATGATTCACATCAACCTTGGGCTTAATCATAAGAAGAACAAAATTCTTACTTGAATTGACCAGCCTTTTTACCTGTCCTGCATTAACCATCGCTATATTTGTCTTCTTGCGATGAGCTCTAATAATGAACTCCTTGCCATCTTTGAAAAGGTGATATTTGTTTTCATGGCGATGAAAGATAGCTTTCCTGTCAAACAAGTAAGGACTTCCCAAAACAATTCCTGCTATATCAAAAGATACCACATCAAGTTCAACTGTGTCAATAAAATGTGCAGTAACTGCAAAGCGCAATGTGCACTTTCTTGAAACTTGTAAATTTGCATCCTTGAAAATCCATCAAAGTGGATATGGCTTCGGATGTGGAATGGTCTCAAGTTTAAGCTGCTTGACCAAGTCCTCTGATATAAGGTTTGTTTGTGACCCACTATCAAAAAGTGTGTCAATTTTAGTATGTTTTGAAATCACCCTCACATGAAACAGTTCAATTCTTTCTTCCTCATTAGGAGCTTGTACATGGTAGTGTGAGGTACTAGTGCTGGCTTGAGTTTCAATTTCTTTTCCCTTCAAGTTTTTCAAACCCATGGCTGCAATTTTGGTTTCATCACCTGAATCATCACCTGAATCATCCCCTAAATCTTGTGGTGTAGATGTAGTAGCAGCAGTTTTCTGTTTCCCTTTGGATTTGTTAGATTGAGTTCTTTTTTCAGGATGTAATTTCCAACAGTTTTTATCCTCATGGCCTGATTTAGAACAGTGTTTACAGATCACTTTCTCACTCTCTTGTTTGATAGATGCATTCTTTTTGCCCTTTCCCTTGGAGGTTTTCTCTTTGTTTTTCCCCTTTGGGGGCTTGTTTCTACCCTCTTCAAATGTGTTTTTTCCCCTTGCCTCTAAATAGTTAGCTTGGACACAAACCTCGTCCAGGCTAGTAGGGTTAAACATCAAGATGGTGTGTCTAAGGTAGCTATGCAAGCCACCAATGTATTTCAGCAAGGTTTCTTGGGTCTGTAAATCTACCCCTAACAAGAGAGCTCTTCTCCTGAATTCTTGGGTGTAGTCTTGGACACTCTGACCCTTAAGTTGTCTGAAATTTTGCCAGTTCATAATGGCTTTCTGCATGTGAGCAAGAGGATAAAACTGTTTTTTAATGGCTAACAGAAATTCAGGCCATGTTAAGGTAACCTTACCAAATTTCTTGATCTCCTCTTTAGTCTTGGCCTCCCACCAGACCAATGCTGCTCCATCCATTCTCAAAGAATCCAACTGAATCTTTGTGGCATCATCATGCATATTCTAGATCCTCAAGTAAACTTCCAACTGCCTAATCCAGTTGTCAAGCTTTTCTGCATTCACTTCACCATTAAACATAGGTAATTCGAATTTTACATCAAGCTTCAAAAAAGGACTTTTTCCAGAGGATCTATGCTTATGCACAGAAGAAGAAGACGAGGATTAAGAGGAAGAAGCTGACGATGGGGGTGGTGGATCACCATTTCCTCCATGTCCTTTCTTGGAATGATCATCATCCTTCTTACCTCCTGAAGAGCCCTCTCCTTCATGTGGATGTTTGGACCCTTCTCCAGCCAATTTCTCATTTCTTTCTTGGTACAATATCCTCACCATTTCAGTGAGGTCCAAGAAAGCCTTTCTGAAGACTCTTTCTTCTTCTTTTGGATCCATGTCTGCAGGAATTTCTCCTTCATGTGCAGAGATTCTTGAAGCTTCTGCTGAGATTCTTGAGGGTGAAATTGAAGGTGGAGGTGATGGCTCTCTGGCCTTCCTTGGCTGAGGATTCTCTCGTTCTCTAGTCAACTGTCCTTCCCCTCTTTTAAGTTTCAACCTGGTAAGCATCAATACTTGCAAGAAAGTTAGAAGATCTTTGCACAAAACCCTGCTCTGATACCAACTTGATCTGAATTTGAAACTACTTGTAAATTGTTTGCAAGGTATTCAATTCAGAAATATACATGTTTAAAAGATGTCCATGTCTTGCAGAAAGAAAACAAATGAAATTTTCAGCTGTTCATGACCCATTTAAGCATAGCAGATTTATTTCCTTTTAGTGTTTAAAAAACTAAAACGAATTTGTTCTGCAAAATAAATCAACCACAGATGCAAAAGAAGTTGATAAAGTAGTTCACCCCTCTTGGGCTACGTCTGCTGGGTCCAAAGCTCCCAAATGGGCTTGTCCTTGTTTTAATTAAATGCTCAAATTGAATATACAGCTGAATAGAAGCATCTACAGGTGGAATAGATGGTAAAAATGGATTCAAAACACTTGAATCCTTCAGGATTGACTACTGGTTCACCTCCAATGGATACCTGCAACCCTATAGAGTCTTCACAATACTGGGCCCTAGTGGCTCCTAGAACTTTCACGGCTCCAAAAACTCTGCAAATGACCTCAGATGGCTATAAGACTGGCACCAATGGCTTCAGAAGGTCGAAAATATCCAAAATCAAAAAAAACTTCGTCCAAAACCGCCTTTCCTAGCCAAAGTTATGGCCAATTAAAGTTTCTCCAGTCTACCCCTAGAAAAACTCTAGCTAACTATAGTTGGGGACAGTTAGGCCTGCCAAATATGGCGGGACCACCAAAATTTGGCGCTCCGCCATTATTCCCGCCAACTTGACTGTAGTTACAATAAATGTGCATGTGAACGGTTTACCTCGGATTGCGCGCTGGTGGTTAGTGTGCTGGCGGTTGGGGCTTAAGCCCTAGGTTCCGGGCCCGAGGTCGCATGGTATGGGGGCTGGCCCTTAGGGGCTGGCCCCCTTCGGGCCCCGCCCAAACTCATTTTAAGCTTTAAATATTGTATTTTCCGCCCATATAATAAGAGCTGCTTCCGTGGTTTGTTGGTAAGGCGTGGCGTTTGCTTCCGGCAGGTCGTGGGTTCAAACCACGCTTGAGCCAACTTTTGTATATATGCGCCCATTGTTGCTGACGTCACCCCAGCCATGTGGCGGCCTCTGGGCTTGCAACGTGGCAGTCGTTGATTCGCTGTCCCAAAAAGAATATTCCCTAGAATATTTTTTTAAATTTTTTTTTAAAAATTCAAAAATTAAGGGTTATTGGGCGATTTTGTTTTTGGCATAACTTTCTCA
The DNA here is from genome assembly GCA_031772625.1 of Pinus tabuliformis. Classification (NCBI taxonomy): domain Eukaryota; kingdom Viridiplantae; phylum Streptophyta; class Pinopsida; order Pinales; family Pinaceae; genus Pinus; species Pinus tabuliformis. The sequence goes on from CM062804.1 coordinate 1,606,894,935, forward strand.
TAAGACGACCGTTTTTCGAACCATTTACAATGCCGAAATCAGGAAGACGAGCACTTTCCAGTTGTTCAACTTTGAACTAATTCTGAGCATTTTAAATTTTGAGCATTTTACGACACTTAGGACATGAGCACCTGATCACTTACCTAGCCATGCTTGATCATAGTTGAGCTTATTCGACCATGGTTGACTATGGTCAACATATGATCGACCATGGCTAAAAATGGTAGACCAAGGTTTCAACATTTACATATAGATGATTGTGGTTAACCATGGCTAACCAAGATGTCCATATTGACCATGGTTGACCATCTTGACCATTTTAACCATTGTTGACCAAATTAACCATTGTCAACCAATTTTGATCATGTATACCATTTCAAACTATGGTTTGGCCACGTTTGACCTTAGTTGAACATGGTTGGTCATCTTGATTATGTTAGCCATGGTTGACCTTGTTGTATATGATTGAATATGCTTGACCACATATGACCATCATTGACCATGTTTGACCTCGGTCAACCACGGTGTTGTTCTTTAAGAAGTTTCTAGCTAAAGAACTATGCTAAGACATCAATCCATTCAAATTATTGTTTTGACCTGGATTTATATCTCTCTCTTAATGATTCTAGGACAATATCTTAAGTTATCAGTTTTCAAGCAATCAATTAATTAGGTCATAGAGAAATCATATAAAATAGTGGATGGAATAATGGAAGATAAAAAAATACACAAAATCAAGAATATTAAACTAACACTCAAAACATTTTGACGTACTAAGCATGAAAATATAGTAGTCACATAACATACCCATATTTACTATATGAATTTTGCTGCGAAAACTTAATTAAAAGAGAAGCATGTTGGAAATATATGAATTCCTTCATAAAATAAATTTAGATAACGTTAATGCAGACACATATGAAAGGGGAAGTACTACCTAATAATCACATTCCAAATATGTTCATAAAGTGAAATGAGAAAGTAGAATTGCAAATCTTTATAGACTCTCACTAATAAAGATAATAAATATAACCCATTGATAAGATACTTATTATCCATAATTACAAATATTCAATAGATACAAAAATCTTAGATCTCTAGTTACTGTTTATAATTGTTTTAACACCAAATAAACTCTAACAACAATTAATTACATTGAACAACTTTATAAGCCCAAAATCACAAAGATAAATTTGGTTAGAGAAATAACTTATATAATTGTGCCATGTCAAGTATCTTGTGCTTTCATTTTCCAATTGCATTGATGAATCATCATAAAACATATCACGCAATGGAATCCCAATCTGCACCCATAAGATAGTTGAATATAGACATCTTCTTATATGCAATATCTAATTCCATATATTTTTTTATATAGAGGTGGTGTAGAAAATAAATTCTTGATATGCAATAATAGAAAGAAATTATCTATTAATTTATTCACTATTGTTTACCCATTTAATGCACATATCTTCAAACTTACTGACTTTATTAAATTTTCTCAGAAATAGCTCTCTTTGTATGCTTCCGTTGAAATTAGATTTATGTTTTTATCCCAACAAATAGGTAAACCCATTTCCAAAAATTATTGAACTTGTTTCACACCTCTTTCTACTCTATTGCACTTTTTTTGAGCTTGCTTAGCAAGATTTTTCTTCATTGGGACACTGTTCGTCTCCATCCTTAAAGATGTCATGTTTGTAGTTCCAAGTGCATTTAATTTTTTCCAAAGATTTAGAATTGAGAAATTTTATGATATTATTGGGTATACTAGTCATGTTTGTAGTTCCAAGTACATTTAATTTTTTCCAAGATTTAGAATTGAGAAATTTTATGATCTTATGGGGTATACTAGATTTATTATCCAATTTCTCTCAAATTTGTAAAATAGCTTCGTGTTTGAATTAATAAAATAAAATCCACAAAATTATTACCTTAAAACATGCCTGTCAACGCAAATAATAATAAAATCTAAATTATTCAAAACCAATAATTCATAATTTGAAAAGTTTAAATAATAATTATTATTTAAACCTAGCAATATTTCGCACATTAATTGCTTTTATGGGCTTGAGAGTTGAACTTTCATGTAGAATAAGAAAATGAAAAGTTATCCAACCCACCCAAAGACTGTTACTTTGGAGAAGGGTTTTGTTAAGAGGAGGTTGGTACAAAGATAAAGCTAATATATTAGATGGGAGGTTTTTGTGATTTATGATTTAAAAAAAAAAAATTCTAGAAAAATCACATTGATAATTTATAGTTCCAATTCTCATTGACGTCTATCATCAAGATAAAGTTGGAAAGCAAGGTTAAAGATCAAATATTTATAGCAAAGATGCAACCATAAAAATTTTAAGAGTCACTAAGTTAAATATTATAAAATTAAAAATAGAATGTTATAAGATTCTAGAAATAATTAAAATAAAAACTTTATTATTTAATGAGTTCAATTTATTAAACTTTTTAAATCTATTTATTAAATTATTTTTATTTTTAATTAATCAATGTTAATTGCTAATATTATTTAACAAACCATAAAAACCTTTTAATAAGGAAATTCAACAATAATCAAAATTAAATTAATAAATAAAAGATGAAATGATTAAAAAAATATAAGATAATAATAATAATCAAATTAAAAATAATAATAAAATCAAAAATTTAAAATAATGAAATTTAAAATTAAAAACATATAAAATAATAATATGGAGAACACAGCAAAATAAATTATATATATATATATATATATATATATATATATATAACCTGGAAACAATAATACCTCTTCCTAACTCTTATTTTAATAAGAAAATTCAACAATAATCAAAATTAAATTAATAAATAAAAGATGAATTAGTTAAAAAAATATAAGATAATAATAATAATAAAATCAAAAATAATAATAAAATCAAAAATTAAAATAATAAAATTTAAAATTTAAATCATATAAAATAATAATATGGAGAACGCAGAAAAATAAATTTCTATAAAAAAATATATAACCAGGACAAGAGAGGGAACAGGGGAAGGGAAAAACAAAAGTGGATTACGGAAAAGGGAAGAGACCCATGAACCATTGATCTTCCAACCATCGTCTTTATTAAGAGTATTAATATTCTTCTCAATTTACAGTGATGGATGACTTCACTTAATTCGCTTAATTTACGATGATGGAAATGGTCAACCCTAACGAGGACCTTGGAATTCTCTAAAACAGATATGGTGTTTAATCTTTTCAACATGTCCCCCCAAAGAAATGGATGGCTTCCCTTAATTTACAGTGATGGAAATGGTCAACCCTAGTGAGGACCTTGGAATCCTCTAAAACATATATGGTGTTTAGTCTTTTCAGTGTATTCCCCTAAAACAAAAGAGTGAGTCCTACAATGTCCAAGGTCAGCCACAACATGTTTTATTCACAATCGTCCAATACTGCTATTTGACGGGTAAGGACGTAGGGCATGTTTTGTAGAATGTGGCTACATAGAAAGAGCCCATTTTGCCCAAATGCCTCTTCGTCATCAACCTTAGGTGTTGGGCATGGAATCCTGTCCGAGGCATGTTTAGTTTTGACCAAATATTGTTGTAAAGCTCCACGAATTGAGGGCACAGAGCGCGAAAAGTATGATAGAGTCACAGGGTTGTCCGCCCTAGTTTTGTAATGTAATGTCAACTGGATAGACCTACCCATGGTCCGCAGACCATGGGATTGTATAAATAGAGCGAGGCTCTAAGTGTAAAAGAAAAAAGAAGTAGAGAAATAGGAAGAGAGGCTAAGGAAGTAAGGTGAAGTGTGTCTTTGGGTCATAGAGTAGGAGAACGTTCTGCAGCTGAGTGTGAAGAGGCCTAATAGTCCGCAGCTGAGTACGCAGACCCTACAGCTGAGTGCGCAGGGCGGAGTCGAGTCTGTAACCAAAGAAGGAATTAATAAAGAGAAGTTTTATCATAATTATGTGTATATGTTCTTGGGTTAATGCATGTTTGATATAATTTTCAAATATATTGTTTATTTACTACGTGCACCTGCATGAATATTTTTGTTGTTAAGTATAACTTAAAGCACACAAGTAGGCTAAAATAATCAACTAACATTGGAATAACAATAAGGTCTTGGGTAGTAATGCAGAAGCGCAGCGTTCGGCCCCCAATGAGGGTTGCACGAAGGCAGTATAGTAGGCTGAGAGGTACAGGAAAGTGTGCGAAGTGACTTGTTCGCAAGGTCAAACCACGAACCGCTTGAACTCATCAGACATTTCCAAGGTGCGGAAACCTGGTTATAGCACCCTCCCATACTACTTCGGGAGAGACCTTAATCCACGCTCCACGGACTGTTGCCGAAAGGGCCAGTAGTACCCAGATTTGTTTGGCTAACTTAACTCTGAACCTGGGTCAGGCCCCTATAAGCCAACAAATGGTTTCGTTACCGAGACCGGGATTTTTTATAAGAGATGTCCGATGTCGTATCACTGGAATTCGACAAAGAAAGGAATTGAAGAGTGGTTGGATAGAAAGATTAACGAGTTTGTGACATAGGGAAACAAGAATCCGCGGTTATCAAAGGAAGAGTGGTTATGTTGCTACTTATATATGGAAATCCACGAAATCTTCTTTGCATCCTTCTCCTCTGAGTTGTATGAGTGGATCACAAAGCTAGCAGACAGTCAAGGGAGGTGTAGGCTCGACAAACCTATTGTGTGGACTACAGAGTTGGTGCGCAGACTATAAGCATTAGAAGATAAGATCGTGTGCACTATGGATCACTGGCTCGATCGAATTATAGGAGGGTTTATCACTAAGTTTGCAGTAGATACTTCAGTAAGCTATAGTGAGGTGGAATGACGCTTCCTCAAAGGACCCTGAGTTAAGTACATTAAATATTTTAACACTTGGATTAAAATGCTACTGTGTGAAAAGCGGGTTATGCGAATAAATTGATTTTTGGGGTTACGCGAAGTGAGAGGATCTACAGAAATGAAGGTAGTGCAGAAATCGAATCTAGCCCCTTGATTTCACCTCCGCGGAAAAGTGAGGAAGAGCTCACCAAGGTTTCACCAAGAAGTGCGATCAATCTGATAAAGCAGTGAATTTCACGCATACCACCCCCACCTACACCACCACCAGTTTCACCATCTTCACCCCCGTCTTTGCCCACACCACCTCCGCCACCACCACAGTTCAATATGGCAAGTGCGATAAAGTTTCTAGTGTTCAAAGGAGTAGAGAATGAAGATCTGAACTAGTTTTGGTTCATGGTAAAGGCTGTATGGGAAGTGCAGGGAGTCACGGATGACAATATAAAGAAAGAAATGGTGGTCAGTGCTTTGTAGGATTGCGCATTGATGTGGTATATTAAGCACTACAATGAAAATCTGAACACAGGGATCATGGATATCCAAGTTGCGCTAAACAAGGAATTTAGTAGGCTAAAATCAGAGACACAGTCGATCATCGGATTTAAGGAAATCGCGATGCTTCTAAGCGAGACCCCCTGGGAGCTGGATCAAAGACTGAAGTGTATGATTCGTGAAGCCAACATGACCTTGACGAATGGGCAACACCACACATGGTTTGTAGCATCGCTAACACCACATCTAAGGAATGCGTTGTCACAACAGAAGCTATCCACTCAGACCAAGGCCTTGGAGATCGTAATGAGATTGCACGAGACCCCGATACATGATCCTAACTTGGGAGTTCAACAGATCCACGCGCAGTTGAAAAACTTGTGCCTTGAGATGTAGAACTTGAAACAAGACAGGAGAGCCCGCCCAGAAGTGCGTGAGGAAGTATGGTGCATAAAATGCGAAGGCCAGGGACATGACAAGGACCATTGTCCAGTCTTTGCGAACTGCCTGGCGAGAGAAGGACCAATGCCCTTGAGCCCATAGGCACATGCAGGACTAAGTGTGGTGCCTGCATTATGGCGCGTAATTTGTCAGATAGGAGGGAAGCATGCTACAGGTAACTGCCATCTATTACAAAAGTATACACAAAGTTCCCAGCAGTTGTTCTATAATTTCTGCTGGTCAATAGGCCATGATGAGTGTACCTGTAGAAGTTATGAACTGATGATGGATCAGACTCCTACCTACAGAGTTCAGACCAAAACACGTGCCCTCGATCAAAATGCAGGGATGGCGTGCACTATATTTCAGGGGCGCAGACGAGGTCGAGGTGGAATGGGACCGCGAAGAGGTCGCAGACAACTGATATGTTACAATTGCGCAAGGACCAGGGCGATTGTACAAATCTGATGAGACCATCATGCTTATATTGTACCCAGTTTGATCATGAGATGGAGGACTATCCCATGCTAATAGTGAGGTTGCAGGGTTGGGTGAATCCAATAGCGAATGGCAGGATTTCGTTGGAGCACAAAAGCTCCTGCACCTCAGATTCTGATGAGGAGATAAAACAATGGCAGAACCGGTTACACAAGGTAACCACGCTCAACTGCAACATGACGACAAGGTCGTTTCACTGCGTGGCAATAGATGTAAGAGATCTACCTATGTATGAGGGGTTGAGTGACGTGGATGATTTCTTGAACAAATTTGAAAGAGAAGTACCAGAACAGCAATGTTTCGACGCTTTGAAATGGGCACTGCGTGCTACACCCACAAAATGGTGGGGTACACATCAAAGAAGTTTTGAGGACTAGCGCGAATGCAGAAGGAAGATGTGCATGCTGTTTGGAAAGCCTCGGATGAGGATGAAAGCCCAGTATGACGGACAGAACATCCCGTGCACCCACCTTTCGAGATGGGTATAGGCGTATGGTGTGCAACCTGCACAAATGCACACCGTCCTCGCAATAGGAAACACGATCAACAAGCAAGAGTGGGCAAGAGAATGGCCCGAACGATGACCAGGAAGTATGATAGGACCAAGAACGTAGAAGATTATCCACATGGAAGCCTTTGACAAAGTATTTGAAGTACTAAACGTGGTCCACCATGTGAAACGAACTGACTGGGACTTGCACGTACCAGCGATTCTATGGGCTTATAGGACCATGCGTAAAACTCTGACCGTGCGGGAACTTCCGAAGCTGAAGTATGAAGCAGATGTTGTAATCCTTATGGAGCATGTGAAGCCTAGTCTGCACACAGTAGCACCTATAGATATGATGGTTCGCGAAGCTCGAAAAGGATGGATCACACAGCCGCAAGAAAGAGAACGCATGGGACTTGAGGAAGAAATCCAATAGGGAAACCTTAGACTCCACGAACTTGAAGAAGAAAGTTTACGGTTAAGGAAGAAACATGCGTTGATCGACGCGGAGGTCAAGAAGATGGAGGACAAAATAACGAAAGAGTTTCTCGGCAAAAAGACCAGACTAGTAAGATAGGGTGCGTGCGATCCTGATGACAGGGTTAAGGCCTATTGCCGCAAATTGATCAGTTTGATGCCTTGGCTTGGACCACATATTGCTAAGCATAATGACTAGGGTAGCGCGTTGCAACTGGTGAAGTACGTGATGCCGACCGTAAGAATACAAGGTGGGGATTCTCCAGGAACCATGACGGAGGACAGGATGGAACTCTACACAAGTAGTGCGACCACTTGACTATCTAAGGGAAGAACTGTCTTAGCGCTCTAGGTAGTTGGAAGGGAGAGCAGGACTATAAACTATTCTTCCCGAGAGCTGCGCGTAGAAGCAAAGAGTCACGAGGTCCACGACCGTGCACAGGGGGCTGCGCTGCACGCGGGTTGTCCAAAAAGTGACAGTTGAAGTCACTATTCATGATGGGATGCTTGACTTGAGGCCAAATGGAGTGGGTGATAGGAATTTAAGACGCGATTTATGGGCAAGATTTGGGAAAATCTGCTGCCAAGAAAGCATTAATGAACCGGAATTTGGGGGAATGGTTGAATTCGAATTCAAAAAGCGTTATAGAATACAAAGGGCTGCCCAACAAAAAACACTTGGTCATTTACAAATTGAGCAGATCCCTGAGTGTTGTGAGCGGAGTGTTGATTAAGCCACTGAATTCGCGAGTGATAGATTGTTGCACAGATACAATAACAACTAAGGATGGTATGGAGATAGCAGAGGTGACCGCCGGCGAGGCCGCACAGGCCCTAACTGTGAGGGATGTTCTAGAAGGTGTCGGGATTGTGGTAGAGATCCTGAAATCACTGCGCACGCCAAGACCCAAGAAGGATAAACAAGCAATGGCTCCCGTATTCCTGTCCTCATGGAACCCGATGCTTAACAAACTGTCAATGGAGGAGAAAGGGAAAGTTGTCACTATAGAAATAGATGAAGAAGAAGAATATTTGCGTGATCTTACCATTATAGAAGAAGAAGATGAAGGCATGGAGGTGGATAGTCAGCCTAGGCACTCTGCGACAAACTACTTGCCTATGTCCCACCACGAAGAGGGAAGGCCAAAGTGCCCAAGGACCTGGATGAGAGCAAGAGCTCGCTCCAGACCCCGCTCCTCCCAGATGGCATTATGTTTGAAGGCACGCACCTGGGCCGTGTACCGAGCATGAAATTCAAAGATTGGGACCTCGCTGACCACGAGAAGTTCCCTCACTTGGAGACCAGGAACCTCATGAAGTAGAACATTGTAGGGGTGGTGATAGCATTAGAACCGTGAAAGTGGTTACGTAGAGTGGAAAAGGTCGGGCTGCTGAACCTACTCTAGGTGCTGCATTTCCACCATGACCCAATAACCATTTTCTTCATTAGGCAGTTGCTCTGCCTGGTGCATGGTGGGTGTTTATGGCTGGAGGAGCCTATCCCCATCACAACAGACTTAATTCATCGCGTCTCCCTGCTTCCACATGAAGGAGAGGACTCCACGACTATATCGGAAGGAAAGGGAAATGATTTGGCCATCACGAAGGCCATGAAGAAGAAGTATAAGCTGGAAAAGAAGAAGAGGGGTTATGCCATCTCCGGCATCAAGGACAAAGCAGTACACATGGCAACCCAAATCCTCGCAGGAAAAGTTATATGCAAGTGCCGCATAGACGAGGTACCTACGCTGGTGGTTGCATTAGCCAAGTAGTGCGCGGAGGGGGTCCAGTTTAACTGGTCCGAATTCTCTACACAAAATTTTTAGAGAATTGCCGCAAAGCCCTGGAGCAGGGTAAAACCTTCCACTATGCATGGTTTTTGTTGTCCATAGTGCTTGTAGCAGGGGAATTGCTAGAGGACAGTCAATTCCCCATAATTGACAGAGATTTACCAGAGGCCATGAAGTACGCTTTGCTCTGGGTCACAAAGGATGCTATAAGGATACACGACAGTAAGATCTTCTGGGTGCTCATGGAGATGAACATCTGAATGTGGATCAACCATAAGCTGCGGTTGTCACCCACAGTTTACAACAGTCTACAGAGTTTTGCAGAATTTAAGGCAGACATGCATAACATATATATCAGGGCGTGCAAGGATCCGTTGAAGCAATGGACAAAGCTACCCTTTGTAGCCACGGGCAATGTTGTTTTCAATGTCTTGGAGGCATGGCACGCCCCAGACATTGCAAAACGCGAGAGGTTGGCAGCGCAAAATAAGAAATACGATGCTAAGTTGTGCATCGCACAGTTGGTCAAAAAACAACGAAGGAAACAACAGCAACAGAAGTGCGGGCAGCGCGAGATGTGACACAGAAAGTAGCCGAGCAAAAAAGTTCGCAGCAGTAGCAGTAGCACAAGAAGCAGCTGCGAAGGCAGTTGAGGACCAAACAATGCCTTCATAAGGGTAGGCAACAGAGGAAGCAGAAACAGAAGAAGGAGGCGTGGACCCATGAATCGCGTCCACACAGCTGAAGTACCAACACCCAGCAGAACGGGCAGGATCGCGGAAGAAGGTCAAGACTTCAAAATTGTCTATTGACCTGATCACCCTAACCAAGGGTGATCTACATGACATCGGCAAGACAATGCGCGATGTCACAAATGAGGCTCTCCAAGATTTCATGTAGGAGCACCAGACTGTGTTGGGGGCCCTTAGAGCACAGTTGCAGGACTTACAGGTGCGCTCCCCTCAGGTTGGTACCCTTTTGACCAACCTCGCATTCGAATCCATGACAACAGAGCAGTTGTTGCACGCGCAAATGACGAACACAATAGTGCTACCAGAAGGGGCACTTGTGACATCAAAAGAGGCCGATAGGCCTTCGATTATGGCACTGAAAGGTCTCAGTGTCAATCTCACTTCCCTTCCGTGTAAGACATTATATGTGTTACAGAATGGGATAACGACAGAGTTGTGAGCTAGGGAGAGCCGCGCGCTCCAAGTCCTCAGTGAGAAGAAGATAAATATGGAACAACTTAGCTAGCAGCACGACGAATTGGTGTCGCAAAATCAACAGCTAGTGCAGGTGATAAACCGGAGCTGGCCATCCCAACAGATATACCAACGGAGGCGCGAATCCATAGGTCAGCAGTAGGAGTCCGCGAGGCTAGGGAGGAAACGACCAAGGTTCAACTGGAGCTGAATCTTCAGATCATCGAGCTGTGATTAAAGGCGCAACTATCCACTCCCTTAGAAGTCAGAGAATAACGCGCTAGCACTATCACAGCGGGATTGGAGGAAATTGGAGGTGCAGTGCGAGACTGCACTAGCATGTTGGAAGAATCACTTGAGGTCCTCACAACTCTGTAGGAGCACCCCAACATCCAACACTTAGAGATAGAGGCCCGAGAACTCCAACAACAATATGACAGTGTCTAAGGAACTGTGCAGATAGTGGTCCTCACCCAAAGGCTTGCGAGGATGTAGTAGGCTAAAGCACTAAAGGAGCAGGTGGAGGTGACACGACATAAGGAGGCAGTTCTCAAACTGCGCTTCCAGCCTTGGATCGACCGATGACGAGGCCTTCACCATCACGGTAGACATCAAAGGCAAGCTCAAGCATATATAGGGGATGCACACATTAATGCAGAGAAGCACTCCAGAGACAGAGGTCTTGGAACAACACATGCAACAGATCCAGCAAGAAGCAGCTTAGTGCATTGCTGACCTCCGCGCAGTTCAAGAACAATTGGAGGGACTCTACATAAAGATCGTTTTGCCGACAGAGTGACTCGAGGGCGAGTCATGATGTTTGTGTTGGGGGCCTATTGGGCATGGAATCCCCCCCAAGGCATGTTTTGGGGCTCAAAGCCCAAGTTTTTACCCAATCCTATTGTAAATCTCTGCGAATTACGGGCGCGGAGCACGAAAAGTATGATAGAGTCACAGGGTTGTCCGCCCTAGTTTTGTAATGTAATGTAGGCTGGATAGACCTACCCATGGTCTACAGACCATGAGATTGTATAAGTAGAGCAAGGCTCTAAGTGTAAAAGAAAAAAGAAGTAGAGAAATAGGAAGAGAGGCTAAGGAAGTAAGGTGAAGTGTGTCTTTGAGTCGTAGAGTAGGAGAAGGCTCTGCAGCTGAGTGCACAAAGGACTAGTAGTCCACAGCTAAGTGTGCGGACCCCGCAGCTGAGTGCGCAAGGTGGATTCAAGTCTATAACCAAAGAAGGAATTAATAAAGAGAAGTTTTATCATAATTCTGTGTATCTGTTCTTGGGTTAATGCATGTTTGATATAATTTGCAAATATACTGTTTATTTACTGCGCGCACCTGTATGAATGGTTTATGTTGTTAAGTATAACTTAAATCACGCAAGTAGGCTAAAATAATCAACTAACATTGGAATAATAGTAAGGTCTTGGGTAGTAACGCGGAAGAGCAGAGTTCGGCCCCGATTAGGGTTGTGCGAGCACAGTATAGCAGGCTGTGAGGTACAAGAAAGTGTGCGAAGAAACTTGCACGCAGGGTCAAACCATGGACCACTTGAAGTCATCAGACATCTCCAAGGAGCAGAAACTTGGTTCTATCACCCTCCCATGCTACTTTGGGTGAGACCTCAGTCCGCGCTATGCAGACTGTTGCCGAAAGGGCTAGTAGTACCGGGATTTGTTTGGTTAACTTAACTCTGAACCTGGGTCAGGCCCCTAAAAGCCAACATTAGGAATCCTCTAAAAAAGATATGGTATTTAGTCTTTTCAGCATGTTCCCCTGAAACAAAAGAGTGATTCCTACCATGTCTAAGGTCAACCGCAACACGTTTTATTCACAGTCATCCAACATCGCTATTTGACAGGTAAGGATGTATGGCATGTTTTGTAGACTGTGGCTACATAGAAAGAGCCGCAAGTGCCATGTTTCCCAGATGCCTTTTTTTCATTTGTGTTGGCTTCCTTACCGGAAACTAACTATTCCTTTGTTGTTTGGTTTTGCTAGTCACCAGCAGGGTTAGAATTTGAGGAATATGACAGGTAGATTGCATGTCACGGGTCAATTTAATTGTCAAATACGGTCGACACTCTAACATACCGGTCATGAAACAACTTTGAAATATGTAAAATGTTTAACAATTTGATTATAGTTTTACTATTAAACGTAACGTTTTACATATTTCAGAGTTGGTTAGTAATATGTAACCAAATTGTTACATATTACAAAACAACTATGAAATATGTAAAATGTTTAACAATGCTATTGTAAATGTTTACAGGTCAACTGATGCAACTGATAAAGTTGTCCATAACATTTATGCCTTTGTGGTGTTTTAAAACTTAATCAAAACACGACATAGTACTAAACCCCAAATAAATAGACTAATGAAATTTCTTACACAAAAAATAAACTTTGATCACACGTAAACTTATCGAAAAAATTAATGGATTTAATGGCTTTCACAACTTAGATAACCAATCCGAAGTAGTTGGACAATATGGATCAGTTATACAACTGAATTGTTTGGCATTTGTTTGGCCTTTCCAGACATAATAGTGTGAAGTTAGTTATTTAATGTGTTAAGATGCCAATCAAATATAAAGAATATGTGAAGAGGAGATATTACTTCAGTTACATAATGTTAAATTATAAAATATTGTTAAACTAGTATAACCACATTAAAAATATAAATGTCAAAATCTTCATTTGTATCTATCATTGATCAGAATATATAACCAAAAAACCTATTGCAATAAAAATATTATTATTAACTTTTATTTTACTTAACCCTTAAGAATCTCAAGTTTGGATAAAAAATAGAGGTGTTAATAAAATCCTCATCCACCTTAAATTGAAATAAGAAACCTTCCACTAATTAAAAGATATTGTTGATTTTTACCGTTGTTAATAATAATAAAGATTCAATTGCGTGTGTGTGTGTGCATGTGTATATATATAGATAATAAATTTATTTATCTTTATATGTTATTATTGAAATTAAAAAACAAAAATAGTTAATAATGAATAAAATTTATTTAAAGTTATTTGCATCTTACCATAAAAAACAACTTTGTATATGTATAGGTAAAAGACAAAAAAAAATTTGTACCTGCATAAGTAAATGACAAAAAAAATTGTCCATTGAGTTTAGCTTGAGCGGTTGGGAGGAATACTTATTATCCTCCCCACCTAGGTTTAACTCTAGTCAGTTTGTATGTTAACTCTATGGAATAGAGTTACTTTGTTGTGCTTTTAAAAGAGTGTGTATTGAGAGCTGACCTAGTGCCAACAACCTCTCTCTTGCAACATTGAGGCTAATGTTGACTTTCTTCCCTCAAGATACTCAATTTTTTTTGTCGATGATTGAAGAATGACCTAGTACCAACAACCTCTCTCTTATCTTCAGACTAAGAGAAAGATGACTTTCTTCCCCGAATGATACCTAATGCCTAAAATTTTTCTTTGGAAAAATAAATAAATATATAACCAAAAAATTAAATAAAAATTAAATATTATTTTTATAATACAAACAAATATTAAAATGAGTATTAAAAAGTTAATTGTAACTATCAAATCAACGGATTTATAACCACTAAAATTAATGGTTTTTTTCATGATTTTTTCAATGTAATTGGATTGGAAAGTGATTAGTAATCTGTGCTTTTCAATAAAATCATAAATTTTATTTAAAATGTAAATAAAAGTATTTTCAATAATAAAAATATATTATTTATATTAAGATTAGGAAAAGAAATTAAAAAAATAAATATATAAAAATAATTTACAATAATTTATTTATATAAGTGTTTATATAAATATTGTTTTATTTTAAAAAGTTATATAAAAATTGTAAAACCATTATGCTCTTAACCTGCAAGATGATACCGGAATACAGAATATGCGAAGAAATACACCCAGAACATAGAATAGTGAGAAACAACAGCTGGTATTTTATTATTCAGAAAGCAATGTTCACTTGCCTCTTCGAGGGGGCAACCTCCAATAGAGCAGAGCTCGATTACAAAATAAGACACGATGCTCCTTGCAGGGAGTCTCTATCCTTTATATATGACTCATACATGCAATACCATGGATCAATACCATGGTTCTTATTAGTACCATCTATCTAATAGCATGGCCCATTTGCAACTAACTGTGGTCCCATGATTAATTGCGGGTTAACCACTTACAATTATTAATATGGGCTTTATTGACTCCTTACTTAACTATAACTATGAGTCGATCCTACTACATGAATAAGGGGGTTAGGGTGGGACCCTAACATGCGATCCCCCTTAAGAATAGCCTTGTCCTCAAGGCTGACACTGCGGAAACTGCTGAAGAATAGTGGCTGGTTCCCAGGTTGCATCTTCCGGAGAGGTGTCTTTCCACTTGATGAGGACTTCCCTGATCATGCGGCCACGCAGGTGCCGTTCTCGTGTGTCTAGGACCTGTTCAGGTTGGAGCCAGATTGACCCTTCTTCATCCAATTTAGGTAGACTGGTTTGAATTCTGCAATTGTTCCCAATCACTTTCTTGAGGCATGAGACATGGAAAACTGGATGGATTTTTGCAGTGGGTGGCAAAGCTAGCTTGTAGGCCACTTCTCCAATGCGCTGAAGTACTTGATATGGTCCATAGAATTTTGGAGATAGTTTATGACAACCCTTGTCTTTGAGTGAAGTTTGCTTATATGGTTGCAGCCTCAAAAATACCTGATCCCCTTCTTGAAATTGGCGCATTGAGCGATGCTGATCTACCTGTTGCTTCATGCGGTTTTGAGCTTGATGAAGATTCTCTCCAAGATGGGCGAGCATGGTTGTGCCGTTTTGTAGGAGTTGATCCACTACTTGTACCTTGAAGCCTTGATATAAGAAGTAGGGGAAGGAGGGAGTTGACCATAAACTGCTTCATAGGGAGTCACTTTGGTGGTGGCATGATAGTTGGTGTTATACCACCATTCAGCTAGAGGCAACCACTGTACCCATAGATGTTGCTTTTCTGAAGTGAAACACCTAAGGTAGGTTTCCAGACATTTGTTGACGGCCTTAGTTTGACCATCCATTTGTGGATGATAGGAAGTACTGAGTTTTAGTTGGGTGCCTTGTAGCCTGAAGAGTTCCTGCCAAAATTTACTGGTGAAGATCGGGTCACGATCAGACACAATAGAAGTGGGCATGCCATGCAATTTGAAGATCTGATCCATGAAAGATTGAGTGACCAAAGTCGGTGTAAATGGGTGGGGTAGGGCGCAGAAATGAGCATACTTAGAAAGTCGGTCCACAACCACCATGATGACTGACTTGTTTCCCGACTTTGGAAGACCTGTAATGAAATCCATAGAAACCTCCGTCCATATAGATGCCGGGATGGGCAACGGTTGTAATGTGCCTGGTGCTTTGACTGTCTCCCCTTTGTGGCATTGATAGACATTGCATTCCGCTACAAAAGTAAGGATGTCCTTTTTCATGCCTGTCCAAAAAAATGATCTTCTAGTGCGAGCATATGTCTTCTGAAAGCCTGAATGTCCTGCAATGGGGGATGAGTGCAATTCTGCCAAAATGCAGCTTTTGAGGGTGGATGTTGGTGATATTACGACTCTGTCCTTGTAGCGAAGAATCTCATCTTGCCACGAGTAGCCCTTGGTGGAATTTGGATCCGTCTGCAATTGAGTAATGAGTTGGGAGCCCGAGATGTGAAAACCATTCCCTGCGAGCCTCTTCAATCCATTCTGGAATGGGAAGGGAAATTGTGAGCAGGGTACTTTCCTCCTCAAATTGGCGAGATAATGCATCTGCTACACTATTTTTGCGCCCTTTCTTGTAAATGATCTCATAATCATATCCCAGCATTTTCGCGAGCCATTTATTTTGTTGTGGGGAGGATAGGCGTTGCTCCAAAAAATATTTAAGACTGTGATGGTCTATGCGGATTTGGAAATGTCGCCCCAGTAAGTAAGGTCGCCAGGTATCTAATACATGTAAGATGGCCATCATTTCCTTCTCATAGGTAGATTGTCCCAGATTCTTCCCACTTAGTTATTGGCTTGTGAAGGCCAAGGGTCAACCTTCCTGCATTAAGACCACCCCAATACCCGTACCTGAAGCATCACATTCAATGACAAAAGATTTAGTGAAATCAGGTAGTGCTAAGACTGGAGTGGAACACATGGCATTTTTGAGAGCTGTAAATTCTTGTTGTGCATCATCATTCCAGAAGAATGAATTTTTCTTGAGGAGTTGAGTGAGGGGCTTTGCAATGCGACCATAATTGCGGAAAAATTTGCGATAATAGCCTGTGAGACCCAAAAATCCTCTCAGGATCTTCAAGGTCTTAGGTTGAGGCCAATCCTGCATTTCCTGGATCTTTTTGGGGTCCACCTTGACACCTTCACGCCCCACAATGTGGCCCAAATACTCAACTTCTTCCATGCCAAAAGAACATTTGGACATCTTAACAAATAATTTATGCTTGCGAAGAAGTTGCAAGAGAAGATCTACATGCTGAAGATGTGCGGCCCAAGTGCAACTATAGTGAGGATGTCATCGAAGAAGACAAGGAAAAATTTCCTAAGATATGGTTTGAGAAGGTGGTTCATAAGGCTCTGAAAAGTAGATGGGGCATTTCAAAGACCGAATGGCATGACCAGGAACTCATAATGGCCTTCATGAGTTCTGAAAGCAGTCTTTGGAATGTCAACTTCCTTCATGCGAATTTGGTGGTAACCTGAGCGAAGATACAACTTAGTGAAGAATTGAGCCCCATTGAGTTCATCCAGCAAATCATCAACAACCGGGATGGGAAATTTATCTTTGTCTGTCAACTTATTGAGGGCCCTGAAGTCTGGACACATCCGCCATTCCCCATATTTCTTGAGCACCATGACCACCGGTGATGAATAAGGACTAATGCTGGGACGAATGACACCTGCTTCCAAAAGTTCCTTGATTATCTTTTCTATTTGATTCTTTTGGGTGAATGGATATCTGTATGGGCGCACATTTGGTGGTTGGGCTCCTGGAACCAAGGTGATGCTATGATCATGTTCCCCTCGCGAGGGTGGAAGCTCATGAGGCTTGTCAAAGACTGGCAGATGGTTATTTAAAATTTGTTGCATCTTAGGATGAATCGGCAGAGAATTGGGTTTGACGGCCTGGATGGAATTAAATTGAGCTATAACTCCATGATGGCCCTTTTTTATCAATTTTCCCATCCTATGTGAGCTGATGATAGAGGGAGCTCCTGCCTGGAGTGCACGAAGGGTATGTGTGGAGTTGTTCTGCTTAAAGCTCATATATAACTCCTGAAAATCCATTGTGCTTGGCCCAAGAGTGCAAAGCCATTCAGCACCGAGGACAATGTTGCACCCTCCCATGTGTATGGCAAACATGTGGGTCTTCAACTGATAATCCCCCATTTGAAGTTTGACATTTTCACAGCGACCTTCACATTTCGTTGTTTCCCCATCTTCAATTTGGACTTGGAAGTTAGAAACTACTCGTACAAAACAATGCACTGCTTCCGTGACTTTTTGATGGATGAAATTATGTGTACTTCCACTATCAATCAAGACTACTACTGGGCGATGTTTAATAAAACCTCTGATTTTGAGAGTTTGAGGTGAAGAAATCCCTGCCAAAGCATGCAGCGAAATAACTGGTTCGTCAGGGACATTGTCCTTCTGGTTTTCCTCTTCTACCTCCTCTGGTTCCTCAAGTGGTGGGGCTTCCTCCGATGAGCTGTAATTAGTGGCATCAATTTGAAAAAATTTAGGCTCCTTGCATTTATGACTTGGGGAGTATTTTTCATCACAGTAGTAACATAATCCCTGTTTTCTTCTTTCGGCCATTTCTGTAGGTGACACCTTTTGAACCTTAAGTGTTTGAGTCGTGCTGTGAGCCTGTGGGGGGCGACCCTTGGCGGTGAAATTTGGGCAAATGGACTAGGCTGCTAACGCACGTTCCACGTTATGAGCTACCTTGCAAGCCTCTGACCATGTGGGAGGGTGGTGTAGTCGGACGTTGGCTTGTATGGCCTCTTTAAGACCACTGATAAAACATTCCGTGTAGAACGCATCTGAGAGATCCCTAGTGCAAAAAGCTAAGGCTTCAAAGGCTGTAACATATTCATCCACTGTGCCAGTCTGTCGGAGCTTAGTGAGACGACCCAAAAAAGAAGATTCCTGGTCAAAGAGCTCTGTAAGAGATTTTTTGAAGGTGACCCAAGTCATAAAACTTCCATTGCAACGTTGATGCCATTCCCACCATTGCCATCTTTCATTGTCCAAGTACATGCTCCCCACCATAAGTTGAGTCTCATTATCTAAGATGTTATTCAGATTGAATACTGCTCCATTTGTGCTATCCATGCAGCCGGGTGAGAACCATCAAATTTATGCATATCCAGCTTGGGAGGTCGCAGACGGGATTGTTGGTGGGTGCCCCAGAGGTGAAGAGAGCGGCTAGACTCACCCTTGCTGTGTCCATTGCCAATATACGCCTCCTCGTGGGCTTCCTCCTTGCCTTTAGAGAGTTTGTCAGTTAGTCTGTCAAGCTGAGCTTAGACGGATTGCAAGGATTGTTCAAGTTTGTCGATCTTCTCATTGGCCATAGTTTGAGCTCTAGTTTCTACCATGCACCGATCCTATGTACTTGAAATTTGGGACCACTCGAATTTTTTTTCACTAACAATTGAATGGTACCACCTTGCTCAGCTCGTCATCATGATTCTTATGGGCTAGATCACCAATAAGCACCCTAGGGGGTCTCAGAGATCTAAATGGATGATCGGATAGCTCTGAGCGGCGGCATCGATTACTGCTACGGATCTGATGGATCGGAAAGGCTGGTCTGCTAACTTGGAACTGCGGGACTGATGTCTGCTGCTGCTGCAACCCCACTTGCGAGATCTGATCTGGCAGAGATTGTGCATGATCTCGAGATAGAAAAGGGAACTATGGTCTCAAGGAGTGTCAGGTGCTACAGATCGCAATATACATAAGGGTCTGACAGTAGTACTCGGCCCAATGTTTCAGGGCTCTAACTAAGGAGGATCAACCATACCCTTAGCCGTACAACCTGACTACCCTATCGTACGGGCGAGTAATCTCTCCGAGTGATGTTCTCAGTGTACTGTAGCAGCAAGACAGCCGACGGTTTATCTATGGTGAGGTTTCAAAGGAGCTAGGGGGCTTCCGATATACCTAGAGGGTACTTGAGAGACAATCCGTGCGCGGTTTTGTCTAATGCGCTACTACTCGAACGGGTACCCACAGGGGTTACAAGGGAGTCCAACAAGCGTGACCACCTCTTGTATTTCCTACATGCATGCCTCCCCAAATCCGCAGGTTTATGCACTTAATGACAGATCCTGTGGTTTAAAGACACCGGAACACGTCTCTAGCCAAAAAAAAATTTGCTAAGAAATGGAGATCCCACCGGCCCTGGAAAGAGCTCTGAAACCACTTGTTATGCTCTTAACCTGCAAGACAATACCGGAATACAGAATATGCAAAGAAATATACCCAGAACATAGAATAGTGAGAAACAACAGCAAGTATTTTATTATTCAGAAGGCAATGTTCACTTGCCTCTTCGAGGGGGCAACCTCCAATAGAACAGAGCTCGATTATAAAATAAGACACGATGCTCCTTGTAGGGAGTCTCTATCCTTTATATATGACTCATACATGCAATACCATGGATCAATACCATGGTTCTTATTAATACCATCTATCTAATACCATGGCCCATTTGCAACTAACTGTGGTCCTGTGATTAATTGCAGGTTAACCACTTACAATTATTAAGATGGGCTTTATTATTGACTCTTTACTTAACTATAACTATGACTCGATCTTACTACATGAATAAGGGGGTTAGGGTGGGACCCTAACAAAAACTTAGTCATAAAAATTAATTATTTTTTTTTTACTGGGAAAGGAAATAACGAATCGATAAATTTATGAAATTTGATATATTTATTTATATAAGTGTTTATATAAATATTGTTTCATTTAAAAAACTATATAAAATTTTGAAACTTAGTCATAAAAATTAATTAAGTTTTCTTTATTCGGAAAGGATATAGCAAATCGATAAATTTATAAAATTATCCCACACTCTTTGCAACCTATTAACCTTACTTTAGTCATCTATCCACTTTTTCATTCAACTATGTAAAGATATATAAGTGAAAGAAATTAAAAAGGAATGAACCAGCTATTAGTCCAAGTTGATCTTTCATTGGTCTAATCATTATATCATGAATCTCATTAACATATTGCATTCTTATTATTATTAAACTATGTAAAAATATATAAGTGAAAGAAATTAAAAAAGAATGAACCATCTACGAGTCCAATCTGCTGATCTTTCATTGGTCTAATCATTATATCATGAATCTCATTAACATATTTCATTCCTTTTATTATTAATGAAATTTTTCTAAATCTCTAAATTCGAAAATAATAGGCATTTGGGTTAATTTATGCAGTTTGACATTGAAAAGTTGATCTCTAAGTTAAATTAATATATATTATTAATAATAAATCTATGTAATTAAATGTGGATATATGTACGATCAATATATAATAATAAATTTATATATAAATTTATGTAATTAAAGGTTAATAGGTGTACTATCTAATAATAGTCACTTTTAAAAGAATGAAAGATAAAGTAATTATTAAGAAAAAAATGATATAAATATTTATATTAATAGAGAAGATGAATCGGGGATAATGTCACATAGTTAACTAATTTAGATTTATTGCATTCTTATTATTATTAAACTATGTAAAAATATATAAGTGAAAGAAATTAAAAAAGAATGAACCATCTACGAGTCCAATCTGCTGATCTTTCATTGGTCTAATCATTATATCATGAATCTCATTAACATATTTCATTCCTTTTATTATTAATGAAATTTTTCTAAATCTCTAAATTCGAAAATAATAGGCATTTGGGTTAATTTATGCAGTTTGACATTGAAAAGTTGATCTCTAAGTTAAATTAATATATATTATTAATAATAAATCTATGTAATTAAATGTGGATATATGTACGATCAATATATAATAATAAATTTATATATAAATTTATGTAATTAAAGGTTAATAGGTGTACTATCTAATAATAGTCACTTTTAAAAGAATGAAAGATAAAGTAATTATTAAGAAAAAAATGATATAAATATTTATATTAATAGAGAAGATGAATCGGGGATAATGTCACATAGTTAACTAATTTAGATTTATGTTAAATTTGGATTTATTAAACATCTTAGAGAATTTATTTTTTATAGTTGTAATTTATTTTTTAACGTACAAAATTTATGGAAAAAAGTTTCATCCTAGAAATAAATTTAAGGATTGTTATTATGAATTTTTTCCTTTAATGTTTGTAATGATTGTGTTAAACTCACTCACACATACATTCACAACAGGTCACCCCTATATAAGTAAAAAAAATTACAAAATTATATACTCCTATGTCTTCTCTAAGTTAGTGTCTATGTTCTCAAAAAGTGAAATGTATTAATTCATATTAACTTGTGCTCGTTAAACTTGTCTTTGAATTTATACCATAGATGACTGCACAAGAATCTTTTATATTCCTTTTAAATTTTAAATTGTTATTTAACAAAATGTCGATTTGAAAGGCCTCTAACGTTTTGTTTTGTTTTGAAGAAAGAAAACATGCATTGAGTGATCTCATTTAGAGACAAATACCATGCCTAAAATAGTTATTATGTCCAAAAATTGTATGACCTCTCCTTAGTAACTATCTTGTCATAAAGCTAAATATGTGCAAGCCACCTTATCTTGTTTTTGAAAAAAGTTCCTTTCACTTACACCAAAGATAGTTTCATTGATTCAAATTTGATCATTATATTTTTGTTCATCCAAATTCATGATTTCAAGGTGCGAAAATCAAAGAAGTTGACTTATAGGAGACGTTTTAGCGACTGGATCCATTTTGGAGAACCATGGTCATAATCCTTCCAGGGCTACTTTAACATTTTAAATGACATTTTTTTGGCTAAAAAATTTCCGTGCAAGTGTCGCACCCCCTAACGCTATTATACACTCTAAGAGCTTTCCAAATCATATCAATCATATTTTGGATGCAAAAGTTATTTCTCCTAAAAGATGGCATATTGTATTTGACCACCTAATCCGAGAGGGTGTCATTTCATCCCCTATTACTCGTGGGAAAGGAGCTAGCCACATGGGTCCTATAAAGAAGACTCTAGAATGATTTAATTTTAATTCATATTAAGGGATGGATGGGCCAAATTTGACCACTATTTCACTATCAAGTTATGTTATAACTAGGTTACTAGGAGGAAATGGGGTTCAATTCTATTTTAGTGTGTTTTGTTCCATAATAGAGAAAAGTAGCTGAGTAGATAGAGAGAAGGAAGAACAAAGAGGGTTTTTTCTTTTGTAGAATCTCATGAACCATATGTCTCACTCCTTTATATTTTCATGATTTCCCTATTGGGTATGTGTTATATTCTTTCCATGACTAGCCTTACGTGTTGTTACGTTGTGCTAGGGGGTCGCAAGGGGGGTGGTAGCCCCCCTTGCTAGGAGGTTTGTAGGGGGGAAGCACCCAAAAAACAATTATGTGGACCCAAGGAAGGGGATCAGACCCAAATATGGTGGGTGGACCTACCATGTTTTGTGCATGGTTTTTGCACATGGTTTTGGGTATGCTTTCTTTTTCTGATGGTATTTTGTAGATATGATCAAGGGAACTATGGTTATGTTCTAATCCAGGGTTAATGGATTGGGTTTTATCAATGCTTCAACGTGTATATATTGTATTGTAACATTGAAAGGAATATAATGAAAAATCAATCTGGTTTTCCTAGTTTGGGTTCCAAGAGAAAGTATGTCTATATTTTGTTTTCTTGACATTATATATTGTTATGTTTTAAGAATCTATATGGAGGTGATTTCTGTACAAGGTTAAGGTCTACATTCCATACAAAGAAAGATATAACAAAACAACCTTACCTCCTAGTTGGGTTTTCTCTTGAAAGGGTTTCCCAAGTCATATCTTATTACTATTATGGTTTGTGAGTGATTTTTTTCATATTGCATGCATAAGAAGAAAATAGTAACTTAATAAATCCAAAAAATCAAAGGAAATTAACCTTCATAGTATGAATTTCATATTTCTATATATTTTTATTGAATTTATTGTGATGAATTATCTAGTCGAATATCCATGGAATTTTATAGATCATATTGGTACATCAAAGCATGTTTTTTGGGTATATTCTTTGGAGATGTAGGGAATAGTATTGGTTTAAGAGAAAAGCCATCAAAGGCTATCCATGCTTAATAAATCTAGTTATAATAATCATAGAAATCTAATAGAGGAGAGATTCACAAGGCTAGAAGAGTAGGTCATAGGTATTATCCATAATATGAACCTCCTTATAGTGGCTTTAGCAAACAAGCCTCGAATCAAAGAAGATGGAGGTTCCAACTCAGAAGTCGAATTAAAAGGAAAATTAAGGGATCGAGAAGAACTAGAGGAGGAGTCTAAAAGAATGAATCAAAAAAGCAATCACCCAAAGAAATATAAGAAGTACGAAAAAATAGTTTCCACAACATACAAGTGCAAAGATATCAAAAATCATTACTAAAACTATAACATTGATGGTCACACAGAGGAGAAATGTTATAAACTACATAAAAAATTCAACTTGAAGAATTGGAAGAAGGGAAAGAAGAAGAAAAATGTCAAGGCAACAAATTCAAGAAATCAAGTGGAAAGTAGCTCAGATGTGGATGAGAAGATTGTTTACATATCAATGTAGAAAGGGGTGAATTGAAGTAGCCTTTAGCAATAGGAAGTGAAGGAGATTACCAAACTCTTTAATATAAAGATACAAACTAAGAAGACAAAATTTGATGCTCCGACTCAAGATCACAAGTGGATCTCATTGTAGTAGAGATGGCCAAAAAACTAGGGTTGGAGGTTCCAGATCATCCTATCCAATATCTATTAGGATGGATAAATAAGGATGCAAAAATTAAGGCTACAAAGCAATGTAAAGTAAAATTTTCTATTAATGTGTATTTTAGTGATGAAGTAGAATTAGATGTAATTACACTTGATATATGTGGAGTGATGTTTGGGAGTTTCTCTATGTGTATGACAAATGTGATCTTAATATAAATATTCAACCAGTACCATCTCATTAAGGATAAAAATCCATCACCATTAATGCACACAAGAGAAAGTCTAAAATTTCACTAGTAAGGACCAACCAAGATAATAAACTTATCAGTTCTAGTAAGAAATATCTTTTAATGTTTCTAAGAGAAACTAAGTTTGTAGAAGACTTAGTGAGAGAAAAAGAATCCATGGAGGGGTGCACTAGGTACCAAAGATGACAATCTGAAGAGTTTCTATAGGCATACAAGGGGGTGTTCGAGGAGCCTAAAGGGCTACAAACCAAGAGGGAACTCGAGCATTAGATCGAACTGTTGTCATGTAGGTTTAATCCTATATAATTGATTGCTTCAAATATATTTGTAACACCCCCTCCCAAATCTACCCAATGTAGCCATGCCAACCATGTTAAACATGAGGAGAGATGTTACTGTAATCAAATTCGACCTCATATGTCACCTTAAGGAAGTGGAATCGATGAAACATCACATACAATCATCCAACATCATCAAAAAAACCCTAAGGAGACATGTTAGCTACTCAGACCGCCTATCCCTATGTCTTAATGTTATTCTGTAGCTATTTTCTCTCATGCTATGGGAAATGGAATGACCAGAAACCCAAATTTTCTCTCACAGGCTTGTCTTCCAGTGACAGTAGATCAAAATTGCTAGTTCTATGCCAACGACCCTAGGATTTAAGCCACTTTTCTAGCCCATAATCCTGGCCTCTGCCCAGAACTTGTTGTAACTTCCAGAATTCATTAAAAATATGATAACATTGTTGATCAATCAAAATCACCCTTAGGGATAGGCCTGCGCATCCCCAACTAGGACTGACATTTTGTCAAACACTTGGCATAAATGCAACCTACAGGTCTAGGATACAAGATAGAGCTTAAATGACTGAAGCAACTTATGACACATAACCAAAAGGATTACCTCGTTCTCCATTGAACTACTACATCATCAATTAGGTCTTGCATCCATCCATTTAACATTTACATGTAAATACATGAAATAACCATGACAGAATCCAGTCATTCAACCATGCTTATAACCAACATAAAATCATATAAATATCAGAGATATGACAACCATTAAATCCACATATAAATCAATACAAAAGTAATAGAAATTAGCTTTTATTAATCATAGGCAATCCGACCAGTTTCATGAATTCCATGTACCACCCGACCATAGACATGGCTAAACCAAATCTATCTTTCAGCCAGTCACCCCCGTGCCATATTCCAAGCATGAATGTGGGATCTCATAGAACAACCAATCCAAGAAAAACCAAGGCTATCTAGAGGTTAAACCACCTCCATCCTCATCAAACCGCGACCATGCCAAAAATGTTGCTATTATCACAATTGAACAGAACATAGAATGCCATCCAGAATCCATCACTATCCTTGAGGAATTTTTCATCTCCTTGTCTCTCAGGATTTACTGCAATCCAAACCCGGATCACTAAGCCCTAAACCGATACCAGTCTCTCAGGCTTTACCATAATCCAAACCTGGATCACTGGGCCCTAAACCAAGACTTCTCCCTCAGGCTTTACCATTTATCCCACCAAAACCAGTCAAGGGATTCCTAGGCCTTTGGGAATGAACCTTGAGACCACCTCCACCCCGGATTATAAAATCCATCCAATAAACCAAAGCTCAAAAAACGAAATAAACATCCCAACATACCATGGCATCTGGAAAAAGACTAGACTAGGTTGAAATCCACTGTCATAACCCGACAAAACCATGCCACCAACAGCAAGAGAACCATACACCAACATGCGAGGCCATGCATGTCCAAACCAGATGGGAAATCACATATGCAAAAGGTTACTTACAAGTATTCCTGCTAAAGCTGCTTAAGTCCTGCTTTCCTTTCCTTTATCCATGCTTTATTTTCCTTTCCCTTTGCTTGTTTTTCCTTCCTTGATCCAAAGATAGAGTGCTCCAAGAAAACTCTGAGTGACCAAGAGTGAGAGAGAGAGAGAGAGAGAGAGAGAGAGAGAGAATAATGAGAGAGCTCCAAGCTTGAACTAACTAAGAGCTTACACTGTGAAGACCTACCAACTGATCCTCATAAGCCTTTTTATTACTGAGGCTCTAATTTCTTCATTTTCCATTATTTTCCTTCAATTTCTTCCTCACATGAAACCTGTGACCTTTTACCTTCCTTTTCTCCTAATTTCCTTTATTTTCATAAATAAATGTGCAAAAAATGCCTTTTCCTTAGCCTTTGCCAATTTTCCTTAGACAAAACACACATCTAGTAATGCTCACTAGGATATCTTTTCCCAACATTCAACTTAAAATAAGTGTCCCTTACCCATGGTCTTATTTTTCCTTTATTACCTTTATTACAGGAAATTTTCACCAGGGTTGTTATAGAACCCTCCCCCTTGGGGAACACCATCCTCGGTGTTAAATCACACCAAGACCTCAGCAAAACCATTGAAAAGAAACATACTGCCCATGGAGCTTTATAACTTAGCTTGTTGCAGTAGTTAAAATGAAAGACTTTCTTAAAAGAAAAACATCATGACAACATGACAAGATAACAACCATTCCGCATATTGGAGCTTTATAACATAGCTCATTATGGTATTTACATCAACCACATGTAAACATATGCACATTTGCTAAACCAAAAAATAAAATGCTATGATGCCCATATCAATCATCAAGGGAATCCAGAGGATCACACCTCCACCCTCAAAGTAGTGTCAGGATTCACCTCCTTCCGAGGAAGTCCAAAATCCACTGCCACAATCAAAGTTGCATCCAATGTCTAGCACTATAATCCTACGCAACTTTTCCTCTCAGTGAACAGTTATTGACCCATTGTTCCAGGGCACAATCCCAATGTGCATCTGATTCCATCTGGCAATGCTAATGACAAAAACCAATATATATCTGCAACCTTCCCTTCTTTGCTACACAATCCCATGGGAAATCTGGTCACCCCCTTCCGTGTAGGCACTCACCTTCTATGTTTCCTGAAATCCCCTATCTCAATGTTGAAGCCCCGAAAATCGGGTCTACAACAAGGGGGATACCCACCCGGTCCGGACCTTGGTTAGCAGCTCATTTTCCGTTTGGTATAGTGGGTCTGACTGGGGATATGGGACCAGTTTCCCAATTGATGTGTGTGTGTGTGAAGAATTGATATTTCCTTTCTAAAAGTTCCTAAGTGAGATGCTCTAATTCTAACTCTAATCTAATAACATGCAAATTGTATTCTAATAAGAAAAAATATCTAAGTCTACACTAACCCAAGGTGTAATCCTTCTGTTATGCGATCTAAAATGATTTCAAATAACAATTGGTAATAAAGATCATTCAACTGTTATGAGAAAAGAATTCAATAAAGATGAACCACTTCGTATAAAAAGTTAGACGAAACAGTTGTGAAAAACATATCGCATAATAAGTTACTCATACATTAAGCATAAATAAATAGCTATCACCATACAGAAGTGCCAAATGATAACTCAGACATTCACGCATCAATATATAAACAACTGAACATAAATATCACTTTTAACACAAAGGCAGAAATAGTTAAGAGATAGAAGTACCATTTATAACTAGTTCTACTCATGAGCTTCAAGCGATAATGATTTATCTCTTCTTAATCCAACATCCACTAAGAGTACAGAAGTGCAACATTAGTAGTAGATATTAAATACAGATATCAATAAATCATGTTCCATTCATTCATCAAAACCTCCTCAGAGGGTACAAAAGTGCATGTTCTGGGGATAAATTTTTGACAAATTTCAGGACCCTTCTCTAAATGCATGAGAAGGGTTTAAATACTAATAACTAAATCTAAAAATAACTTATTACAAAAATGTAGGATACAGTTTAAATGACCGTCCTTTTTTCAGGCAAAAATAAAGCAAAATTAATACTAATATTGAATCTAAAACTAACAACTAACTATTTTTGTATCTGGTCCTTGAAATCGCAAGCATTCAACATTTTCTTGAGAAGATTCGGATGACCGACTTTAGACTTTAACTGTCCTGCAAAAACGGAATCAGCGAGAGCTGGCACCATCTTCTCGACAGAATTAATGATGCATTTAAGAGTCATACACTGGCTGTGTGGTTTTACCAAATACGCCCAGTAATAATCCCAATTCAACTTAGTTAATCTTTTGATTGATTCTGCCTTTTCTTTAGCCTTCTGTCTCCAGCTTGTCTGTAATTGTTTTGCATATGTACATACCATATTGAAGATGTTTCAGACAATTACTACTGGTTTTAGGATTCAAGTTTTACTTTTTATTTAACCTCTAGCGTTCTTTTTACAAATTTCTGGGCTTACAGGTGACTAAGCAATTAGAAGCTTTCCTTTTCAAGAATTTTTGCCTAGGCGCTAATCGCGCATTGAAAACTACCTCCATTTCTTGATCCGGGCTTCCTTGGTGCGTTTTTCACCTTTTACGCATTTTCTTATAGCGGATATAAATCTCAAATTTTGTGAAAATAATGATTCCATAAGCTCTTGACCTTGAGTTTTAAATTGTTTGTTTTTTATGTCAGCACTGTCCAGTACCCATTTAACCATGTCTGTGTATGGGAGAATTTTGGGACTCGCCGCTATCTGGTGTAAAAACGAACAAGCTAAATCTGTAATGGATGCCTCAGAAGGACCATGTGAGCCAACAGTAGCCGCAACCTCCATCACTTTAGGATTCTCTTCCTCAAGTAGACTATACATGCCTTCCCAACTAGCAATACCAGCGTCTCTGTTACAGGCAATGTCTATATACAAGGGCACCATTTCTTTCTCTTCAGAGCTTGGGGCTTTGCCTTTCTTCCTCATAATATCCTATATACTGCTTTGTAATTCTTTGTTCTTCATTCCTGCAGTTTACAAGTAAGGTGAAAGTAATGACAAGAAAAGGTGACAGGAAAGCTTTAAATGCTAAAGACATATAAAATATACCACCTTACGTGAAATGGCTCTTTGATAAGCACAAAACCATATTCCATTAACAAATAGCAACTAACTCATTAATTAGCATTAACGCGCATAACCAGGTCTTGGTTTATGGAAACAATTTTCTCAAATAATGAGCCCTAAAGATTTGCAATGAAGCGATTTTGTGATTTGCTTCGCAATATTGCAGATCGTTGTGTCGTAATATCGCAATATCGTTCTATCGCTTTACCGGTAATATCGCTTTGCCGTTTTATCACAAAATCGCAATATTGCAATATCACAAAATCGCAATATCGCAATATCGCAGGAGCGTGGCATATGACAATTTTTTATTAAAGTGTTTTCTGTGAAATGCGATTTTGCGATATATGCCATCGCATATCGGCAGTTTAAAGTTTTTCAATGTAAGTGATTTTTTAGACATGCGATGCGATAAATGTTTTCTTAATGTGTAGTTTCGCATCATGATCTCGCAATCTTAGACTTCTGCTTGCAAGGAGGTATCTTGTTATCCTTTTTGCGATGTGATTTTTCTTAAGGAAAGATTTTGTCTTACCTTATCATGAAACTTAAACTTTTTAGATTTTCAAGGGTATTTTCCTAAGTTTATGATGGTAAGTTTTATTGAAAAAGGAAGTTCAAGTACTAATTGATTTTTAAATTTTTTAACTAAGGTCCCCCACTTATTTAGTATTAGTAATAACACCAAATAAGAAGGGGGGGTTGTTGCTAGCCACAACACTCGTGTGATCCATCCCTTGGCAAGGCTTCCTTGCATCGGAAGATACAAAACCAATGCATATACCTACCTTAAAACCATCATACTGATCATAGCATGCTCATGATAATCAATGGACACTATTGGGTACCAGTGTCCCATAAGGCTCTGCTCATAAGGTACTTTGCCAACATACTACTGAATGTTCCAATTTCTTTTGTTGTTGCTGCTGATTCTTGCAGTCGATTTCAACCACCAAACTAGGCATGTTCATGCATTCCTGTTCCAAGCACATAATTTCCATTAGATTCAAATAAATTGAAATAACCTCAAATCATACCTCATTGGTAGTTCATCAATAAGGTACATTTGCAATCCTATTTGCTTACTGTCACAACAAGTCAAACTAACTATTTGATCAAAACATCATGTATAAACATATCACATCTAGTTAGATCAAAATGCAACCATCATAGATCAAAATCATAAGTCACATGTGACCAACATAAACCCAATCATAAATCACATGTAATCATCATAGACCATAATCATAAATCACATGCATATTAAAACTGAAATAAAATACTAATACTTATCCTTTAATCAATCCTTAGCTTCCACCTTTTTCTTTATTATGTATGCACTCGGGATCGATTGCCACACCAGACAAACACCTAGTGCCTTCTCCTCAGGCATGTGCACCTACACGTAGTGTGCATCACACACATCATACAACACCATGAAATACCTGCATCTACATCAGTGTCATATGTAACACATGTACATAGTACCACCTGTACACTGCAACCACCTGTACAATGTGTGCACAGAATCACATGCACATAGCACCACCTGCACAAACTGTACACAACACCACATGTACAATGTACCATTGTAGAACATGTACAAAATACCAAATGTGCACTGCCTCACATGCACAACATGTACACAACACCACATGCACACAACACCATATGTACATAGAACCATATGTACAACATGCATATAACACCATGTGTACATAGCACTGCATATCCAACATGTACATAACATCGTTTGTACACGGCATTGCATATCCAACATGTACATAGCACCATATATACCCAACATTGCATATGAAATATTCATACAACAATATATATACCATATTATACATAACATTGCATAGACAACATGTACACATGCTATGTATACACAACACCGCATGTGCATAACATCCTAGATGAAACATGTACAACATATACAACATATGCACAACAATAATACTTCACATCCAAAAGCACACTGTCTCTACAAAGAAACCTTTCTCCCATTTTCTTATCTATGCTTGTCCTAGCATGTTGCAAACCACACTACTTTCATTTCATTGTTGTATCCCTCGGTATAACTTGTCCATAACATAGACAATATACTCACATAATATCAACTCATAAACACATTATAATGACCTCATAGATTTTTCATGACTACTCTTCCCACTTAATTCCTCATATCCAAGAACCTATTCCTACCATTCACTTTTGTAAGCAATCATTCCTCCATAAGGACGATCCTTTATGAGTTTGTCAAATAGTGACATAGATACATCGGTACATGCATATATATACATAAACATTAGCACAAAACAATCATCATCCCGTCATACAATGACATACATACACACATACATGTATACATATATAAACATCAACATAATCATGATCATAACATAATTATTGGATATCAAGGTCAAAGTTAAGAGAACTTCCTTTATTCATGCACAACATGCACAACATCAAGAACAACAATTCCCAACATATTCAATGCATCCGACACCTCAGATCCATTTACTTTACCTTTTTTGGTTACCTTTCTCATGTCTGTACTGCCACTATCCATTTACCACAATGGACCTAGCCAGTCCAACCGATTGTCATAGTCTTACATCCCGTTGTGCTTATTCATGCACCGAGATTCATCCATGTCTTACATTATCTTTTGGGTACCACACATCTCTCTCGAGCTCCATCAACTTTTCCTCTTCCCCAAACCAACTCCCCAGACTCAAAACATAAAAGGAAAGCCAAGAAACAAACAAGAATAAAACCATAAAAACCAGTAACGACACGACACTGCAACAAAGTGGCATATATATGCACCAGACGCGCACAAAAAATTGTAAATGTAAAAAGACACTATGAAAGCACATGGAATGTAAGTGTAAGAGATACACATTCAACTGACATGCATGCATGACCAACACATTCACCCAAGGAGAGGGAAACCATGATCTGCTACCACTCTGTAACACCCCCTCCTAGGTCTACCTAAAGTAACCATGCCAACAGGGGTAAACATGAGGAGAGATGCTACGACAATCATATTTGACCTCCTATGTCACCTTAAGGAAGTGGAATTGATGAAACATCACATACATTCATCCAAAATCATCAATAGAACCCTCAAAAGATAATTCAACGACTCAGATCGCATGTCCCTCAATCCCACTACTATTCTACATCTCTTAGGCCATAATCACTCTCATGCTATGGGAAAGGGACCGACCATAAATTTAGATTTTCTCTCATAGTCCTTCCTGCCAGTGAGTGTGGACCACAATTGCTAATTATGTGCCAACGACTCCAGGATTTAAGCCACTTTTCTAGCCTAGAATCATGGCCTCTACCGATAACTTTTTGTAACTTCCAAAATTCATTAAAAACGTGATAAAAATGTTGATCAATTAAAATCACCCTCAAGACTAGGCCTGAGCATCCCCAACAAGGACTGACATTCTATCAAACACTTGGCATCAATGCAACCTACAGGTCTAGGATACAAGACAAAGCATAATTGACTGAAAAAACTTATGAAACAAAACATAAGGAATCTCCTTCTCCATTGAAATACTACTTCATCAATTAGGTCTTGCATCCATCCATTTAACAGTTACAAGTGAACACATGAAATAACCATGAAATAAACCAGTCATTCAACCATGCTTATAACCAGCATAAAATCATATAAATATTAGAGATATGAAGGCCATTAAATCCACATAAATCAATGCAAAAGTAATAGAAGTTAGCTTTTATTAATCATAGGCAATCCGATTAGGTTTGGGACTTCCACGTACCACCCGAACATACACATGGCTGAACCAAATCTCTCTTTCAGCTATTCACCCCCATGCCATATTCCAATCATGAATGTGGGATCTCATAGAACAACCAATCCAAGAAAAACCAAGGGAATCTAGAGGTTAAACCACCTCCACCCTCATCAAAATGTGATCACGTCAAAATTGGTGCTCTGATCACAACCGAACATAACATGGAATTCCATCCAAAATCCCTCACTATCCTTGAGGAATTTTCTGTCTCCTTGTCTCTCAGTATTTACCACAATCCAAACTAGGATCATCAGGCCCTAAACTGAGACTAGTCTCTCAGGCTTTACCGCAATACAAACCCGTATCACTAGGCCCTAAACCGATACTTCTCCCTTGGGCTTTACCATTTATCCCACCAAAACCTTTCAAGGGATTCCTATGCCTTTGGGAATGAACCTTGAGACCACCTCTGACCTAGATTCTAAAATCCATCTAGCAAACCAAAGCTCAAAACCCAAAAAAACATCCCAACATACCTTGGCATTCGGAAAAAGGCTAGGCTAGGCTGAAATCCACTGTCATAAACTGAAAAAACCATGCCACCGAGAGCAAGAGAACCATAGACTAACATGCAAGGCCATACATGTCCAAACCAGGTAGGAAATCACACATCAAAAAGGTTACCTACAAGTATTCCAGCTGAATTCACTTGAGTCCTCCTTTCCTTTCCTCGATCCTTGCTTGATTTTCCTTTCCTCAATCCTTGCTTGATTTTCCTTTCCCTTTGCTTGTGTTTCCTTCCTTGATCCAAAGCTAGAGTGCTCTAAGAAAACTCTAAGTGACCAATAGTGACAGAGAGAGAGAATAATGAGAGAGCTCCAAGCTTGAACTAACCAAGAGCTTACACTGTCAAGACCTACCAACGGATCCTCATAAGCCTTTTTATTAATGAGGCCTCTAATTTCTTCATTTTCCATTATTTTCCTTCAATTTCCTCCTCACATGCAACCTATGACCTTTTACCTTTATTTTCATAAATAAATGTGCCAAAAATGCATTTTTTCCTTTTAATGCCTTTGCTTTAGCCTTTTCCAATTTTCCTTAGCCAAAACACACATCTAGTGATGCCCACTAGGATATCTTTGCCCAACATTCAGCTTGGAATAAGTGTCCCTTTCTTGTGGTCATATTTTTCCTTTATTAAATTTATTACATGAACTTTTCACAAGGGTTGTTACAATATTTTTATTAAGAAACAAAATGTGTCATGGAAAAAACACGCATTAACATTGATATTTTATCTCAGAAACCAAAACTCAGAATATATATTTTAGTATATATTCTTCTTTATTGTATTTCAGTACAACATACAAAACACACAACATCCATAAACCACCAATCCATTTACCCTATATTATAATAAATCTATACTTCATGAATTAAAACTATAAAACCATTGTAAAAACCACAATGCACCACAAAAACACTAAAAGAAAAAATTGTGTGCCAAAAAACCATAAAAATTTAATGCAGAAAACTGACCAATTTTTTTTTCTTTAGGGGAATTTCCCACAAACCCACGTAAGGGGGACTCCACCCCCTCATGTGCCAATGAATTAGGTAGGGTATTTCCCCCCTGTGAACCCATCGAATAGTAGGGATTCTACCCTCCTATGATCCCCCACTGTGCCTAACACAACATACAACATATAGGGATAGTCATGCGAATAATATAACAAATACCTAACATTCTCCCACTTGTTTTATTTTCACACTATGGGTCACAAGAGTAAATGATTATTAATCTAGGGAAATAATTCCCATTGTTTCTCTACACCAATATAACTTTGTAGCGCCCAAAGATTTGGTTGATGAATTTGAAACATTCTTCAAAATCTCCACCTTCGCCAACAACATTTTTTTTCTTCAGTCATCTCTCATAAAATTATACTAAACATCAAATTATTTGTCTTAGAACAATAGACTAGGTTCTTTGCTAGGAATATCACACTTTAACTATCACAATCTATCCTCATAGCTTGATGTACCAATCCAATGCATGAACGCAATATTTGCAACCATATTGCTTCATTACTTGCATGTGTTGCTACTATATATTCATATTTTATTGTTGAGTGTGCCACTACAGGTAGTCTCTTTCTCACCCAATTGATTGCTTCTCTAAATAGGTTAAACACATACCCATTTGTACATATTTTATGATCTAGATGTCCAGCCAAATTTGTATCAACAAAGACATGTATGCCCAACAATTTATCCCACACTATCTCCAACCTTGTTCTTCCTTGGCAGCACAATCCATAACTAGTAATGTCATGAAAATACCTAGAAACCCTCTTTATTATTATCCAATGTTCCTTCCCTAGTTTTGACATGTACTTACTCAACACTCCCAATGCATGTGCAAAGTCTAGGCTAGTAAGACCATTCCATACATCAAAATTCCAATCGCACTAGCATATGGAACATGGGACATGTCCTCTTACTCTTCTTGTGCCTTAAGACATTGTTTTGCAGATAACATTACACTTAGAGGAACAAGGACCTTTACTAGTTTACATTCCTGCATATTAAGCCTCTCAAAAGTTGTCTCAACATTATTCCTCTTATTTAACCAGAGTTTCATGTTTTTCTAATCTCTTTTAGTTTCCATGCCCAAAACGAAATTTGCAACACCAAGATACTTCATGTCAAATTTAGAGGAAAACTAAGTTTCCACTTCCTAGATGGGTTCCCTATCATTTTCAATCAACAAAATATCATCCACATACAACACCAAATAAATAATATTATCACCAACTAATTTGAAATACACATAGTGATCCACCCCACTCCTTATGGATCCAAGTCCTAAAATATAAATATCACATTTTTTATACCACATACTTTGTTATTCATTTTAACCCATACAGTGACTTTTTGATCCTACATACTAGCTCTTTCTATCCTTTAACAACAAAATATTTTTGCCACTTCATGTAGATATCTTCTTCCTAATCTCGATGTAGGAATGATGTCTTCACATCCATCTATTCTAATTCAAGAACCAAAATAAGTAACAAAAAATAAAATAAATCTAATAGAAGTTAACATGGCACTTAACGGTACCAAGCATCCTTTTAGCTCTTTTTTCGGGCTCATTAAAAGCTCATGAAAAAACACTATGTATTTAGCATGGTACTACCTCTTCTTCGAGCTCATTAAAATACGAAGAAGACACCTTATCAAGTATCGTTTTATCTAATTTTTTTGGCTTTTTAACTTTGAATGAAAAAAAAAAACTCTCAATCTTACTTGTCTTCTATTTCATGCTCTTTAAACCAGTATGGATATACCAAACAATAAAAAGATAAAAGGGCAAGGGAGGGGATCACTTTTTCCATTATATTAGTAACAATGGCAACATCAATCATGTCACCCTTAAACATGGCATCTATTTCCATCCATACCTTATAGTTGGCTTGTAACTTTCCTCGGATTCATACAATGCATTGGGTCATTTTAATCCTCTGGTTAGTTACTCTTCCAGTCATCATGGAGTGTGCTTCAATACCTCCATTTTTTATAATATCATGAGGTGCTCATTAGTAAATTTTTCAAAGTCACTTTAGCATCATTCCATTACATTTTTAAGGGAAGTCTAAACCTTAGTTGGCCATTTATTTTCCTTGTTGACCTTTTTATGTCAGTCATCCTTGTATTAGTTGTACCTAGCTTCACCCATTTACATCATCTTTCATCCAATTAAATTTTGATTTATGGGGATACATTAAGGCCCTCCTTTAACAAATCTTCTCTTGTTGACTTCAACTCATTTTTTAAGAGTTTAATCTAGGAACTAGTAGAAACTTGGAGCTTATAGATATTAATGGCATGCTTCCTTGTAGTCAATAATGAGTTTAACTCATTAACTCCTGATAGGTTGAATCCACAAGTGTTCAACATTAGCAAATTTATTCAAACTTTGTTGGTTGTGCTAGGTACCTTGGGGTCCATTTTCATCATTGGTGGGTCCCTTCACATCTGTTATCAGTATCCATTAAAAACTAGTAATCAACTAGTTTATACCATGTTAAACATCAACTCATTCATTGCAATGTTATAGATTCATACCATTGGGGTCAAGTAGAATAACTTGGGGTAGGGACATATCACTCTTATATGACACCCTTCCCAAGATAAGTTGGAGTTATGTATCGTTTTATGCACTTAAGGGCTACTTTGGGGCACCTCTCTTCTATGTGTCCATAGTCCTATTGGTGTATACCGCGACATAGATACACATTGTATTTGTTGGTGGCTAAGATATTCTAGTTTATTGCATGGGTCCAAGTCCTTTGGTATCAAATCCTTCCTCACCTTTTGATACATGTTTTCCTAATTCATTTCATCCATTAGTTTCTCTTTTGACCCATGCATGAGGGGGAATTTTTTATAGCCCATTTTTATGACCTTATGTCAAATAGAGGTGTTGGAATTTTGGGTAGGTTAGAAGATATTTACGAGAGGGAAATCCACCAAAGGAATTGGTTGGGTAATTTACCCAAAATTGGGATTTTGGACCCAAAGTAGTGGGTTTGGGACCTAAAGAAACTAATTATTTATTCTAATGGGTTGAGAGGCTAAAACCCTAAAGATCTAGAATTTCCTATGCCGAGAGAAAATAATAAATTGAGATCCTATGGAGAGGATGATTGTATCTCAAGTGAGATGGACTTCGGTTAAGGAGTTTGTTTTCCCTAAAGGAGTCGCAGACCATAGAGAGAGATAGATGAATTTAGGAGAAAATGGGTGGTTTCTAATGAAGCCAAGGTTTTTTCTGCATGGACGAGTTTAGGTGTTTGTTTGAATTTGTCCCAGTGAAGGATAAGATCTCTATGGTTAAGAAATATTGGTTTGGAGATATGCTTTGTCCAAGAAGACCAATATCTGGAGCCACTAAAGAGATCTAGTCGATACCTATCTAGAGGACTATTAGTAGCTTCAATTGCATCTACAAGCAAGCCTAAGGGTGTGGGTCAAGGTGATTTGTCAAGAGTAGGATAATTGAGGCCTAATAAGGTGTAGGAAAGGGTGGCCACAACCAAGAAAGGGCTCATTGCAGGATTATAATTGAGGCCACTAGTCAAGAAGAAAACCAAAGCTAGAAAATAATCTTGTGTGGATAAGCTGGGGGAAAAGCATGGTATTCAAGCCTAGAACTACCAATCCATCCTTGAGAAGAAGGGGTCTTGTCTGTTGGGCGTATGTCTGTTGGTATCCTTAAGGAGGCTCGAAGCCCTATGTCTATAAAAGGAGGTCTAAAAGGGCCTAATATCAGTTTCATCCCTCGGCCTTGCCTTGTAGTAGGGATGAGAGGCTTCAAGAGGAAGATAAAGAGGCCTAAAGCCTCATACCAATGGTAGAAGGAAGATCGAAGTGAATCTGGACAGGAAGGAGGCTAGCTAGTGTGGACAAGAAGTTATTGTTATGGAATAAGGATGTTTGTTGAGTTCTTCATGAAGTCTATTCATTAATGAAGTTGTGAACAAGATGTTCTGATGGATAATAGGTAGTGAAGTTGAAGGGCCAAATTCACTATGAGTATTTTAAGTGTTTTGAAAGTTGGAAATGAATTAAGTCTAAAGGATACGAATTTTATGAGAAATTGACTAGACAAAGATAAAAAATTATCCTAATATCTATGTGAGGGAAGCAAAGGATAGGAAAAATAACAGTGTACAAGAAGTCTAAAAGGACCGAAGATGAAGGATTTCCTTCAAAAAGTGAGTCTAGACTTGTGTCTATGATTTTTTGTTAGGCACGTTGTAGGTCT